>JAJMHN010000058.1:0-107212 GCA_030566025.1 Geotrichum cucujoidarum | reverse complement strand
GCCCGCTGCCAAAGGAGAAGGGTACGGTCGAGTACCACGAGCTGCGCTTGTTGCTGGTTGTCTCAGATGCCGCGTTCGCGCCTGCGCCAAAGCTGCCCGGCCGGCGGCTGCCTCGCTGTGGCGTCTGAGGTTGCGGTTGCGGTAGTGGCAGGTTGGCGCCCGTGCTCGAGTCCAGCAGCGACTCGAGCAGCGGCGTGCCCGACGGCGACCCGGCCAGCCCGCCCGTCCCGTACTGCGAGTAGCGCTGGCGGCCTAACGGCGAGTACGACCTGGGTATGCCCGCCCCGGGCGGCGTGTTGTAGGACGCGGAGGGCGGTGGTGGCAGCTCGTAGTCGCTTTCTTCGAGGGTCAGCATGGACGCCGGCCGCAGTGACGCGCTGCCGGCGCCCTCGGGTCGCGGCCGTGGGATGGGCACCGGCGCCGGCGCGGTGTACGTTTCGGTTGGGTATGCTGTCATGGTTGCATCTATAGGCGCGCAGGACAGGGTGTGTGATTGAGTGAGATTGATGCAAAGGTAATGGGTATTGGAGCAATTGAGATTGGAGTCTAATGGATCCTCGAAGGTTTAAATGAAAAAAAAAAAAAAAAAAAAAGTCAAATCTGGGCAGGGGCACTGCCAGGGCGCTGCGCGTCACAACTACAAACGACCATCATGAACTGTACAACTTTTAATTACAGGTGGAATAAATAGTATTTTTTAGTGCGAGTACTTCATCTTCTTCATTTTGGTGCGGTCCGAGGCGCCGCTGCCGCCGTCGTCGTCGCTCGAGTCCGAGTCAATGCGCTCCTCGTTGAAAATGTTTTTGAGCTTGCGCATGAGCTTCTTGTTCTTGTCCTCGACCTCTTGCAGGCGCCGGCGCAGGATGAGCTCGCTCTCGCGGATGTTGGCCTCGCTGTACTCGAGCTGGTTGACGCGGGACTGGAGCAGGTCGTTGACGAGCTCGAGTTCCGAGACGCGTGTTTTGAGGACGGTGGTTTCGTCGTCGGCGGAGGTGCTGGCGCTAGTGGTCGCTGGGTTGCTGAACCGCGAAGGCCGTGCGTGCGAGAGCGACGCCAGGACCTGCGAGTGAATGTAAGGGTTGAGCGTAGACGCGCCACTGCTGCTGCCTAGTGGACGCATGGACGGAATCTTGTCTAGAGACTCGTCGCCAAGCCTTGGCCGCAGCTGTTCCGAGACGGCCTCGCCTCGAGCCGAGAGGCGAACCTGGGTCGAGGAGGCAATGGACGATGACGGTTGCGGCGATTGTGGGCGGGACTGCGGCCGTGACTGTGGTGTGAGGATTTGCGGAGAGGCGGCCCCGGAGAGAGTAGGGTGTGGCAGGGACTGGGAAATGGAGGGCAGCGCGGCACCGTGATAGTTGCGTTGGTGCTCGTCAGCCTCTGAAGCAGCGGCAGTAAGTGTACTAAGTTCCGGCAATTTTGTAATGTTGTTGCTGTTATTGTTGCTGTGCTCCGACGCAGCAACTGCTTTAAACTGGGGCGTTGTGGCAGAAAAGCTGGGCGTTCCTGCCGCGCTGGCTACGAGGTTTGGCGGCTGGGGCGGTCTACTGTTGCTGCTGGTCATGGGCGCGAGTTGCGGACTATTTCCCGTCAATGTTGACGACACTGGTCCGTTTGAGTAGTCAAACCGTGGCGATGACTTGACATAGTGTTGTTGTTGCTGTTGTTGCTGTTGTTGCTGTTGTTTTTGGGCGGCAGTGGTTGGCCGTGGGTCTCTAAAGATGGAGCTTGGTGTAGTTGGGGACGTGCCCTGAGGCAGGATTTTCGTTTGTGGAAAGGAAGTCTCTGAGGTAGGGTTGATGGAGGGGGAGAGGGACATGGACAGGTGGTCTACTTGGCGGAGGTCGTGGGTGTTTGCTGTAGTGCGCAGCGGTGAGTTGTGGGGCATTAAATTGGGCGAGATGGCCGGAAACGAGGGCGAGACGTTTGTGATTGCAATGGGCGCCTGGTTGGCTTTGCGTTTAGCGTGGGCGGCGGCGGCGGCCGAGGAGTTGCGGGCGCGGTTGCGGGACTTGATGATGTTTGTCTTGAGGGAGATGGGGCGGGGCTTGCCGTGGAGCTTGAGGAAGAGGCCGCAGGCGTTGCAAAGGATCTGGCCGGACTCGTCGCGGCGCCAGAGGGGGGTGGTGGAGGTCTGGCAGTTTTGGCAGATGGTGGGGCCGGGCGAGTCCGAGGCAGAGACGGAGGGGGAGGTGGCTACCGGTGGGCGAGCAGGAGGAGCAGGAGCAGGAGCAGCAGCAGGAGTAGGAGCAGGCTTGTCCTGCTCCGTATTGCTCGTCTTGTCTGTCTTTTCCTCTTGTCTGTCTGTCTTTTCCTCTTGTTTGTCTGTCTTTTCTTTCTCTTGCTTGTCATTGATCTCTGGCTTAAACGACGATGACTCAGTTGTGGGCAAGTCCGGTGCATTTTTCACGTCCTCTGCACTTTTTTCAGCGGTGCTTGTGCCCGTATCCTTGTCTGTGTCCTTTTCTGTGCCTTTTCCTGTATTTGCGCTGTCTGTCTTGGGCGACGGCGCGTCCTTTGCGGGCATGGGTGTGCGGTTGTGCTTGTTGGTGGTGTATATGGTGATGTTGTTATTGCGAGTCCATTGACTACTAGTTCTTGCACTTGACTAATGTACCTGGCTCCTTGAGTACTTTTCTTCTGACTATCCCGAGTATCCTGAGTATCCTGAGTAGTCCTGGTCTTTTGTGTCTTTTGTGCTGTTGTGAAGAGGAAGAAGAAACAAATTTCCATACAAAACATTTTGCCCAGTCAAATTCCCCAGCCAAACTGAACTAAAACCAGAACTGAGCTCAAAACTCGCCCAACTCGCTTAACTCGCTTAACTCGCTTAAACTCGCTTAAACTCGCTACTGAATTCAATACTTTTACTATTAATTCTACTGATATTTCTACTAATCCCCATACTTGATATTTGATATTCGATACTTGTTTTCTCTTGCGGTGTAATTTTTTTTTTCTGCTTCTTCGGAGTTCGGGTTTGAGGGCAAGGGCAATATTGCCAAAAGAGGCAATTATTTTCCTTTGATAACCAAAAGAGCCCTTACCCACACAGTCAATCAGTTCCGCAAGCCACGTCACGTGGTCTTTATCGATTACATGTTGCTGACTAATAAAAATATTAATGATGAGTCAGCACCGGCAGTGCCTGCGCTTTTGGGAAACTTTTTTATAAACCAATGATTACATCAGCAAATATTTATTAGTCATATGTTACATGACTAGTCACATGACTAGTCTAACTACGTCATGGGTTTTGAAATTCCAATTTGGACAACCAGAACAACCAGAAATTAAAGAATTTTCTTGTGGGAGTTGAATAGACCGGACATCTGATTGTTTTTGAAATTACATGACTACTACATTGCTTACAAATAATTAGTAATAGTTGCCTAATACAAAACGTAGTCACATGACTACTATTACAAATAATTACCCAGTCAACACGTAATCAAGGCAAACTCCGCCACCCCAGTTTTTTTTAGCTTTGGTCACATGACTAAATTCAATAACAAAAGTCACATGACCCAACCACCCATGATCAAGTTGATTCAAATCACCAGTCCAGTCCAAGAGTCCAGTCAATCACAACTCAATTACAAGTTTACATCGCCAACAACCATGACCAAACTCAATTGCCTCGCCGACGTCTGCCTTATTCCAGTACGTACAAACTACACCCCTTTTTAATCTAGTCAATTGATTGCTAACTTTGTAGATTGGCACACCGACAGCCTCAGTCTCTGAGTACGTGACCGCCGTTGTTGACCTCGTGCGCCACTCCGGTCTCCACTACGTGCTGCACTCTGCTGGGACCACGATCGAGGGTCCCTGGGACGAGGTGACTGCTCTTATTGGCCAAGCGCACGAAAAGGTGCACGCGATGGGGGTTGTGCGGATCCAGAGCGATATCCGCATTGGCACACGGACGGACAAGGCACAGACGCCACAGGACAAGGTTGATTCTGTGACAAGGCAATTAAACCAACTCGATGACAAGCAAAAGTAAAGACAAGAAACGTACTTTCATTAAGACATACAAACAAATAAAATAAAAGAAGAATAATAAATAGAAAAATAAACTAGGAGGCGGTGTACTTGGTGACAGAGCGGGTTCCCTCCGAGATGGCGTGCTTGGCGAGCTCACCGGGCAGAATGAGTCTCACCGCCGTTTGAATCTCGCGCGACGAAATGGTGGATCGCTTGTTGTAGGCAGCGAGTTTCGACGCCTCAGTGGCCACACGCTCAAAGATATCATTGACAAACGAGTTCATAATGCTCATGGCCTTGGTGGAGATACCAGTGTCGGGGTGGGTCTGCTTGAGGACCTTGTAAATGTAGGAAGAGTAGGTCTGCTTTCTGGTCTTGGACTTTTTCTTCTTGTCGCCAGAAGAGACGGCAGCGGCGGTCTTCTTGCCGGCCTCCTTCTTCTCGGCGGGGGCCTTGGAGGCGGGAGCCTTGGACGCGGGTTTCTTTTCAGCAGCCATGATGAACTAGTAAATGTGTTTGTTTGTTTGGATTGGAGATGGGAAATAAATTGACAAGACTTTGGGGAAAAGGGCAGGTTTATATAATTTTGCGGGTGGTTGGGAAGCGCCGACATTGCAGCCAAACCCGCGCCTTGTTTTGTGTGCCAGCCAACGCGTTGGAAATTGGGAAATTCGCGCGTTTTCAAAAAATTCGCATTTTCCACGAATTTCATACAAAAGACCAGGTGCGTGCCCAGTTGTACTGAGAAAATGTACGATGCAGTCCGGACGCTGATATACACTGCGTAAATGTGGAACTGGCAAATAACGCCACTTTCTGGCCAATCACAGCGCAGCAACCCCAACCCCAAAGTTCTAATTTGGCTGTATTAGATAATAATATATTGTTTATTAGATAATGCAGCGACATGGCCGAAATAATTAAAAATAATTAAAAATCAATTCATTGCCAGGTATTTAAACACGCGCCCTCCCCCCCGTTTCATCCACCAACAAACTCTCCGTTCTCTGAACACCCACAACCTTTTTCTACTCAAACCCCCCTCAACTTTTATCTCAAATCTATCAACATGTCTGGTGGCAAATCTGGTGGCAAGGCAGCGGCTGCTGCTGATCCCTCGGCCAAGGTCTCGCAGTCGCGGTCCGCCAAGGCCGGCCTCACCTTCCCCGTGGGCCGTATCCACTCCGTCCTGCGCAAGGGCAACTACGCCCAGCGCGTTGGTGCCGGCGCCCCCGTCTACCTCGCCTCGGTTCTTGAGTACCTTGCTGCCGAGATTCTCGAGCTTGCTGGTAACGCTGCCCGTGATAACAAGAAGACGCGTATTATCCCCCGTCACTTGCAGCTCGCGATTAGAAACGATGAGGAGCTCAACAAGCTGCTGGGACATGTGACCATTGCCCAGGGTGGTGTGCTCCCCAACATTCACCAGAACCTGCTGCCCAAGAAGTCGGCCAAGAGCAAGGGTGCTTCCCAGGAGTTGTAATCAACAACCTTGATTACCTCTCTTTTTTACTTTTCTATTCTATTTATTATGTGTTTGTAATGATGTTAGTGCTTTTCTACTGTTAATTGAGCCTGTTTCTTAACTATACTTTGCCTGTAAATTTGTTTATTACGCAGTGTATTGAAAAGTCAATTGGACTACTCGTGACTGAGTGTATTGAATATTATTGATTCAAGCATTTTGATTGATGTTTGAATCTTGGTTCACAGTGTTTCAGTCTGTTGCATGGTTCCAAAGCTTCTTGTGAAGGTTGATTTGACGCCACATATACAGTCACGTGATAAATAAACAAACCAACTTGCTGAACATGCGAGCTAGTAAGTTCAGGATGGTGATAATATCAGTCAACTTGCTTAGAATAAAAGAGGTGATTGTTTTACAAATGAATGGACTGAAATTGATGCAGTTACTGAACAACTTTGCTTGGTTAGTTGGATTTGAGTTGAGCTTGGGCTTGAACAGGGAAGGGCAACCCCCACGGCTTCATTTCTCCACAGTATACCTAGTCACGTGATAATTTATCACGTGATGTAATCTTATAACTTTAGAATCGAGCTCCAATCGACTTTGGCATTCCTCCATCGAACCTTTACTCCAGAGTAGCCAATGTGAGAAACGACTTGAGCTCAAGAAAAGGGGAACAGAGCGCGCGGTATACCCTACCTTGGAACTTTGTGGGGTTGGCGCCGGCGTGCGCATCTCAACAAGGGCTCTTAGTTACTTCAATGCCCCAACCGACTTTGCTTGTTTATGCGCAGTTAGCTTTGCTAGTATCTTAGCAGGCATTTATCCATGAAGATCTAGAAATCAGGATTGAGGAAAGAACTGGACTGTCCAAGGCAGGGGCCTGGGGCCTGGATGGCCTCGTGAGGTGGGGATACAGCTGGCAGGAAGACAGTATTGTCGCCAGGGACCTTGTAATATTTCTAGACCTGCATTTTGGACTCTTGAATCAAAGCAATGAAGAGTCGGTCTCGGGTTGGCCAACTAACCAAGAGATCCTGACAATATAAGTACAAACAAATCACGTGATCTATGACTTGGGACTTATGCTTTACATTGATGGAACTCGGTTCACAGGGAAGGGCACCGGACGGGGCTCAACATGGAATGAACGAGAAATGCAAAACTTTTTGAAACGAGTCGGGCATTTGGCCGATATGATTCTTTTAATAATCAATCATCTTACTGCAACTACGATAGCGGTAGTAGGTTTGCTCAAAGTTACTTTTACTAAAAAGACGCGGAGTCACGTGCTGTTATTCACGTGATATAGACACAGCCGTGCGTCTCTTTTCTCTTGTCTGGTTGTTTCGTCCAAATCTCTCTTCAAATTCTACTACTTTATCAAGTATAAAACTGATAAATGTTTGATTTAGTCTGTTAGATAAAGTGAAAATAGATGGTCAAAACTACCTAACTCGTTGCTGGACGCTGGTTGCTGGCCCTGGGCCATCTTTAGTATCTCGCAATTTCCTAAATCTTCACAATGCCTCTTCCGGCTCCGCCTTTCCTCTTCTTGTGCTAGACATGTCACAATCAACTTCTTGTTGACCTACGTAGTCTGACATGGATGTCAATTTTTTTTTTGGCTCCGAGTTATCTTGGTGAACCTTGGCTTTACAGGCCAGCTCGACGCTAGAGATCCTCGACAGCAACTTCACTACCAGAAAAATTAGTACCTATTCCTCTATATAAATCTTGTGCCTTTACATGTGAAACCCTCCAAGTCCATCAGCACCGTCTTCCTGGCTTCTAGCCGACCCTGGCTCTTTTGCAACACACAAGGCCAAGGATAAATGCCCGAAACGGAAAATGTAGAATTGTGGGCCCCTTTCCAAGAACATGATTGAATCAATGAGCACAAGCAAACTAACCTCTCCTCCTACGGAGGTGAGCTAGACCGGTTGCGTTGCTTTTAGCCGTCCTCTGGCAAATATTTCTTACCGACCTTGTCTAACTTGGCCCTTTCTGACCCTAGCTTTAAGCAGCTTTTACATGTGAATCATGAACATGGATTGTAAGTACTCGACTAATTGCCACAATCAATTAAAAATTGCATATCTAGCGAGTTATTATTATTATTGTGTTAATTATTTAGTGTTTTCACCTTTTAATTACACGCTCATGTTGAAACAATTCAAATGCAATGAAATCCTATTGCTGGCCAGATTGACCACGACCCACCAGGACTATTATTTCACACTTGTGCACGGATTTAGAGTCCAGTAATGTTTCAGTAACTTTACGTCAATGAGAGCATATTCCCGATGTGACCTGGTGTGAACCTCGTGGTATTTGTTGATAAAAATTTTTGCCACAATCCTTTGCGCTTGTTCTTTCGAAACACGTTTTTCCAGAGCGCGTCTGATAGCTGCTAGCGTCTCATTGCAATCTGAATACATTGTACAATGCGAGCAGAGATAGATGCATTTGAGGTGTGTGCTTATCTTGCCTTGTGCGAGGGCATCTGTAAGCTCTTGAGTGGGGAAACTAGAAGCAAATTTGTTTTCATAGACAAGCGAGCACAGACTGGGCGCACTTGTAATGATACTTTGCAGATTCTCATCTTCCACCGAGTAATACTCGAGGTGCTTGATTTTGGCTAGCCATTTGCAGAGCTGGCTAGCACTGGGAGAGAAATTTTCGCAATCCACCAGGGCCAGATTGACAAGGTTGGGATTCATGGACACAAAATGCGTAAGCATTCCAGCGCAGTTATGGTCATTGTAAAGGAGTACAAGCGTGTGTAAGTTGCGTAAAGAGGGCATCTCTGTTGCGGAATAGCCACCGCATACAAGCACTAACCGAGTGATGTTGTCAAACGTTTCAACCGGGTGATTAATCTTGAGCAAGCAGCAATATATTTCGAGCTTTTGCAAACGCGGACTTGGGATCCAGTCCGAGTTGATTGCTGACTTGTATTTAGATGGGCCTAGTTTCAGCTTGGTGAGGTTTGGCATTTCTTGCAGAAACCTCGGTACTTCTGATATGGATATCCCACACAATGGCGGCCTTTCATTGTAATCGCCCTTATCCAAATCATGTAGTGAAAACTCCCTTAGATTCGAAAACTTTTGAATTGTAGTTAAAAGAGACACAGGGAGGTTGCCGCAACTATACTGCATTACCATTTTCAACGTCACAACGTTCAGCTCACCCCATCGAGCCCACTCGTTTTGGAATGCAGTCATATACTTTGTCGTACAAGCTTTATAATCGAAATCGAAATGAAAGTGCAAACCCACCAGAACCATGGGCTTGCGGGCAAGTATACATTTGAAAATGTTGCCCACGTCGGCTTTATTGGCTTAATAATCCACATACAGGCTTAGCTCTTCCAAAGAGGACAAAAAGCGTAGCAATGTTGAAAACCAAGGGTAGTAAAGCGCATGGTGAGACTTTTTCTCAAGAAAAAGCCGGCGAACCTACTTCAACGCCATGGGCGGAATATGACTGTGTCGAACTTGCAGGCCAAACTGAGGCGACAATGGATAGTTCACAATTGAGTTACCAAAAAGAAGATACGGGTTTTCTGATGACTCTGGGGCGATGATGTGGAGAAGAGTGTCACGCGAGAGATGTTCAAACCCTTGTCGCATGGACCAGCAGGACACAGACCTGAAAGCAATGGAAAATACAACTTCTCTGAGGTGCCTGCACACATGAGACAAAGAAAAAAGCTCGTGGACATTGGTGAAATCATTTCAAGAGAGAAAGGCGTGGTATATAGTCGGGTCTGAAGCCGTACTGGGACAAGCTTTGGGCACCATACAGAGGTGCTGGATAACGAGCTTGAGGATCTCCGGAGGAAGTGTGTCGAGCATTACCAATGACGCATATAAAGCCAGCCCAGGGGATAGAAAATGTTGGTTTTAGGTGAGAGAGAAGGTTGCGACCTTGTAATTTAAACGGAGGCATTATTTCGAAACCCAAAATAGGCAATTTGCCAATGCTAGAGAACAAGGTTGCAAAAAAAAAAAAAAAAAAGTCGTCCAGTATTCAAGCACTTACTGTTAAGTCTACTTATAATCAGGCTTCTTGGACGTTAACATTCCGTTCTACGTGAGAAACTACAAAAAGGATTAGAGAAAGGGGACGGGACAGAGCGCCGTATCCTTGAAGAGTACAAGAAACAGCGCCGGATCTGAGCAGCTCAACTTCCATGACAAAAATCAGTAACTGCTATCAACTAGCAAGTCTTTGACTTTAAAACTTGCCAAACAGAACCGAGAAAAGACCTGGTCTTTTTTCAGAGCTTCTCAAAATTATAGAGCCTACTTCTGGACTCTTTATGAGGCGATTAGAGTCGCTGCGGGTTGAAACTTGTCGACGGCGAGCAACATCCCGTTCAAATTGGTTACGTCACGTGACACGTGATATGCCAATGACTTATGGTGGTAAAATTAGATCATTTGCTTCGTAAGAGAGAGCAAACCCTTTGGACGAAACTGGGTATGCCGTCCATATAATGTCTTTTGATAATTTGTTTACAGTAGCTAGATCGGCGATAGATGGTTCACCGAGTAATTTTACCGGGTTGGAGATGAGAGGACGCAGGAAAGTTCATATTATCACGTGATACATAGCATAGCCATGCATTGGTGAACAAGTAATTAAGGCTTATCCAGATATTAGAGCTGACTGGTTTTATTCGTCCAAATAACTAGCTCTGTGCGTTATAATTGTAACAGAAGGCGAAGCCGGGTTACTCGAAATACACCTAAAAGAGAAGGGTTCTGATATAACCAGAGTTGCAAATTAGTTACTTTTTAGTTTTGTAGTTTTTGGCAGGTACTTGACTAATGAAGGTGTTGGGTGTAGTACTTTTACTCAGGAGTTTTTTGGAGCCGCCGACTTTGACTAGCCTTTGACTTTTGAAAGCGACGAAAAAGTTTCTAAATTTACATAAGTCACGTGTTTTCTTATGCAATGATTATACAGATGTCACGTTTATCTATGTCATGCTTATAAATGATTATGTCACATATAAAAGTCACATGATCTATATATGTGCCCTCAATTTTGCTCTCACAAGAGCTCAATTCACCATGAGCTCTCCCTTGGATAACACAGAATTCAAAGCTTCTGGCTCTTTTCTTGCATTCCCAAGAGCTTGTGCTATCTTCCTTTCACGTTCAGAGCATCCTGAGCGCTTCTATAACACATCCTAATTTTTTGAATAGTACAAAAAGTACATTAGTTTCTTTAGTATATTCCAAAATTTTGGCGACTTTTGACCACCTTATTTCCAAAGTTTTTTCAGCGGTACTTTGACTCGCCATAGTCCAAAATCCCGTCTCAAAACTTTTTGAGTGCAAAATAGTCACTTGACTTTTTGGACTATGCAGATCTCATTAGTCTGCATTAACAACACTGGATATAACTCTAGTTATAGAGGCTTGAAGGAGGCAAAGAAGGATTGGATTAGGCTAAGACTTCTATCGTTGAAAAGTCGAGATAAATATAGTTCTAGAAGGAATACAAAATTGGAGGTGCGGAATTGAGCTAAGTGCAAGAGGCCTGGCGAGGGAAAGGGTTACACCCTTACAATAATGTACTGTTTATTTAACTGTCACTTAGTTAGAAACTCAACTCAGTTCCTTGGCCTCTTCTTCAAAACCCCCGTTGAGAAACTCTGGGCTGCGCACAATAACCCGAAAGGGAATTGTGGGCTCTGTAAGAACATGAATAAAACATTATCAAACTTATGGCTTTGCAGATTGGTTGTAATTAACTAATTGAACGCTAATTACAAACCTGTCTAGGACTTTGAGGCTTTGGCGCCCAGTAATGCAATAGCAGTTTAACGTCAATGAGCACATAGTTGTGGCTGTCTTTAAATAAATTCCAGCAATATTCGTTGACCAAGACATCTGTCACAATTCTTTGCGCTTGCTCTTTTGAAACACCCTGTTCTAGAACGCGCCTGATTTTTGATACTACAGCTTTTCCACCTATATCTTTAGAATAGGAAAGGTCGACATATATGCGCTTGAGGTCTGGACTTGCCTCGCCACACAAGAGGGTATTGACAAGCCATTGCATGGGAAAATAGGAATTGTCTTCTCCAGAATCATATTTGAATTGAAATGTCAGAGTGTGTAATTTGGGTGCACTTGTAATGACATTTTGCAGTTTTAAATCTTTCGTCGTGTACCACTCAAATCGCTTGATATTGGCCAGCCATTTGCAAAGCTGGCTAGTACTGGGGGAAAAATCTCTGCATTCCACCAGGGCTAGATTGACCAAGTTGGGGTTCAAGGACACAAAATGCGTGAGCATTTCGGCATATTTGTAGTCACAGGAAAAAAGCACGAGTGTTTGAAGATTGCGCAGTAGTGGTTTGGAACTTGCGGGATAGTCACCACGCGCGAGCTCCAGCCGAGTAATGGGGTCAAACGTTTCAACCGGGTGCTGAAATTTGAACAAGTTGCAAGATATCTTAAGCTCTTGCAAACATGGACCTGGGACCCAGTTTGAATATGTTTCTAGCTCTATTTCAGTAGAGTCCAGCTTTAGCTTTGTGAGGTTTGGCATTTCTTGCAAAAACCTTGGTACTTGAGATATGGGTATACCATGCAATGGTGGCGATTCAGAAGACGACCAACTGTCGTACTGGCGTAGCGAAAACTCCTTTAGATTGGAAAACTTTTGGATTGCAGTTAAGAAAAACACGGGGAGTTTGCTGCAATTACTACAGATTTCCAATTTCAACGTCACGACATTCAGCTGACCCCACCATGCCCATTCTTTTTAGAACAATGCCATGTATGTAGCCATGGAACCTGTATAAAGCGAATTTAAACAGAAGCGCAAGTGCACTGACACCATGGGCTTTCGGGAGACTATGCATTTGATAATGTTTCCCACATCGACTTTATTGGCGTCATAGACCACACACAGGCTAAGTTCTTCCAAAGAAGGCAACAGGCGTAGGAAATTTGAAAGCCAGGAGGAATAAAGACCACTTTTGACATTCTTTTCAAGAAACAGCCGGCAAATGTACCTCAATGCCGCGCTTGGAATGCGGGAATGCCGAACTTGCAGGCCAAATTGAGGTGACAAAGGATAATTCAAAATCGAGTCAGTAAAGTAAGCGTTCCAATATTCAGACGACTCTGGGGCCAACATGTGGAGTTTATTGCGATTCGAGACAGAAGGCTTCGATTCTCGTTGCAGAGACCAGCATGACACGGACTTGAAAGCAATAGAAAAAACGACCAACCTGACATGCCTGCATGTACGAGACAAAGATTAAAGCTCTTGGACATTGGCAAAGTCGTTCCAAGAGAGCAAAACTTGGTAGCTAGCTGAGTCCAAAGATGTACCAGGACGATTTTCAGGCACCATACAGAGGTGCTGGATTATGAGCTCGAGAACCTCTAGAGGGAGTGTGTCTAGCATGACCAATGATGACTATAAAGCTAGCCCAGGAGGTAGAAAAGGGTCTAAAAATGTTGCAACATACTTGTTAAAAAGCAGTTAATTTAAAAAGCAGCATTGTTGAGGAAACTCAAAATACTCACATTCTGCCGTCTGCTGCTAGGAACTATCATTGACCCAACTCCGAAAAATTGATACTCAGTACCACACACTATATCACTAATCTACTCTACTCTAAAAATTAAATTAGTGTTTGTGCCTACGCCTAGTACACCTACATAGCAGAAAAAAAATTTGGATTACTCAAATACACGTAATTTGGAGTGTTTCTGTTGTGGCTCCGTTGATAGAAACAGAGAAATGATTGTAAAAGGATTAGATTTGGCCAAGATTCTTTTCGTTGAAAAGTCAAGGCAAAAATAGTTATGTGCGGAAATGAGTTGAATTAATGGTATTGGTAGATTTCTTACAAGAGGGCACCAATATGGCTTGTGCACAACTACCATAATTAACTGAACATTTATAGTTGCCATGCAGTTGGTATTAAAAACACGAGGTCTCGAGGCTTGGGAACTCAGTAATGTACTAGGACGATCTTCAACCACCATGAAAAGGTGCTGGATTATGAACTCGAGAATCTCTAAAGGACGTGTGTCAAGCATGGTTTTTGGCTACATATACAAGATGGGAAATGCCAGTTCTTGACCTGGCTTTAGGTGGTTTGAAGAAATTTGCAACATCGTGTTGCAAACCTGTTGACTTCATTTGAACCCAAGGCATTGATTTCAAAATAGGCAGGTAACAGCTTGCAGAAACACTTGCAAAAATCCTCAAAACTTTGACTAGTCAGACAACTAGAGCTTTCGAGGTTGCACACGAACTTGGTTGGGCCCTGTTTAGGTACAACTCATGTGACTTTGAACTTGTCCCTTCTGGTATGGAGCTTTCTTTTCGTAACAGTGAAATGATTGAATTGAATACTTCACCAGATGTAATTTTTTCATTAGCTTCATATATTTAGATTGTCATTTTGGGAATTCTACTTTTTAGAACTTTTTCGAGTAACGCGATTTTGCTTTTTCTTTCTCTTGGTCGTTTTTGCTTTCTTTCTGCTGGCCCAATAATGCAAAAAAAGTTTCACGTCGACAACTGTACATTCATGGTCCATGATATTGTAGACTGGGTCTGTCAAAACACCACCAACAATCTGGTTCACTTGTCTCTTTCTGAATCGATTTTTCAAAGCACTTCTGACCCAACTGGTTAAGCTAGAATCATGTGCATTTCTGTAATCGGGCAGGTCAATATAGATGCGCTCTAGGTCCGGACTAACCTTGCCTTCCACAAGAGCGCTAACTAGCCATAACATGGGGAAAGTGACATCACGCATGCCGGAATATAGGCTAGACTGATATGTCAAAGAGCATAGTTTGGGTGCGTTTGCAATGACATCTGGAAATTGCAAAGTATCTGAAAAGTAACACTCAAACCGCTTGATTTTGGCCAGACATTCACAAAGGAGGTCAGTACTAGGGGAAAAATTCTTGCACTCGACCAAGGCTAGGTTCACTAGGTTGCGATTTAGAGACACAAAATGCGTGAGCATTTCAGCACAGTTGGAGTAGAATGAATCGAGTACAAGCGTGTCCAGGTTGCGCAGTGGGGGTCTTTTTGTTGCGGAATAAGTATTATACTTGAGCTCTAGCTTTGTGATCTGGTCAAACATTCCAACGGTATGATTGGATTTAAACATAATGCAAGGTATTTGAAGCTCTTGCAAACAGGGACTTGGAGTCCAGTCCGAGATGATTGCTGGCCGTTGTTCCGTTGTTTCCAGCCTCAGTTTGGTCAGTTTCGGCAGACCTTGCAGAAATTTTGGTATATCTGACACCACTGTCACTTCGACATCTAGCCCCGTTGCAGTATAAGCATAACAGTTATAGTAGGATTGGGAAATGAAAAATTCTTTTAGATTTGAAAGCTTTTGAATAGACGCTAGAAATGAGACAGGGATTCTGCAGTGAATACAGTCAATTGTTAGATTCAATTTCTCGACGTTCAGATCAGTCCATAAAGCCCATTCCTTTTGAAAAAAAGTCATGTATTCAGTAACAACATGATAAAAACTAGATTCGAATTGAAAGTATAAGTGCACTGGCAATGTTGGCTTGTGGTCGAGTATGCATTCGATTAAATTGCGTACATCTTTTTTAATGTTATTGAGTTCCTTTTCCCCTGGCTCAATTTTCTGATATACTAGAGACAGACTAATTTCTTCTAAAGAAGGTAGCAGACGTAGCAATTTTGAAAACCAGAAGTGATGAAGTCCATGACAAGTTTTGTTTGCAAGGAACAGGCGGCGTACGTACTTCAATGCCGTTGGTGGAATGCGAGAATCCAGCACTTGCAGACCAAATCGAGGCAAAGCAGGGGTATTCAAAATCGAGTTGCCAAAGATGGCGCGCCAGTGATCTGATGGCTCTGGGGCCAACCGATGGAAAGCCGTTTTAAAACCCGAACGGGACTCCCCTCGCCGTAGGGACCAGCATGACACGTACTTGAAAGCAATGGGGTGTACAACCGATCTGAGATACCTGCACGTATGGGAAAGAAAAATGAGCTCCTGGACATTGACAAAGTCGGTCCAAGACAGCAACGTGTAGTAGCCAATCGAGTCTGCAGTTGTATGACAGTCATCTTTAGGCACTCCGGGTACCATACAAAGGTGCTGAATTATTAACTCGAGGATCTCTAAAGGAAGTGTGTCAAGCATAGTCACTAATTATCTAAAGGTAACTCTGGAGGTAGGAAATGTTGGTTTTTGGTGGTGGAGAGGTGGTCAATAAAGGTCGTGGCCTTGTTAAAACGGCTTTAATTTTAACGAAGGCCGTCTGAAAAACTAAATTAGCCACAACCTGCCCAAACCAATGCGAGACTTGATTTGAATTATTGATACATGGAAAGATGATATCGAGCTGTTTAACAAATCTAGTTGGTACAAATTGCTGCTCTATTAGAATTGTCGCGTTTTGAAAATTTCCATTGAAATACTACATCATGATCAGTTTTAATGAAACCCCTCTACCACACGGTAACTACAACAGCAGCGGCTGTTAGCGGGGAATGCTGCAATTTTGTAAGCCAAAATGAAATAAAAATTTGGTACTTACGCACCCAGTTAGTACAAACTTGAGTAAATATACACGAGCGCCATTCGACGTCACTTCAAAACTCTCAGAGTGTGGTTCAATGTTCAACATTCCAAAAAGAGTTATTAATACATGGAATCAAGAGTAGACACACCAGCCTACCGTGATAATAATTAAACGGTCGACATTTCCAGGCACCAAGAACATATTCTAGGTATCGGTCGGTTGTTCTTTACTATTCCAGGAATGAAATAAAAGTTTTACATCAATCACCAGACAGTTGGGGTACTTGTCATATATACAACTGTCAGTTGCTAAAACTCCCACGACGATTTTTTCCACTTGATCCTTTGGAAGATCCCTCTCAAAAGTGCTTCTAACCAATCGAACTAGACTTTGACGTTTTTCATCTGCAAGGCCCTTCGAGTCAAAATAAATGTGCTCGAGGTCTGCGCTAAGCGTGTTTTCCGCCAGTGCTTTCATCAACCATTGGAACAGCACCTAGAATCAAGTCTTTGACGTACAAGTCGTTCATGGAATAACACTCGAGATGCTGGATTTTGGCCAGCCAGCTGGAAAGCTGTCCAACTACTGGGGATCCAAGTTTGCATTTAAACAGGACGAGATTGACTAGGTCAAGATTGAGAGAAACCAAGTGCGTGAGAAGTTCAGTCCACTCCTCGTCAAAAACGCGAAGAATCAGCGTTTTGAGGTTGCGCAGTGGAGGCAGTACTGTTGCGGTATAGCCATCACCAATGAGATCCAAACGGGTGACTTGGTCAAACATTTCAACGATGTGATTAGGTTTAAACATGTTACAAGGTATTCTGAGCTCTTGCAAACAAGGACTTGGGATCCAGTCCGAGTTGATTGCTGGTTCCTTTTCGACATTATCCAGCCTTAGTTTTGCGAGTTTTGGCAGCTCTTGCAGAAAATTTGGAATTTGTGACATTAATATAACTCCTTCTTTTGATGCATCGGGCTGTGAGGTGACACCGCTGTTAGAGTTGAGGCAAACAGAAAGTTCCTTTAAATTTGAAATTTCTTGGACTGAAGTAAAGAACGAGACAGGAAACTCGCAATATCTGCTATCTAATGAGATCTTCAGCGTCTCAACGTTCAGCTCCTTCCATCGAACCCATTCTTTTTGGAAAGTAGCCATGTAATCTGAAATATCATCATTAGAAGAAAGGTCGAGTTGAAAGAACAAGTGTACAGGTAACTTGGGCTTGCGGGTGAGTATGCATTTGATCATGTTGCCAATATCTTTTTTATCGGCTTCCTCATGCACAGTCAGGCTCAGCTCTTCCAAACAAGGCAAACGGCGCAAAAGATTTGAGAGCCAAGAGTAGTAGCGTCCGTGGTGGGAATCCTTATCAAGAAACAGTCTGCGCACGTACTTCAATGCGGGCGGTGGAATACGATCACGCTTGACTTGGAGACCAAACCGAGCTGACAGTGGGCAGTTTATAAGTGACTGTCCCAAGCGGGCCAGTCTGTTTTCCTCCGACTCGGGCGCCATGGCGACCAGAGATATACTAGGTAAAGGCGTGGGTTTCCGGTTGCGCATAGACCAGCAGGACACGTACCGGAAAGCAATAGGGTAGACAATGGACTGGAAGTACTTGCAAGTACAAGAAAGAGCAAACAAGGCGTAGACATTGGAAAAGTCATTCCAAGAGTTCAAAACGTAGTAGCCAACCTCTCCACCATGCACTTCGGAAATCGTCTCAAACCTGTATGCCATACACAAGTGCTGGATCACGAGCTGGAGGATCTCGGGCGGAAGCGTGTCGAGCATGTCTAAAGTTGACACTTGCAGAGACGCAAAAAGCTGCGGTGGCCGTTGAAAGATGGGTTGGAAGAAGTTGCTGAAACATGCCGTGGTGGAATAAAAATAACGATGGCATGAATTCAGGGTCTCGAACAGGAAATAACCTAACTTGGAAAACCTTGAAATGGCAACATGACGACAAAAAGCATGCTTTGGTATTAAACTCCTCAGTACCAAACTGTTGATTAATTGTATTGTTTGTCATGTTGGCTTGGTTTCGACAACTCGACAAGGCCCTGGAACCTGGACCAAGAGGTGCGGCTGTGGCTGCTACTCTCGGCAGCAAAAGATATTTCAGAGAATTCAGAGAGTTCAAGCAAAACTCGAAGTAGACGTGAACTGAATTTGGTGGATTTGGATCAAATAGGTATACTCGGTGAAATCGAGTCTTGTGAAGAGGTCTTGTGGACTGGGGACCGCGGGTATGGGCAGACGTAGAGGTTAACTAGTCAAGTCAGAGTCCTGACAGCGACCGAGGAACTTGGAATTGAAAACCAAGTCGTCCAATAGTTGTGTAAACTGCTATAAACACTCAGGAGTGCAGTCAGAGAGGGACTGCCTTGCGCAATTGGGCAGCGGTGTTTGGAGTAGCGACTGAGTCTGCAGTCAATAACATGGCAGGACTTACACGACAAGACCAGAATTCAGACCAAAAAGCAACCTGAAACCAGTCTGACAGGTCCATAACATAGCCCGACAGTTCATTCAGAGAGAAAGTGCCGTGCACGCCAGTTGTAACTCTTCAACCAACTGAAGGCCCAGTTCAGGCTATCGACCAGGGCGCGTCTTGCTCAATTCCAGTCCAAATCAACTCAGACAGCCAGAGCAACATTTGAACAGTATATCAAGCGCTCTAGACACACCTTGGTCTCTGGTGAAGACGGTAATGCCGTTTCGGCGATGGCGCAGACCGCTCTCCGCTGTTCACCTGGCGTTACTAACCGGCACTCCTTTCAACTTGCACTCACGCTATCCCCTTAGCTTGAGCTCTAGCTCGACACGCCATTGAACACGCTGCTGGTCGTGACCGGTCCTTGCGTAAATGCCGGAGCAGGTGCAGGTGCAGGTGCTGGTCTGTGCCTGTCTGGTGCAGCAGCGCTCTTTTTTTTTTTTTTTTTTTTTTTGATTTTTTTTTCTGCAAAACCTCCAACTTTGCTCCATCCCGGCCCTTTCTCCAAACCAACCCTCGCGCTCCTGACATGGCCCGCTAGCCCGTGAACCGCTGCCATTGCCGTCGTTCGAACCGCTCAATCCCGCTCACAGTACTCTAGAGTTCTAGACCCCCACCGCCGCTACCTGCGCTGCCCTCACATAAACCGACTGGGAACCACGGTCCCCTTTGCCTCCTACCAGACCCTGGATTAGCTCTCGCCACCGACGCCGCCCACAGCACCGCCCATGTCTGCCTCCAACACGCCGCCCAAGAGCCCCGGCAGCCCCGGCGACAAGTCCAGCGCAGCCTCGCAGCCCAATGCCTCGCCGCCGGCCCCGGAGTCCACAGCCACACCCGGCCTGTCGCGCCCGACGGACCCCCCGCCATACTCGTCGCCCGTCGTTCTCGACTCGTCGACGTCGTCTTCGAACAAGCAGACCGACCTGTCCCAGCAAGCACAGCAGCCACAGGCCCCGCCAACGTACAGTGGGCCCCCGGACCACTACAGCGTCGTCATTAAAAATGTATGTACATGCTTAACCCAGTATCCCACAGTGCCTTACTAACCGTGCAGCTGCCGCAAACGTTCCAATGGAAGGACGTCCGCGACCTCGTCAAGTCCAGACTCCCCAATATCATGATTGTGCGCTCCAAGGTCGTTGCCCCCGGCGTCGCCTCCATTGTCATCAAAGGAAACCATGACGCAGAGGCTCTGGCTAACGAGTTCAACAACTACTCCCACCCGCCCTCGGGCAACGTGCTTATTGCCTACATCTCTTCCCCAGGGCCCTCCGTCCCGCCATCGGCCATGTCTTCACCTATGCCCGGTGTCCACACCCCCCTAGTCCCACCGCCACCGCAATTGGGCGGCCACCTCCCGGCAGCGGCAGGATTGGCACCCCACATGCAATCCCTCTCCCTACACTCGGCGCCGTCTACACCTCTCCTCGCCCACATGCAACCCACTACGGGCTCCCCCATGGAAAATCACCACCTCTACCGAAACAACATGGGCCTTCCGCCCGGCACAATGCCCGACCCCTACATGTCGTCGCCGCTCAACTTTAACCCCCACCAGCACCCACAAATGGCCGCCGCCCACGCTGCCGCCGCCGCTGCAGCTGTTGCCGCGCACGGGTACCCTGGCACACATTTCCAAATGGCCATGTCACCACAGCTCCAGTCTCCCGAGTACTGGATGGCCGCCGCCGCAGGAGGGCCCAACCCGTTCTACCCGTCGTCGGCGGGATCGGCATCGCCGTCTAGCTACAACATGTACGGAGGACCCGGCGGGCCGCGACCGCCGCTCGGCGACTCGAGAAACTATAATAGCAATGGCAATGGCAGACCACGCGGCTTTTCCGTCAACTACAACAAACACAATGGCGGAGGAGTGCCGCAGTATGATAACAACAACAGCAACAACAACAGCAACTTCCGGCGGCGCGGAACGTACAACGGCGCGCCGTATTTCGCACGCAATGGTGCCATGGCCTCGACGACCCACACGGGAGAGCCAGCGTACCGACTGTTTATCGGCAACATTCCCTACGCGACGCAGTGGCAGGAGCTCAAGGACTACTTGCGCACCGCCGGCGAGATTTACCGTGTTGAGATCCCCGTCAACGCCGACGGCCGCGCCAAGGGCTACGCCATTGCCACGTACCAGTCGGGCGACACAGCCGCTGCTGCCATTGAGCAGTTCCACGGCGCCGAGTTCAACGGCCGCGAGCTGACGGTCCGGTTTGACCGGTATAACCCCACAGGCGCTGCCAGCAACCCCATGGCCGCAGGGTACCCCATCCCGCCGCCAATCCCGCCGCAACACGGCCAGTTCTACGCCTACACGGGGTTCCCGCCGCCATAGACTAGTCGCTGCCACAGGCACTCCTTGCCTTCCACCACGTATATTTATTTGCTTCTCATAACATATTACCCATTTATTAAATACCCTCATTAAAAAAAAAAAGACAAAACTAAACAATGTATTAAATTACTACTCCACAAGGACCGGCACCTTTTTGAACCCTTCGGCAACGGTCTTGGTGAACTCGTCGTTCTTGTGCGGGAACAGGTTGAGGACATAGGCCGTCGCGTCCCACTGCGGTTTGGCGTCACAGCGGAGCAGCCGTGCGTGCAGTTTGTCGGCAAGCTGCTTGACGTATCGCTCCTTGTCGACCAGCGGGGTGAGGAACTTGAAGATGCTCTTGAACGCGGTGCCCTCGAGGTTTTCGTCGGCGGAGAGGGCCGAGAACATGTCGATGAAACTGTTGTAGATGGCATTGTCCTTGGTGGAGAGCTCGAGGAAGAACATGCGCGCCAGGTCTGCGATGCGGCGGTCGGGGTCCTCGAGGCACTTGGCCATCTCGCCCAGTTGTTCCTTGACCTTGACCTGGCCAGCGAGAATCAGGAACGTCAGCGTCATGAGACATGTGCGCTGCACCATGGGCGTCTGGTCGTGGAGGCGGCGGTAGAGGAACTCGGTGTTGTCGTCCATGATGTGGTTGAAGCTCACGGCAATGTCGCCAAGCGCCAGCACAGCGTTGGACCGGATAGTCGGGTCCGAGAACCGGTCCAGCATGGTCATCAAGATGGGCAAGTTGTCCTCGCAGTACCGCGCGCTAACGCACATGAACTTGGCGAGGCACAGCATACCTGTAATGTTGATGAGCTTGCTGCGACGACCGTCAAGAATGTCGCGGCCCAAGGCAGAGACCATGGGACCAAACTTGGCCAGAATCGAGTTCTCGCCATAGAGCATTTCGCGCTCGCGAATGTATGCCACGGCCTCTGTAAAGTCATCTTCAGAGGTACCACCTCCAATCATCTCCATGTCATTGTCGTCGCCGTCGTCATTCTTCTTGGCAGCAGCGCCACCCTTTTTCTCACCTTTACTCTTTTCACTCTCAACCTTGGACCGTTTAAACTGCAGTTCACATCGTTCAAGGTATACGATAGTCTTGAGAGCCACGTGGCCCACAATGAAAAGCAGCTGCGACAGCGCCGCGTCGCCGTTGGTAATAGGGTCCTCGTTGAAAAACACCTGCGTGGTCTTGACGCGCACAAGCGTCGACATGACCTCGTCGGGAGACTCGCAAATGTAGTACACGGCGTTGATGGCCTGCTCGGCAACGCCCAGCCACTCGATGCTGCTTGAACTCATCATGATGAGAGCAGCAAGCCGTTGAATCACCTCGTGGTTGGCAGGGAACTGTTTTGTGGAAGGAGAAACGTCCTTCTTCCTTTTGCTGTCCTTCCACTCGTTTTCTGGCACCATATGTTGTAGTGCGATGCACGAGTACTTGGCCAATGCAAAATCCTGCTTGCCCTGCTCACCGAGTCCAATCTTGACAAGGTGGTCAATACCAGCAAGCGCAATCTCGTGGTCGGCTCTTGCGAGCATTCCCAGAATAATAATGGCACCGCGGCGCTGAGACCGTGAAAACTCCTTGGCAGAATAGCCGTAAACTTTCCACAGAGTGCTCACGACACCACTGGAGATTAAAGGCAACCGGTCCTCCTTGGTAGGGACCATGGCCAAACAGAGCAATCGCTCGAGGGAAGTGATTTCGGCCAGTGTCGCGCCATAGGTAAGAGAAATAAGCGACCGTGCCACGAGCATGTTTGCCTCGGCCTGGGAAACATCTGCCGGCGCGTCAAAGAACAGCTGTTTGTAGCAGTCAATAAGGTGCGTCTGAATGGCCTGAGCCTCATCGTTATTACCCTTGGCCCACACCAGGTGGATCATGGCACGAATTCCGTGCCGGGCAACCTCAATGCCGTAAGCGTCAGCGAGAACAAACAGGTCCATTGACTCGATGATTTCAGACTTGTTTTTAGAGTTGAGCAGCTGCTGGGCAGAGGCCATTCCCTCGTGGACCTTGGTGATGAAGGTGATTGCTTCAGTGTAGTACTTTTTCGTGAGTTGCAGTTTGTTGATGATTTCAGAGTTGCCACCTGCAGCCATGCGTCTCTTGGCCTCGGACTCTTCGTCCTGTTCTTCTTCGCCCTCCTCGTCCTCCTCGGGTATTTTGGTAGGCTCGTCAAGCATGTCAACATCGTCAGCATCGGTTTGCGCAGGGTTCTCTGGTGGAGGCAAGACCTGGTCGAGCTCGCTTTGAATCATGTCGCGGCGCTTTTCCCATTCCTTGAGCGTCAACTGAGAACCGTGGAGCAGGCCAAAGGGATGTGTGGAAATGAGTTTGGACAAGAGCTTGAGTGCGTTACGCCGGACAAAGGAAGACTTGTCCTTGGTGCCTTGCACAGCAAGCTCTGTAATGTGCGGGCGGCGTTTGGTGAACTTGTAATCAAGACCCGCAATGTTGGTGAGGGCCTGAAGAGCACGGCAGCGACAGAATGGGTTGATGTCCAACACTCGCTCTTCTAAAAGATCAAACAAGCTTTCGATTTGTGAGCTGTGGCGCTCCAAGTCTTCTTCAGTCGTGGATACATCCGTGAGCACGTTGCCTGTAGCTTCAATAATGGCGCATCTGAGGGTAAAAGAATCACTGTCGAGGAACCTCGCAACCATGGAAAATTGCTTGAGCAAGAGACGAGGCGCGATTCCAGACAAGCGAATCAAAAATACAGACACGAGTTTAGGGCCCTTGGTGTCGTTTGCATTGAAATCGCGCGACGAGACTTCTTTGAGGACTTCTTCGGTAAGGTGACTGTGGTCGTACTGCTCGTACAAAATCTGTAGCAGCTCTGCCAAGTTCTCAGGCAAGTGGTCAAAGTAAATGAGTAACTGCATGACGGATGTTTGAACATTGGCTTGCTGGTGGTGGTTTCTGACGGCGAGACAAATGCACTTGAAGAGGTACATTCGTAGCGACGTCGTTTTCATGATTGACTCGCTTTCCATGAACGTGTAGACTGGTTTGAGGAAGAGGCCGAGCAGCAGATCGCGCTCCGAGGTTGTGTTGTACAGGCGTCCCAGGTTGATGATGCTGAGCACGTTGCACACGGTTTCAAGTGCGGACTCTACCGTGGCAATGACTTTGAGGGTGGCCGAGGATTTTCGGCGCGCGTTGGAATTGGCCTTGTGGGCAGTCTTGAACGTGTTGGCGGCGGCCTGCTCGAGGTTCATGAGCATCCAGTGCAGCAGGAACGAGTTGCGCGAGAGGCCAATCTTGGCAAGCGCAAAATCCGCTGCTGTGTCTGAGCTTAGTGTGTACTCTACGCTTCTGACGCTGGCCTTGACGCTCGTCATGATGAGATCAAGAATTCTTTCTTGGTCGCGTTGTGGGGTATCGTGGTAGGAACTGGGCGTGTTAGCAAAGCGCCAATTGCGACTATATCACTAAACTTACTATAATAAGTACATGGCGTTGTCAAAGCACTTTTCGTTGTTTATGGACTCTGGCGAGACGGCGAGCTTGTCGGTGAGATCGTTGAGCACCTCGTTGATGTGCGCGACGTCAATGTCGGCGGCGTACCTGTCCTCGATGAGCTGCGAGGGGTCATTCTGGTAGTCCGTGAGCACCTCGGCCAGGTTGAAGTCCGCGTATTCCGAGCTGTCCATCGTCTTTGAGTCGGTTCAAGGGTATCTGGATGGGCTGGTGAATAAATAAAATGGCAGGGAAAGTCGAGAAAGTCGGGCCTTTTCAAATCGCAACAAACATTTTGAAATGGTTTTGTAAACAAAAGCGTTGGTTGCCACAGCAACAGAAAAAATAATTGGGCCTAAGTCCCAAGTCCCAAGTCACATGATCTGGACATTAAGGTCCAAGTCCTAAGTTCTAACTTTTAGACCAGCACGACGATGCCTTGTTTAAAGGCCAAGTGATGTGGAATTGCTGCTGATACCAAGGCGCGAGTTTTCAGACACTAGAAATACACTGTTTGAGCTCCAGTTTTGAACATTGCATTGTGGGCAATAACAGAGCACCGTACGAAAGCCACACTTCAACCTGCCCATTCATCATGCTCGGCCTTGACGCTCTCAAACAAGACAAGAACGACGACGCCGACGACAGACTATGCAAACGCTTGCTCTATGACATTGTGACAAGTGCACTGACCCCATCTTCTGCGGCGGCGGACTTTGACTCGTACGTGGTGCGCGAGTCCACGCGACGTCTCGACCTGCTCGAGAACCACCCCAGCTTTGATCTCACACCGGAGGAAGAGGACAACAGTTTCACCACGCGAATGATATCACCCAATGCCAGTGGACTAATCGAGAACTCTTTCCAGCTCTTTGCCGCCACATGTGCGGCCATCCCACCAGGCCACGCTGGCCAAGACGCTCTCGTCGAGTTTGTGCAAGCGCTCAGAGCCCTGCCCGTCCACCGTGCGTCCGACGCAATCCCCACCGAGACCGACGACGGGTTCATGGACCTGTGGCCCATTGAAGAGAACTGGCAGGCTCTGGCCGAGATCTTCCGCAAAGAGGCCGCAAATTACTTTCACCCGGCGTCGGGCATGGGCGTGCCCGAGAGCAAGCAAGCCCATTGCTGGCGGAACTTGCAGTCGGCCATGGCACGACTCACGGCGCTTGGGCTCATAAACTGCGGGTTCTTGTGTTCTCTCGAGTATATACTGCCTTCGAGCCCTTACTACCCCAGGAAATCCAGGCCTACCGTGGACCAGGTAAACGTCCTGGCTAGCAACGCCATTGCCGGCACACAATGGCTAGTACCAGGCACCATTGACTACGTCTACGCGCAATGCTCAAAAGTCAAGTCGGTGTCGGCTCCGCGGGAAATGTGGAGCAGGGAGCGCTGGTCAGAGTGGCAGCGCCAGCTCGCACTGCTAGCCAGCAACGACCTAGTGTACGCCGAGGCCAGAACGGCAGCCAAGAAGGCACTGGACCAGATGAACCGTACAGAAAGTAGCTCTACATGATACTAGAAAAAGCGTATGTCTCGAGATGGTTCAGGCGGCCAAAGCTTAAACCTGGAATCCGGGGTAGCTGCGAGCAGCTGCGCTCCACCAGCACCAGCACCAGCACCAGCACCAGCACCAACGCCATGAACAAGCACATGCTGCTACCAGAGTTGTAACCAACATTTAAAGACCACTTAGAACATGTAAACTCATTGCTTGACTCGTTTGCACATAGACCTCGGCGCTAGTGTGGTATTTCATCACGTGACACACTTGCTTTCGATAAACCTCCGATCCAAATCTTTCCTTGCCAGTTCACCAAATCTTTATAGAAACCAGTTTTTGCTTTGAAAATGGATTCAGACGAGCGACCTCCAGTCAACGAGAACCTGCGGGCCATAGTCGACATTGGCTCGAACGGGATCCGGTTCTCGATCTCGTCCATCGAGCCCAAGCACGCACGCATCTTCCCGTGCCTGTTCAAGGACCGCGCGGCCATTAGCATGTTTGACGCCCAGCACACCAACTCGTCCGTGGCGTCGTCGCGGCAGAGCTCGTTACCGTTGGATAGTACGATCGAGGACCATCTGCCCAAGACCACGACGCAGAAACTAAAGGATGCTATTTTGGCGAATACATCGCCCATGAGCTCGGGTACGTGCACCCCCACGAGCCCGACGACAAAACGGGCGCTGGACTCGCTGACAGAGCAAGAGGCCATTGCGCTAGCTGAAGCCGCCGCGGCGTCGAAAAACAACATCTCGGCCGCGGTCATTGAAGACGTGTGCAAAACGCTCGTGCGGTTCAAGTCCATTTGCCGTGACTTTTGCGTCGCCGACTCTAATGTACGGGTCGTGGCTACTGAGGCCACGCGCGAGGCGCCCAACTCGAAGGAGTTCCGCGAAGCTATTTTACAAGCGACCGGGTGGCCTGTGTCACTGCTGAGCAAAGCCGAGGAGGCGCGGTCCGGTGCGTACGGCGTGGCAAGCTCTTTTTACGAAATCCAGGGTCTGTTTATGGACCTTGGCGGCGGCAGCACCCAGCTATCGTGGATTTCGTGCAAGGACGGCGACTTTAAAATGAGCGAGACGCCCGTGTCGCTTCCCTACGGCGCCGCCGCACTCACCAAGCGGCTGCAGCGCAGCTCGCGCGACGAGCTTTTTGAAGAAATCAAGGTGCGCCTTGCGGCGGCAGTCGACACGATACAGATCCCCGACGAGATCCGGCGCGCGGCGGACCAGGCCGACGGGTTCAAGCTGTACGTCTCGGGCGGCGGGTTCCGCGGGCTGGGCCACCTGCTGCTGGCGCGCGACGACCAGGGCGAGGCCTACCCGCTGCCCATCATCAACGGGTTCAGCTGCACTTACGACGCCATCAAGAAACTCGTGCAGGAAGAGGAAACGCTGCACTTGGCAGCCACGTCGCCAACTACCTCGGCCGACGGCAAAAAGAAGATTTTCCGCGTCTCGGAACGAAGGTCACAGCAGCTCCCCGCAGTGACGTTGCTCGCGAGCGCAGCGTTTGCGGCGTACCCACGCATCCGCAAGGTCCTTTTCTCACAGGGAGGTGTGCGCGAGGGCGTTCTTTTCCACGACCTGCCGCGCGAGATCCGATCGCAGGACCCGCTGTACGTCGCCACGGCCCCGTTCGCCCCCCAGTGCGCCGCGCAGTACATTGAAATCCTGCGGCAAGCCTTGCCTGCCTCTGCGCCCCATGTGATATCACAGCGGATCGTTCCTGCGGTCGTCAACATGGCGTTTGTGCACAGCAGCTACCCGCGCGAGCTACAGCCGGTGTGCGCGCTGACGGTGGCGAGCACGGGTACAGTGTCTGGTGCAGACGGGCTGTCGCACGAGGTGCGCGCTCTGCTGGGGCTGGCGCTGTGCCAGCGGTGGGGCGGCGAGCTCCCCGAGCGGCGGGCGCGCGACGTGCTTGTGGGCATTGTCTCGCCGCGGCGGCTGGCATGGTGGGCGCTGTACGTGGGCCACGTGCTGCACGTTGTCGGCGGCGTGTACCCCGGCGGGCACGTGTGGGGCCGCAACCTCGGCGTGGCCGTGACCGAGGCCAAGGAGAACTCGTTCCGGGTGCGCATCCGGGCGAGCGCCACCGACCCGCAGACGGGCGCGCCCATGGTCAAGGCGCGGATCAACAACCTTGAGAAGAAGCTCAAGAAGCTGACGCGCGAGTTCCGCGAGCACGGGCACGCGTGTGCCCTCAAGGTGCACGTCGACGTTGAGTGGATTTAACAGGAGGAGCACTTTACGCAGAACAATGACGCATTTGAATAAAGAAATCTATAATACATACTCGACTAATTTACACGGGGTGTGGGAATTCTATAACGTGAAATCGTAATCCTTAAACTCCTTTTTCAGCACCTCGCAGTCCCTCTTTTCCTCTGCGTCTGTCTGCACGCACCTGCGCCAGTCCGCACACTGCGGGTCCAGGCCTAGGACAGAGGCAAGCACGCGGCGGCCGAACTGGGCGTCGACGCGAGTACCGTCGGGGAGTTCTGCTACTATAGACTGCGTGCGGGCGCCGGAGGCGGTGAGCAGCTGGACGCGCAAGTAGGAGGTCTCGGTGGGGTCAATGTCGCGGTCGGCCCAGACGAGGGCGGCTTCGGGGGCACCGCCACGGTGGTGGTGGTGGCCGCTGCCGCGGCCGCGGGACGGTTTGCTGGCGGTGGCAGGGGCGGCTTTGAACGCGGGGAGGACGTCGCCTGCGCGGTCGAGCGGGACGGCGACGACCTGGGTATGCAGGTGCACGGCCTGGGGCCTGCTGAGCTCGGTGGCGACGAGGGCGAGCCCGTGCGCAGAGTACATCTGGGCGAGGGCGAGGAGGAACTTGTGGCGGTCGAGGGACGCGGCCTCGCGGTCGAGGGAGCCTGGCGGGAGGACCGGGAGGTGGGCGATGGGGACGATGAGGACGTGGCGCGGGAGCGCTGGTGCGGCGTCACTACCAGTGTCACTGAGTTCAGTGGCGGGCAAGGGCAGGGGGCCTTTGGGGAGGGTGAGGTAGGCGGCGGGCCCGATGGACGCGAGGAGGTGGGCGGCGAGCGCCGGGTTGGAGAGGCAGAGGAAGCACGTGTCCGGGCGGACCTCGCTGGGGGGCGGACCCCCGTCCCTGCGGCCGCGTTTCGTCGCGCGGCGGTGGTCGTATTCGGTGTCGTCATGGTCGGTGCGTTTGGCAAAGCGGTCGGTGGGCAGGCTCTGCGGCGGCGACGGCGGCGGGGCCGGCGTGTATGTGTACGGGTTGGGCAGGGTGTCTGCCGGCGCTGACGCTGGTGCCGCACTAGTGGCGGGCACGTCGATCGTGAACGCGTAGAACCAGCGCGTGGCCTTGTCGGCGAACTTGCCCAGCGAGATGAACCGCGTGACGCGGGTTGGCGTGCCATCCTCGTCCTTTTCAGTGGTGTCGTCGGCGTAGAAGGGCGGGCGCTCGTAGAAGGCGGTGGGCGCGGGCGGGCTTGTGAAGTGGTACCGCGGCTTTATCCCCTGCGCCGCTCTTGCCAGGGCACCCTCACCATCGCTGCTGGGCACACTGCCCTTTGGTTTCTTGGGCTCTGGCACGCCGGCCAGAATGTCGCGGGGCCATGTCTCCGAGACCAGGATGTCGCACCGCTTGACACTCGGGCCCGCTGCAGTGGCGGCGGCATCGGCGGTGGCCAGGGCGATTTCGAGGCCGTCGAGGGTTTTGAGACGGGCGCTGCTGCCGCTCAAGACCGTCACGCGCGGGCCCACCACCCTGCTTCCCTCTTCCTCTTCCTCTTCCTCTCCTTCACCTTCAGCCTTGGTTCCACCACCAGGCACGACAATATACACCGGCAGCTCAGCCTTGACCTCCCCCTTTCCAATCTCCTCTAACGTCGTTCCATCTCCCTGCTGGTCAAGTCTGCCCGGCGACGCGAGAAAAAGGGCAAGGTCAAAGGGCCCAGACTTGCCGGCGGTGAGCGTGTTGGCTTTGGACAAGGCGGAGGCGAGGTTGCCTGTTATGTCGCCAAACACTAGACTAAAATACCGGTTAGCAATCAGGCTGTGGTTTTCACGGTTGGAGGGTACATACATTTTGAGTTTCATGGGTGAATTGTTTGGTGATTTGGAAAGAGTGAAAAAGTTGGAGGTTTGAAAAATATTTACCAGAACACAAGTACACTCGACGGTTTTTGAAAAAAGAAAAAAAAAATTGATATAAATTAATTAAACGGTTAGGCTAGTTATTTTTTTTTTTTTTTATTTTTTATTTTTTTTTTTTTTATTGCTTGACGCCGACAGACAATCCCTTGGAGATACGCGCGTCAGTGAGCGCCGCAATGAGTGCCGCGCCGACACCCGATCCATCCTCAGCGGGCACAATCTTGATCGGGTAGTCCTTGGGGTTTGCAATGTCCCAGTCAAAGATTTCCTTGAGGGCCTGGGCGCCGCGGGCCTTGAAGTGGGGGTACTTGTTGAAGACGGAGCCGTCGGCGCCCGCGTGGCAGGCGGTCATGCCCGTCTTTTTGGCAATGGCGGCGACGCCGCAGGCAGAGAGGCGCGCGGAGCGCGTGCCAATGAGCTCGGCGAGCCTGCGGATGAGCTTGCGCTCGGGCTCGGTCGTGGTGAGGTCAAGAACAGACTGGAACAAAGTCTCGACCTCGGTCAGGTTCTCCCAGGGGTCCTCCTCGATTTGCGACAAGAAGGAAGCGTCGAGCGAGTAAGGGTCGAGCAGCTTTTTAATGCTCTTGCCCTCAAAGATGAAACCCTCATTGTGGAGGTCGACAAGGACAAGACGCAGAATCTCGCCAAGGTACAACCCGGCAATCATCTTTTCAAAGGCCTGCTGGCCGGGGCGGGGGCTCTCCTTGTCAATGGTGTGGTCCCAAGAGGTCAATGGCAGGACGGCGTGCTCATTGTCAAAGGCGCCCCACTCGCAGTTGATGGCCATGTCCTGCTCGCCGTCGATATCGTCGTAAACACGGCCCTCGAGCTTGGGAATGTTTTTAACTTTTTCAAAGTAGGCGGCGTTGCAACCGGTGCCGAAAATGACGCCCATCTTGGTCATGGGGTCGACGTAGTTGGACGCACACAAGGTACCGGTGGTGTCGTTGATGAGCGCGGTGACTTTAATGGGGACGTTGCGCTTGGCGAGCGCGGCGGCGAGCTGGGGCACCACGTCGTGGCCCTCGACGCCGTCAATGTCAAACCCTTTGGTCCAGGTCTGCAAGACACCCTCGGTAATGGCGCCCTGCGTACAGGGGTAAGAGAATGTAAAACCCAGGCAAACATCCAGGTTCTCCTCACCGGGGTGGTGCGAGTGCAAGAACTTTTCGAGGCATTCTGCAATGTAGTCCCAGAGCTCGTCAGCGACGCCCGTCTTGACGTGGGGTGGCATGTGGTACTTGGACTGGGTGACGTCAAAGCTGCGGTTGCCGTCGAGGGTGATTTCGGCGACGCGCAGGTTGGTGCCGCCCATGTCGAGGGCAAGAAAAGTGCCTTGCTCCTTGCCCGTGGGCCAGTCCAGCACCCACGTACAGTTCATGGGGATCGAGCCGCCTTGCTTTGAGAGGCCTAGAACGTTAGTAAACAAGAAATGTGTCGTTCATTGGATTAACGCACCCTTTTCGAGCTCGGAGACAAAGTGGTCGGTGATTTGCTTGAGCTTTTTGGTGTCGACGGTGAAGAGCTGCTCGAGCTGGTTGATCTGGTCGAGCAGATCGCGGGGCAGGTCTGCCATGGAGCCCTGGAGAGTCAGCAAAACCTTTCAATGAAGGGAATGTTTGTTCGTACCTTACGGGAGGGCGGCTTGCGGGGTCCCAAGTTAACCATTGCGATGTTCAGAAGGCGGTGATGGCGGTGGTGGTGGTGGAGAAGGAAGGGAAGGAAGGAAGGAAGGAAACGTGGTGTTTGGCGTGGGTTTATAAACTTCCTCCACGCAGCAGCAGCAGCAACGCAGCAAACGCAGCACCAAGCAGCAGCACCAGACTTTAGACAGCGCCGACCGGACAATTGGCCCGACCGGTACTTGCGTTCGGTCTGAGCGTGTTGGTGGCAGTCCCGGCGGTTCCGACTTGCTGACCGGCCCGACTCCAACCGGAACAATTGGCTGGCCCCGTAGTGTGGACCCGGGGAGGGCCGCTGCATTTCTCCCGCTCAACCCACCAAAACCAACCATCACCAACGCACCAACAAACCAAACCAAGTTCACGAAAGAACCGAGCGAGATGACCGCCGTGATCAGTGTGCCGTTCTACCACGACAAGGGCACCTGCGGGTACTGCCAGCACCGCACCCCCTCCAGCACCCGCACCCGCACCAGCACCCGCACCAACTCTGGCCGCCACTCCCGCATCTACTGCTTTACGGCGCACACGCTGCCCGTGGAGCTGTACGGCACGCTCATGGACATGGGGTTCCGGCGCAGCGGCACGTTTGTGTACAAGCCGGACGTGGTCAACAGCTGCTGCCCGCAGTACACGATCCGCCTCGCCGTGGACAGTGTAAAGGTGAGCAAGGAGCAGCGGAAAGCGCTGAGGCGGTTCACGCGGTGGGCGTGTGGGGGCGAGGCCGGGGCGCAGGGGAGGGCGTTTGACCTCAGCTACGAGGTGCACCTCGCTGACCGTGACTGGCCAGTACCGGACCCAGTGACGAGCAAAGGGTTCAAGCCGTTGGTGTACAGGACGTGCCGGCCGGACTTTGTGGTGCGGGTGACGCCGGCGACGTTCTCGCAAGACAAGTACGAGCTGTACAGGCGGTACCAGATGGAGGTGCACGGCGACACTGCGGACAAGGTGACAGAGGCCGGGTTTAAACGGTTTCTGTGTTCCAACCCGTTCACCAGCCCAGTCAAGGTGAATGGCGACGGGACGGTGGATCTAGCGGCACTCAAGAAAACGGGCGGCGCGGTGCACCAGGGGTACTACCACAACGGCAAACTCATGGCACTGGCGGTCCTCGACGTTGTCCCCTTCCACTGCCTCTCTTCAGTCTACCTCATCTACGACCCATCTTTTGCCTGGCTCGATCTCGGCAAGGTCAGCGCTTTACGCGAGATTGTGCTTGCGCGCGACCTGGGCTTGCCGCACTACTACATGGGGCTGTACATTTTCGGGTGCAGCAAGATGGCGTACAAGGGCCAGTTCCAGCCGAGCGAGTTGCTGGACCCGCAGAGCGCGCACCTAGTCCCCGACTGGGTTCCGCTGGAAGTGCTGCAAAAGGAGCTCGATGAGCACATGTACGCGACCATGGACGAGCGGCGCAAACGGCCCGAGGAGGAGGTGGTTGTGGGTGAAGACAATGCAGATGCGCCGTCGAGGCTGTTTAAACTCGAGTTGCCGGGGGCGCTGAGCTACACCGAGGTGCGGTCGACGGACTACCTGGGCATGAAGGTCATGCTGCCTTTTCCAAGGGCACCAGAAAGACACCCTACTACCAACAACGACAGTGACAGCGACAGTGACGATGACTACGATTATACGAATGGACTGACAATGCCGCTGGTTGAGTTCCGCAGCAGGTTTGACGTGCCAGTGGTGGAGACGGTGGCCATGGAGCTGAGGGCCATGGTGGGCGCGCGCACGTCGCACGAGTTTGTGATTGCCCTGCGGTAGACGCCAACAGTACATTTACTAATATCTGTACATTGCAAGTGTAACTGAGTAGTAACTATCATGTTCTAGCAAGTTCTTGAAGTTCTTGAAGTACTTGAAGTTCTTAAAGTACTTGAAGATTGGCATTTTTGATTGCTGGGGTTCTTGAACTTTCCACTGCGTAAGTTGTGTGAAATGCGTATTATTTGTATTAGTTGCGTAACTTGCGTAACTTGCGTATCTACACCCTGTACTTTGAGCAAACAGCAACTCTGGAACCGAGAACAACAAACAAGAACAAGACCAGTCTGGCACAAAAGAAGTCGATAAGTACTAGCAATCTAGTTATTCAGTATCTACTTAGTATTCAGTATTGTTTGTTTGTATTTCTGAGTAAACAGCGTGGTTGGATTTGTTCACTTGCCGCGTGACCGTTTTCTGGAATTGAGCAAACAACTTGGACAAGCCACTGAAAAAGTATAAATACCAGCTCAATTCCACTTTAATTCCGTTCTTTTTACCATTTGCTTTACCATCAATTCAATTCAATTCAATTCAATCAACTACTACTACACACGCTCAATTACCTCTCAAAATGACTAGAACTACTCGCTCCAACTCTTCTTCTGACCCTGAAGGCCCCCTCCCCAAGTACTTTGCCAAGCACGGCATTGCCGACCAGGCCCCCAACAAGGTCAAGAAGGACGGCCACGGCGCAGGCAACTGGGGCCGCATTGGCGACGAGATTGACGACCTGGAGCTCTCTGGCGAGTTTAACTTTGCGCAGCCCAGACGCCGCTCCAACTCGTCGTCGGGCGTCAACAAGTCGTCCAAGCTCGCGTACAAGTTTGACGACTCGAGCAGCGTTATCGAGGACGAAGAAAAGTAACCATTGCATTTTAATGAACCGACTACCACGAAGAACCATTGATGATATATATATATATATATAAATGAAATACTATGAAATATAAATGAACAAAGAATGAGAAGCAATTGCAGTCTGCGCGGGTAATTTGAAAATGTGGGGAGATAAAACGCTAGTTGCCACAAAAAAATGACATTACTACATGGTACACACCAAATGCAACAAACAGGAGGAATGCAGAGTAGCACGTGAGCATTAACTTAATTGTATTGCTTATAAATGATTAGTAATTATTAGATAATACAACACAAATTATTAGTAATAATAATTATTAACAACAATAGTGTATATTATCTAATAATTACTAATCAATTATTACAAATAATTACATTAACATGCATTTAAATGTGACTAAGCAATTTAATTTTAGTTTTTGGTGTGTTTTTCCGCCTGCATTTCCCAATTAGGCACTTTTGTTCCCGTTCTAGAAACAGGCGTCCCAATTGAGTAGCTGACTTGAGCCGCAGTTAATAATTACTTATTTAGGAATCCACACACAAATCAACTTCTTTACACCTTTTATTTTAAAAACCACCACAACCATCTTGTCACCGTTGCAATCGCAGGGGAATCCAATGTTACAATGGAATCATGGACTGATTGCTGTAATTAAATAAAAATGCCCTTTTTGAAAAGTATAAGAATCGCTTCAAATCCGGATTTTTTTTTTTTTTTTTTTTCTTTTCCTCGAAACAAGAACAAGAACAAGACATTTAATCAAGTGCTATATTTAAAAACCCTTGGACAAAGGAAACAACAACAAAAACACAGACAACACCATCAACAGCTAAGTAACTACTTGGATATCTCACTGGCGTCCTGATTGAACTTGCACTACTTACCCACTCCTGACTGCTTGGTTTTTGTTTCCTGTTGCGCAAGAACTGTAACAATATCGCTTTTCTCAAAAGCATGTCCTTTAAACAACAAGCTTCTAGCACAACACCAAACAAATTCCCTGCTCTCGGTTGTTCTCTAGTCCAAGATTGATCAATACCCCCCCCCCAGTCGGATCTCCAGATTCTTTTGATGCTGCTGCCTGTCTGTGCGCTTGCCTTTGCTGCGTTTGCGTGTTGCCGGTCTCTCCTTTGGGCGTTTGGGCGCGCGCTTGCTCCTTTTGGCGCCCTTTTAGACTTTTTTTTTGTTTTTCTTTTTTATTTTGCCCTTTTTCTTTCTTTTCCTCTCCTTCCAACAATAATCACCAGTCGTACTGTACTCTTGCCACGGTTCGTGTAGCCCCCCCACGACGTCCACAATTCAGCCCTTTTCGTTTCCTCCCGTAAAGCCGCCGCCTTCTGTGGCGGCCCCAGCACCAGCTCCGGCACCCTCAACAGCCCCAGCAGGACCAGCAGGACCAGCAGCCCCAGCAGGGCCTGCACAGGCAACTCCGGTACTGTCCCACACTCCAGCACAGACGCCGCCTACACACACTCCCGTACAAACGCCAGGACCTTCTGCAAAAGCAGAATCGTCGCCCTCGCACCCGGACCTTGCGACCGTCCAAGCGCTCCTTGGCCCGGAAATCACGTCATGGAACTTCTCCGACGCATCGCTCAAGGCAGCCCTCGAGCTGCGCACCGAGCGCGAGCGGTCGCGTCAAGAGTACTACAAGTTGGAAACCCGTAAACGGTCTGCCGAGTTGCTGCAAGAGGCCATGCGGTACAACCTGCCGTCGTCGCTTTTGCCGCTGCTTTTCAATGGCGCTCCTCCGCTACCAACAGACATGGACGAGACGCCATCGTCATCGTCGTCAATCCCAGAGTACGTCAACTCGTTTGCCAAGCAGCACGAGCAGCGGTACTCGAGCCCCAGCACACACCATCATACCCACCAACGCAACTTGTCCCTGCCTCAACAACCCACCATTATACAGTCCGAGTACCAACGCCAACAACCACCTCCACCGCCGCCACCACAGCAACAACCTCCACCCAAATCAAACAAGTTCCGCCACCACGCACACCACGCGTCGACGTCGGCAATCCCTCAGACGTCTTACTACAGTCCTACAAGGGCTCCAGCGGCTCCCCTGTCGTTTGTGCCTCCCTTGCAACCTCCACCTGCAACGACATCTACAAACACTGCGGCGACCGCAGCCACTGCGCGACAGTCAGCGTCGCGACCAGCATGGCAAACAACACCCAATACCTACTTCCCGCCGCCACAGAACCCGTACCCGCCAAACCCAGGCTCGCCAACCACCTCTGTCCACCACATTATCCAGTTTCATCACTGGCAGCCCAACCAAACAAAACCGTCGGGGACTACGAGTCCTACACGTAAAGAGGAGGACGCAGGTAGTAAACGGCGAAGGTCGTTGACGGGTGAGAGTGGCGAGCGCAGTGGCGAGCGCAGTGGATCACCTGCAACTGCGTCCACCACAGCGTCCACGACCTCTTCTACACCCTCCACTACTGCCGTCGCGTCTGCTGCAGCGCACAGCCGGCGCAAGAGCATGCACAACCGCAACAAGAGCGAAACAAGCGCGATCCGCGGCGACATGAGCAAGTTTTCCATCTCGGGCCCGCCGCGTATCCGCACGCCAGAGGACACGGCCGGGTTCAACTACCTGGCACAGGCTGCCGCCGAGGAGTCTGCGCGGCTCGCGTCGCCCGAGAAGCGCGCGCCGTCGACAGAAGCGCGGTCGCACAAGCAGGACGTTAATTTCATGATTACAGACTAGATATTTATTTATAAGAAATTCATTTTCGTTGGGAGTAACCATCAACACCACCACCATGGGCGTGACCATGTAAGTACACCACTTGGACTGAGGACACGAGCTAACAAGTGAGTCTGTACCTTGTTCCGAACGCGTCGCCAAACACGATCTCGGCGCTAGTCGACCACCTGCACAACCAGACACCGAGTGCCGTGCACAAGTGGGGCTTTGAAATCAAGCTCTACCGCGAAAAGACCGCGACGCCGACCCAGGCCCCACCAGGGCAGCCTAACTTCTTGTACACACTGGCGTTCAGCCAGCACATGGGCGACGTGTCTGTACTCGTGAACGGGCAAGGGTCGGTGGTAAAAGGCGCGTTGGAGGGGATGCTGCAGACCAAGATGCAGAGCCTGTGGCAGCTGCGGCAGGCCGTCAGGGGCGAGGGCAGTGCGTTTGAACTGCCGGCACTGACGGGAGATGGCCAGGCGGGTGCGACTGAGGGAGGCAGGCCCGGGGTGACCGTGCGCGTGGCGAACCTGAACCTGCAGGGCACGTTCAAGGGTCTCCTTGTCGAAGTCGAGTGCCCGTCCGTGAGTGCATTCGCCACCACGACAGACTTGGGCGGCGACGGTACTGGACCGACTCCGGCAAGCAGCAGCAGCATTGAAGGCGACCCGGTGTACGCGTACATGCGGTCTGTGCTGGGCGACCTCCTGCCGTCGTCCCTGGGCAGCGGCAATACCAGTGGGCCCGGTGCGGCCAGTGCAAGTGCCAACGCAAGTCAGGGCAAGCTGATTGTGGACCCGCCGGGGGTGGACTTGGGAACGGACAAGTTTGGCCGGCTGGAGACTGCGTGGCAGTATGCGGCGGCAGTCAGTCGGTAAACCCCAGCAACAAGCATGAATAGAATAAAGTGTGGATAAAAGTATGGATAAAAGTATGAGATAGAAGAATGGTGGATTAAATTGTCTAGGTATGAATGTATTTATGAATAAAAATGATATGGACTAGATGACAGCTTGACAGTATGAACCGTGTATTTACGGCTTGAGAAACGCGACCAACGCAAAGCTCGCCAGGGACCCCGCCGTGAGCCCAAACGACAGCGCCATGGTCATGACCGTCCCCGCCTGCTCCTTCTCGTGCGCATCCACAAACCCCGCGGCCTGCATCATGGCGCTGCTGCCCAAGTGCCCGTTGGTCAGGCCAAACAAGAAATGCAGGGCCAAGTAAACCAGGTCGCTGTGCAAGAGACCCTGGCGGCCGGCAACGTTGCAAAGGAGCATGTACGCGGGGACAAACAAGAAGCGGGCAAAGGCGTAAACGAGGAAATGGCGTGGTGGTACAATCCACTCTTTACGACCGCACACGAGCCTGCCCGCGAAATCGCCCAAGTTCCATACAAACAGGGCCAAGGGAATGAATACTTTGGGTTCAAAGAGGATGGAGTCCTGGGGCGAGTGGACGGGGAGGATGAACTGGGAGAAGACGGGGTAGACGAGGGTGACGGAGAAGACGAGAAAGACGGTTGCAATGGGGGTGCGGAGCTTGGAAATGAGGGCGGTGGGCGAGACGACGGGGTGGTCTGGCTTGGAGGCCGCGGTGGGGTCGTCAGTGGGGACGGCCGAGTAGGAGGGCTGCTCCGCGTCAAGCAGGCCGCTGCTGGCGTCGGTGTCGTCAGTGTTGGTGTCGGTGCGTAGCCGTTGGGGCTCGCGGTTGACAACGCCGAGGAAGAGGGCAATCGCGAGCAGCGCCAGCGCCGACGCGAGGAAAAAGTACCCAAACAGCGCCCAGCTCGCCTTGCTCTCAGTCTGGTCCGGTCCTCTTGTCTTGTCGTTCAAAGTATGGACATCGGAAATGGCCGAGATGATTGACGCAATGGGCGGCGAGATGCCCGCCACGGACTGCCCGACCATGATGGCCTGCGTGTAAATGGGGTCAAAGAGGTTCACAATGCTAAACGACGCGGTCTGCGTCAGCGCCGTGCCCACCGTCGACACGAAAATGGCCACGAGCAAAAACGCATAGTACGCGCGGGGGTCAATGCCCGTAAACACGACACAGGACAGCGCGAGCACGAGAAAGGCGGCGAGAATGACCACCTCGCCCGCCACCACCCTTGCCGCAAACCCGCCGTTTGATTTTTTCGCTCTGGCGAGCAGCGCAATGTAGATGCTGGTCGACGTGACGGTCGAAATGGTCATGACGCTCGACGCAATCACCTGCTGCAAGCCCGGGTGCCCCTCGAGCCGCGCAAAAAAGTACGGCGCGGCCGAAAGGAAACAGTTCCAGGGCCAGAGGTACGAGATCCCGATTATGAAGAACGTCGCGTACTCAAACAGGTTCACTTTGAATGGTATAGCAGTCATGGATTTTGGTTTGCTCTTGTTTGGTTTGTTTGGTTGGAAAGGAAAGGTTCTTTGATGGGATGGATGGGTAAGTAAGTAATGGCTGCTCTTGTACTGGCTGCGTAAAAGATACGCACAGTCAGCTAAGCTGCGTAAGCTGCGTAAGCCTGCTTATCTTGCTGTACATGTGGCCACGTGATGTCATGTGACGCTAATTTCAGTAAATTAAATAATTATTTACTAATTATTACATAATTAATATTACTTAATCATTATCTAATGATTAGTCAAAAACCGTTGGAAAGCCCGCAGCCAAAACCTTCGCTCCGGCCCGCAGAACAAGAACCCGCGCACGTCGACTCGCAGCGTTTGTAGACACGTAACTATACTTTTATTGGTAGCACTGAGTTCTCAAGATGCTTATTCTGTCGTCCACGTTCTGGCTCAGTTCAAAGACGAGCGCTGTGTTGTTTGGCTGTGATTTCTTGATTCCTAATTTTTTTTTGGTTTTTTTGGCTTTTAATTCCAACGCCTTTTTTGCAACGCTCAAACCGCACCTTCTTCTTTGTCCACCACCACCATCACCACTCCACAGCCAACGCCATCGCCATCGCCACTAGTTCCACGCCCATCAGTACTGCACTAGTGCCCCTCCATCCACTCCAGCACCTTCCCATCCCACCGGCCCAACCTCGCAATGGCCGCCGGTGCTTCCATTGCCCTCTACTGGGACCCTGCGGTCACAAACAATGCCCACCGCTACACCAGCGACACCTTTGCGCCCTCTTTCCTCTCCTCCTTCCCGCAAAACAACGCCGACCCGGACTCGGCTCCTATAAGCATACCGCCTGCTTCTAGCCACGCGCTCCACGCAGAAAACCCCGCCATTTCGCAAAACGTCGTCTCCATCCTCGCCCACTACTCGTCCGTCTTTACATACTCGTCTGCCCACGACTTTATCCGCCATCTCTACTACCTGGGCAACGCCTTCTCCTTTGACCCCTCCAAGACAGACTCCACCCTATTTATTCGCAACCCAGCGCTCATCTTTCTCACGCCGGACGACTCGCCGGACCACCACTCCATTGTCCGCTACTCCACCTACCTCGCATTCAACTTCCCGTCCGTCACGTCCGTGTTTTGCTCGGAAACTACGCATTTCGGCGTCACCAATTCTTTCACGCGCCAGGTCCTTGACCCACATGCCTTCGACCTCCTCCAACAACAATCGGCGCAGCTCACAAACCATGTCCTGCAAAGCAACCAACAATACCCCGAGGTCCACACCATTGAACCCATTTACAACATGCCCGTCCACATTGCCCACTCCTCAAACAACAACTGCACGGACGAGGACCACCTTATCACTTTTAAACGGTCGCAGCAGCACATCCGATACTTTATATTTGCCCTAGCCGCGTTCCACGAACAGTACTGCGCCAACCACGCCATCTTGTCCAACTTGGACCAAGACGCTAAAGAATTCATTCTTAAAGACTACCCGGCCATTTTCAATCTTTCTTTGGCCCAGGTCACCGCCGTCCAGCAGGCAATCACCGACTGGGATTTCCCCGCGCACGACCTCAACTATGACCAGCTGCTGCTCGCCGCCTTTTGCATCATCAAGCACGGGCTCACGCCGTTTGCGCACGACGACACGCTCTACATTGGCGACTTGAACCTGCTCAAGTTCTTGTTGCTCGTGCGCGACTCTTACCGGCCAAGCAATCCCTACCACAACTTCAGGCACGCGGTCGACGTGCTGCAGGCGACTTTTTACTTTTTGCTAAGGCTGTATGCGCTGCCCCACGTTGTCGCGCCGCCCGCAGAATCCGCGGCGTCAGCGTCGGTGCTGAGGCCAATTGAAGCCTTGCTCATTCTGGTCGCCGCTATTGGCCACGACGTGGGCCACCCGGGCGTCAGCAACGTGTTTCTGGTCAAGTCGCGCGCGCCCATTGCTAGCGCCTTCAACAACAAGAGCGTGCTCGAGTCGTTCCATTCTGCGGCCTTTGGCGAGATTCTGGCCAGGTACTGGCCCAGATCGCACGAAAAGAACTCGCTGTGCCGGCTCATTGTGACGTCGGTGCTGGCGACGGACATGGCGCTGCATTTCGACTACATGGACGAGATCTCGAGCATCATTGCCAGTCCCCAAACCGCCACTGGTGCTGCTGCCACCACCACCACTACCACCATCACCACCACCACCACCATTGACGGCGCGAGCTACCAAACGCTCATCTGCTGCCTGCTCATCAAGTGCGCCGACATCTCCAACGTCGCGCGCCGCCTCGAGATCAGCTCGCACTGGGGCATGGTCCTCGGAAAAGAATTCGCTGAAATCGAGTCGCTCGAGATTGCGCTCAAACTCAAACCAGAGCCCCCCGTGAGTGTCTTCCATGACCTCATCATGTGTGACGCGTTCACGGATGAGGAAGCCCACTTGCACAAGAAATCGGTGGCGGCGGCAACGCCGGCGGCGGTGCAAAAGCTCGCAAAGGGACAGATTTTTTTCATAAACACGTTTGCAAAACCCCTGTTTAGTGCCGTGAGTAAGGTCCTGCCGCAACTGGGGTACACGCTCGCCATACTCGAGGAGAACGAGGCCGTTTGGACCAGAAAGCTCAATAGTCTATAAATCCCTCCCTTTTGTTTTGTTGTTGGTTTTTACATCTGTACTTTGTTGTTTTTTGTTGTTTGTTGTTTTACATCTGTATCTGTTTTGTTGTTTCTTTCTTTCTTCTTCTACTGTATGTAAGTATGTAGTATATCTCATGAATTCCAAAAAAATAAAAAAAAAAACCATTGTCATATCATTTTAGGGTCCCGGCCGCTTGGGCGTCCGCAACGGCTTCAAACGCCTTGAGCATTTTGCGGCGCGCGCCGAGCGCGTTGACGCCGCGGGCCTCGAGCGCAGCGTCGTCAAGCTTGACTAGTTCTTGCCACGGCAGGTCTTTGAGGCAGTCCGTGTACTTGTGTAGCCGCAGGCTTTTAAGCCACGCGCCGATATCCTCGAGCAGCGCCACGTCCAAGACGCCATTGTCTGACGTGGGAGCGGGGGTGGAGGGCTTTTTGATGGCGTTACCGCTATTATTGCTGTTGAGTTTGCTGGCAGACGGTTTGTGCGAAATGTGCTTGTGCGGCGATCGGTAAGGGGAGGGCGGACCGGCACTACCTGAACCATGAGACCCGTCGACGGCCATGCCCCACGCGGCGACATTGGGCGACAGGAGGCTCGGCAAGGGCAGGCTGTTGTTATTGCTGTTGAGGTAAGGTCCGCCATCGTTGCTGTCGTCATTGAGGTCCAAGGGCGCCACAGTCTTGCGATTGCGTTGGTACTTTTTCACATCGCTATCCAGTGCCACACGGCCATTGACTGTAGACAGCGCCGCCAATTTCATGGCTGTGGCGTTTGCCATGTCGGCATTGATCTTTGCTGCCGAGTTGCTGTTGCCACCAGCACTGGTAGGAATGGGCGAAAACATGGCATTGACCGGGGTGTTGGTCATGCTTGCCCAGCTCTGGTTCAGGTCGGCGTATGCATACTGGGGCTCGAAATCGAGCATGCTAGGGAACCCGCCGGCGTTGGCTCCGCTGCCGCTCTTGGCAGAGGCCGACAGAGATGCAGAGGCAACGACGGCAGCAGGTGTGGGTTGGGTAGCGGCACCGCTAATGTTGATACCAGGTGGTGGAGGAGTGCTAGTGTAGCGCTTAATGCCCTGGCCCATGTTTGGAGGCGTGAGGCCATGGAAGGCAGGCGACCCTGGAGTTCCTGCTGACGACGACAAGGTCACGTCGGCAGACTTGGGCCGGCTGATTGTGTCCTGAGCCCAAGGTGCCAGGTCCTTGCGAGAAGGAATTGGCTCCATAAAATTACCCATGTCGTAAGAAGGGCTGTCCGGGTTTGGCGACATGAGCGACGCAATGGTGTTGAGGTTGCTTGTGACTGTCTGTGAGGTGATGGAGGAAGACGGGGCGTGGTTGGCGTAGGTTCCAAACGGGCTGGAAAGCTGGCCAAGCGCGGGCGAGTGCCTACTGCCAGCGAGCTCGTGGGCCGCGGCTGTAGGTGAAGCCAAACCGTGTTTATTGGATTTCGGCGTGGTATTAAAGCTCGATCCGGGCAATGGCAGCTCATGGTTCATGGAATCCCTCGAGGTCTGTTGTGATAGTTTAGAAGGAGGCGGTTTTTCACGGCCGAGTGCAGAGGACCCTGGCACTGTTGGTGCTGCCGACAAGTGGCTGCCGTAACGAGGTGAGGCTGGCGCACCACCGGCTCGCATTGTGGGGCCACCATGCTGCGGGTGCTCTGCGACAGTTGGGGACAAGACGCCGGCAAGGTTGTCGTTCTTGGCCATCCGCTGGAGGACCGTAATGAAGAATCGCACTTGTACCTGGAGATTGACAATTAGCACTGTGTTCAGGTACACACTCAAGAACAATAATAATAAAAACTCACCTGAGAGGAATCCTGCAAGAGGGCGTAGAGGGCAGCGGTGCGCTCGCCCATGCTGAGGACGTCGAACCACTGCTGGACGGCGAGCAGCTCGTCCTTGAACTCCTTGTCGACGTTTGCCGAGGCCATTTCCTCGAGCGTGTGCTGGTAAATCTCGAGATCGGCAAGCCATTGTTGGGCGACCTGGTCGACCTGGTCGGCCTCGGCCGGCCCCGCCGCCGCCTGGTCCAGCTTGAGCGGGTGCTGGAAAAAGATCTCGGAGGTGGGTCTTGCCCGGTGCTGCGCAGTCATGATGGGGTGGTAATGCTAGAAAAGAGATGGCGGAGACGATAAAACAGGTGGAAAAAAAGGAGTAAGTGAGCAACGTTTCAGGTCTAGTCCAAGTCTGGTGGAAAAAAAAAAAAAAAAAAAAAAAATTAAAAATAACACGGGCACACAAACAAGGTCGGAATTAAACTCGCCAAACAATTGAAAAACTTGGTCGACGAAGCGGGCAGAAACGGTTCAAGCAGGGAAACGGCCGTGAAGAAAGGGAAAAGGAAAAGGAAGGGTTTTGAGAGAAGGAAGAAAGGTTTTGGTTGGAAAAAAAAAGGCCATTACACTCGGCCTGTTGCACTGCCAGAAACCAGTTTGCTGAGACATTTCAAGCAAAACCACCACCGAGGACGACGACGAGGACGACGACGAGGACAACAAGTTCAGAGGGTTCAAAGGGTTCAGAAGAGGTTCAGAAGAGGTTCAGAGGACCCTGAGTTTGAGCAAGCCACGCGCAATTGACTGTGCAATCACTCAGAACAAGAAGCGAGCGCCACGATCAAGTCCAACTGGCAGTGAAAGACATTGCGCAAGGAAGCCTCAGACAGGGACTCAAGGGAAGGACTTTCCAAGTCAAGCCAAGTCAAGTCGCTGTGTCAGATCCAGCTGGAACAAGGTCTTTGCCTGGTTCGTGGTAACTTGGGCCCTTCTAGACTGGTGTTCAAATTCCACGATCCAGTTCCATTTGTCTCAATGTCGAACAATGGGGGTCCATGGACTGGGTTCTAGATGATCCAGAAGACTCGGATCAAAGACAAGTCTTGTGCCGCCCCGAGTCAGGACCTTGTCTCAAAGATGTCGGATAGAAGAAGCAACGCACTGGCCAACAAAGACCCCATTGTTCATCTGGTCCACGATCCAGATCAGGGTGAAATTTCAGCTCCAGGCCACACCACTGTGAAACCCAGACCTACGGCAAGGCAATTGACTCAATTGAGCTTGTAAATCAAAACTATTTTGCAATTGATCATGGCACTTTAGCCATTCTTTTTTTTTCTTGAAAAAACAATATAATTTAAACTGAAATAAATTTATGGTAATACATATCACCGCTTTGATCATTCATACAATTTCTCTCTTTCGTCTTTTTTCTTTCCTCTTCTTGTTCATTTCATTTCTTTCTTGCTTCTCGTCGCTTGGGCATAGACTCGCTGTTTTTTTGAATCGTGTGTATGTGTGCGTGCCTCGTACAAAAAATACTCGTCGATACGCCTGGTGCGAGAAAACAAGCAAAGAGAAAAACAAATGAACAAGAATCAAAAAGAAAAAGAAAACCGAGATTCATCCTCCTCCGTGTCTGCCTCCTTTAAATACCATGGGTTGCCGTGAAAACGCATTATTTGCTGGACTTCTTTTGCTTGCGGGGAGTGACCTGGCCCCGGCCGCCGGCGTTGCTATATGCGTACTTTTGCTTCTTTTCCGCGGGCTTGAGGATCTGGAACGAGCAGAGCAGGCTCTCGTCGACACTCATCATGGCACCGGCATTGTCAAACTCACCGCAGTAGTTGGGCGCAGAGAATAACGTGACCAGCTGGCGCTTGGAAAAGAACTCGTAGCCGTCCTCAACGACTTGATGGGCACGGCAAATGAGATCCATGTCGTGCTTTTGCAGGAACCGTGACACCACGTCGGGGCCAAAGGTGAATGACACACCTCTGTCGTTTTCGCTCCAGCCGTTAATGTCTTTATCGGGGTCCGACCACAAAAGGTCGCATAACAGGCCAATGTCAGGGATGTCTGTGGGTCTCATGACACGGCGAATCTGCTCCATGGAGTTGAGGTCGGGGGAGAGACCACCGTGCATGGTGAAGATCTTTTCATCGATAATGGCAGCAATGGGCAAGCAGTTGAAGCAGTCGGTAAAGGTCTTCCAGAGCTTGATGTTGTATCGTCTCTTGCACTCATCGTAAAAGCCATAGATACGGTTGATGGAGGCACACTCGTGGTTGCCGCGCAGAATGAAGAAGTTCTCGGGGTACTTGATCTTGTACGCAAGCAGCAAGCATATTGTTTCTAATGACTGCTTGCCTCTATCAACGTAGTCACCCAAGAACAGGTAGTTTGCCTCTGGGGGGAAGCCGCCGTACTCAAACAGACGGAGCAGGTCGTAGTATTGGCCGTGGATGTCGCCACAGATCTAAAAAAAAAAAAAAAAGGCGTTAGCATTGAATTGTGCCCTTGAAATGTCCTGCCTGCCGCAGACCATCACGGCGTTGGGGTCCGAGTCCGACACGACACGACAGCAAAAATTCTCCCACCACAAACAAACAAGCAACATCAAAAAAAAAAAAAAAAAAAATAAATAAAAAATGATGGAAAAAAAAATAATAAAACGCGACATTCGACTTGAAGAGGAAATGAGAATTGTTTGGGCGGCATCGGCAGTGATGGTCATAGACAGGGTGTTATGGTGGTGGTGGTGGTGGTGTACATACTTTGATTGGGGCTTCGAGCTCTAGCAGTATCGGTTGCTGGATAAAGATTTCCCTGGCCTTGGTGCAGAGAAACTGGATTTCGTGCTCTAGCAGCTGGACCTGCTTGCCAGGTCTGGAGCCTCTAACTTCTAAAAGTCTATCGACGATGGAGTCGAGGTCTGCCTCTGAGTGGTCGGCCATTTGGGGATGATGTGTCGAGAAGAACGGGGTGTGTTGTGGTGGCTGCCTAGCAATTAAACGCGGTCGCTTCTGGGCTGGCGAGTCGCGTATCGGAAGGAATCTGAGAGAGGCGGTAGCGCTGGACAACTGGCTGCGGGACGGTGACGGAGCTGTTGCGTGGATGGCGGAACCGGAGCAAGGATGGAGGTGGTGGAAGGGAAGGAAAGGGAAAAAGGAGGGAAAGATTTTGGAGCCAGAAAAAAAGGGCGGAGGAGGCAAAAAAAAAAAAAAGGTAAAAAAACACAAACAACAACACACGCGAGTTTTTGTAGCGATTTCCGCAACAGACAACGCGCAAACAAGTCACAGGGCCGTCTGAAGAGCAAAGACTCGCGGCGCACGGCCCCGGGTGCCGGTCGAGCCTCGTGACCGGAGCTGTTCGGGCCACGTCCGCCCACGCCACGGCGCCCGGGACACGCTCTGCCATCGTACAGGGCAAGGGCACTCACACTACCCTGCAGCACGCGTTATCGCTATATACGGTCTTACCAATGACTGCGCCCGGGTAACCAGTGCCCATTTTCACCTCGACCAAGACCAAACCAGCGCCAGACCAGACCACGGACCAGACCACGGACCAGACAGACCAGACCAGATCAAAGCCAGCCATGAGCTCATCAACTGCAGTGCAAGCCATCACCACCTATCGCAACATCCTGCGCGCCTGCAACAGGCTGTTCAGAGGTACGTCCTCCAGGACCCTTGGTTCCTAGCTCATGTCCGATGCTAACTGCCCAGGCGACGAGTTCAGGCGGACCGCCGCGCTGACAGAGGTCCGGCGCCAGTACGACCTCTCGCGGTCGCTGACCGACTTTAACGAAATCCAGGAGAAGCTCGAGATCGGCTCCAGCGTCAACGTCATGCTCAGAAAGAACGTCGTGCAGGGCGTTGCCTCCGAGTCCGACCCCAACTCCTACAGTAAGTACTCACAGAGAGGAAACTGATGAACGAGCTTCTGCTAACAACACCATAGAACTCCAGATCCACGACGAGACCGAGCTGGGCAACAACGAGGACATTATGAAGAACTCCAAGCGGCCTACCACCGACCTCTCCGGCACCTCTCGCTGCGCCAGCTGAGCGAGATGAGCGCGCCCGCCGCCGCCGCTCCACCTGCCTGCCTGTTTCCCAGGCATCTGCTGCATTTGTATATACCTGTATCTAATTGACTTTCCTTGTTTCTAAACCTCTGTTTGTATCCGTTGTAGACTTGTAGTTAGTGAGACCCTTCCTCCAAGGCCTTCGTCCCAAATTCCGCCGAAAAAAAATCTACCCAGCTACACCTCATATTGGACCGTTTCAAAGGATCAAGACATTGAGATTGAGTGTCGCCCACGACAGCAAACACCCACAGCACATACTCTCGTTAATACCGGTTTTCTGTGTCGTTAGTTTTGTCCAGCATTTAAAGCATACCCACACATCCACGCATTCCGCATTTGCACATATACACGCACATGGTAGACGAACAGCACGCCGACGAACGGCCCGCCAAGGCCAGCACCTCCGCCGCCCCAGGCAAGAGCTCCGGCATGACGCAGGCGATCCGCGACAAGTTAAACTTTCTCGACGAGTCGCTGTGGAAAAAGTTCTCGGCGCGGCGGCTCGAGCTCATTGACATTATGGCGCTCTCGGAAAAGAAGGCCTCGGAGCAGGATGACAGCATCACGGGCGTGGCCGACCGCCTGCGCACGGAGTACGGGTACCCGCCAGACACTATTGCCGACTTTGAGCGGCTTGTAAGGGCAGGTATCCAGTCGGTGAGAAGGAACAGGAAGCGGATACCCAAGTCCAGAGCTGGCGGTGGTAGCAGCAACGGTAGCGGGGCGCAAACCAAGTCAAGGGCCTCGCTCAACTCTTCGGCAGCAGGCTCGCCGTTCTCGTCAAGACTGTCGACAGAGGAACCGCCGTCTTCTCCCATGGACACGTCTAGAACTGCTGCTGCTCCGTATAAAACTGAAGACGCCGAGATGCCCGACGCCGAAGACTCATCAGACCCGCGCGGCCGCATCTCCATCAGCGCCCTGGTATCCCCTCCAGCCGACCCGTTTTCGCCCAGCCACTACCCCAGCCCCGACCGTAACAACACCCCGACGATACCCGCAACCGGGCTTGCCAACAACTACCACCACCTGCCACCACCACCCCTGACCAAGCCCCGGCCGGTGCCCGAGCTGCTGGGCATTGCGCTGGACCAGCTCGTGTCGCTCGTGGACCGCTGCGAGATGCCGTACCTTGCGGACGCGGGCGCGTCGCACCGGCTCGAGTATCTCGGCGCCTCGGTGCTGCACACGGCGGCCTCCCTCGCGGCGCAAAAGGCGCGGCACCTGCCCGCAGACGGCGACATGGCGCACTTTGTGACCGCCGTGCTGCTGTCGGGCCAGCTCTTGCAAACGGTCTCGGCCGTGCTGCCAGCCTCGCACATTTTCTCGTCCGAGCAGCAGCACAGCGACCACCTCAAGCTCAAGGTCGCTGCGTGCGCGACGGCGTTTGGGTTTGACTCCATCATCCGCATTCTCTCGACGGTGTTCACCGAGATGATGAACGCCGAGCGGCTCGCAGACGGCCGGCCCTTTGACTTTTTCGTGTCGCAACAGCAGCACCATCACATGTCGCCACCACCCCCACCGTCATCATCACATACATCAGCCACGACGACGGCAGCACACCGCGACAACCAACCGGGGTACATGGTGCAGATGCCATCTCCCATGCCGTCCTCCGCCGCGCCCTCGCTCTGCAACGCGCCCGCGCACCCGCCCCGCATCATCCCCGTCACCGTGCGCTTCTTTTCACAAAAGCTCGACTTCACCTACGCGCCCGGGTCCTCGACCCCACCTACCATCATTGAGATCCTCGACAACAGCAAGAGCGCGTTTCACATCTTGGGCGACAACAAGGTGCTCAAGATCCGCAACCTCAACGCGGGCGGCAAGGTCGTGGACACGGACGAGGAGCTGGCAGAGGTGTTTGAGACCGCGAGGATCGACCTCGAGCTCTACTTCCCCGTGTTTGCGTCGTCCTCGTCTTCATCTTCCTCGCCGTCCTCGTCGTTCTCGTCATCGTCCTCGGCGTCGACGGGGGCAGGCGCAGGAGTGGCGAACGGGAACAAGCTGCCTTCGATATCGGCGCTGGCAAACCCAAAACGCGCTCCGCCTGGTCTGCGCTTCCAAGAGGTGCTTTAAAATACCTACCGTCCCGTTCGCCTCTACGAAACGTCTCCGTACATGTATATTTATTTCTTATTTCTCGTGTAACTCCCTTCACTTCACTTCAAGCCCAAGACCCGGCTCAAGCGTGTGTACCTGAAATTTCATTTATTTATTCCCAAAATCGCCTTTCCACAACCTTGCATCAATTTACAACCAGGGCACCGAATTCACTAGCCATAACTAACTACAAATACAAGCCCGTTTTTAATTGATTTCAGTAACTATGATTGATGATCGATCAATGATGACGTCTGTGCGACCGTTTCAATCTGCGGGAGGTGCGTGCGTTACAAAAGACAGTGAGCGATTGGCGTTGGTGCGCGCCTAGTCATGCAGGTTGGCAACGGCGTGCGCTGAGACGTGATCTTCAATAAAGCCCCAGTGATGTTTGTCAGACGACTGGCCAGCTGAGGCTTGTCGCAGTTGTCAGTAATTGGTCTGAATTGGCCAACCTGTCGGTGAGGCCGTCAATCGTTTGTGGCGCGCTGCAAGCTCTGTGCTTGTTTCCAAGTGCAAACACCCCGACTCCGTTGATGAAGCTTTCGCCAAGTTGTCTTGGGGTCCATGAGGTTTTCCATCAGGGGCCCCGGCATGAACTGACACAAACACACTTCAAACGTCAACTAGCGCCTGGGGGCTCGTTGTGGGAATGCAGCGGCCGAACAGGTCCACAAATCTCAAACAAGGCTGCTTCGCGCAGCTCTAGACCTGGCCCCAAAACCGCCAAACCAAACAAGCACCGCGGACCTGGAGATGCAAGCACATTCCAACCAGAGCCCAAACCCGCCGTTTTCTCTATTTTACCAATTTACCAAATCAATTACGGAGAGAGAAACGATGCCGGCGAGCGCGCCAACTGAAACAAGCCCGGTTCCTGGGATGCTCTACATGCACCTGCAGCAAGCGCCAGCAAACGCACATCCACACCAGACTCCAAGCTCCCTCATTTGCCCCCTCTCAGGAGATGCTGCCGCTGCCGCTTTGCGTTTGTGTGCGCGCCGTCGTGGCTTTTATAATGGCGGGCCTCGTTGGTTTAGGGGCCAATCCCAATGTTCTCTGTCAAGTTGGAATATTGATACCGCGAAGTCGTTACATGCCGGGTACGAAAAATTTCCCCTTTCTCACCGTTGACTTTTTCTCTTCCTCTTCTTTTCTGCTATCAACATCTACTTGTCTGTTACTCTCGTCGAGTCTTCTTCTCTTCTTTGCGACTTTCAACTTGGCTTGATATTTTCTTCGCCCTGGATCTCGAAGGTTTTATTTGCTTTTTTTTTTTTCATTTCGCATACTCCCAAGCCGTTGAAACTTTGGTATGGCCCTTCCGCAAAATCTGTCGCCGTTGGAGCTCCTTGCCGAGCGCTCCAGGAACATGGCCACCAAGCTCCAAGAACCAGTGAAACGAACAGCAATTGAGCAGAATACTGCGCAAGGTAATCAGCCACCAGGCGACACAACGACCACCGACAGCGACAACCAGTCAACTTTCAAAAACCTGTACAACGACTTTGACCATGAAGAAAGCGCTCGGATACCACGCATTGCGCGCCAACCCCGGCACCAGTCAACAGCCTCTATTGGTAGCATTCTTGCTGACTTTCGGCTCTCGACCATTTCAATCATGGACAAGGCCCTGCCAGAGGAGCCCCACAACAATGCATACCAAGTGTACTCTGATCCAGCCATCAAACAACCGTCCATGTCCCCGCGAACAAGCAGTGCCAGCCATGTTGAGTACCAGTCGGCACAAACGTCTCGGCTCATAGGCGTGCCGCGGCCAGTCCAGCAGCGCTCACAGTCAGACACGCACGCACACAGAGAGTATATTGCCTCGCGGTCGTCGATGAACGACACCCGGCGGCCGGCAAAGTATGGAGGCCTTGGTGCAACCCCCGATGCGCCGTTTAATTTTAATACAACTAGCTCGATGAGATCTGCTATACCCCAGCGCGGGCAAGCCGTGCCAAGATCAAGCTCGGATATGCAAAGTAACGGCGTTTACAGCGACTCGCTATCTCGAACATTTGCGCCCGAGCCTATTGAGCCCGTTTCACGCACAAAATCTTACTCGGGCCATGCCAGGGAAAAGACTAGCGTGGTAGGAACGCTGCTCCGTGGAAGGTCAGTCTCAGCCCGTAAACACGAGACAATGGCCGACTCTCGCAAAACGTCGGTACCTCCACTTACCGTGAACCGCGATGAGGACTCGTTTGAAATGCTCAAGGAAAAAGCCATGGCCAATACACTGACCCTTGAACAGCATGTGTCACTAGGTATCTATTATCATGAAAAGGGCAATCTGCGAGAATCCTCTTACCATTGGCAGTTTGCAGCGTTCAAGGGAGAACTTACGGGCATGCTTCTCTACGGACTGGCACTAAGGCACGGTTGGGGCATTCGCCAAAACGCAGGCGAAGCAGTCAAATGGCTGCGCAGCGCAATTGGCCCTGCCATCAACACCAAGTCTCTAGACGAGGTTCTGGACTCTGAACTAAGCCAGCAGATTCAAAACGAAATCAACAAACAAAACTCCACGTCGGGAGCTAAAAAAGTCAACAAGGCCCAAATTGCACTTGCTCTGCACGAGCTAGGCATGTGCCACCTCAAGGCCTGGGGCACCGACAAGGACGAGGACATGGCTTTGCGGTGCTTTGAAGTTGCTGGCAGCATGGGCGACGCCGACGCGCTGTCCGAGGCCGCCGCGCTGTGGATGCGTAGCGGGCCCAAGGGCCGCAAGAAGAACCTCATGCGCGCCGCCAAACTGTACCGAGCCGCAGGCGAGCGGGGCGCGAGCATGGTGTCCAACAGCTGGATCTACAAGGACAAGTACATGCGAGACGACAAGAAAAAGGCGAAGTAAAATGGTCTGTTTTATAAAAAGTTGTGCAAATCAAGCATTACTTAGCATTACAAGTAGACGATACGCACAATACGCGAGATACACAAAATACGCGTTTGATACGCGTTTCAGTCAGGCGCGTGCTTTTATGGGCCGGTCCACGCGGGGAGTCCGGAGTGGCGTTACCCGGCAATGACACATTAGGCAATGACTCTAAAACTCAATTTGAGGTTGTTATGTAATATTACTAGTATTATTTACATAAGCAAGATTTGTTCACACAAAAATAATTTTCCAATTTTGCTTCTCCTCCGATTCCACCATCACCGATTTCGTTTAATCTCAGCCAAAAGGTAAGGCACACTGGGCATTGGACCCTGTAATTCTCAATCCGCACGGTACTAACATTAGCAGCAATGGATTTCCCCAAGTCTGAAGAAGAGATCCTCAAGCTGTGGGACGAGCTGGATGCCTTCCAGATGTCCCTCAAGCTCTCCGAGGGCAAGCCCGTGTTCAACTTTTACGACGGCCCTCCCTTTGCCACCGGTACGCCTCACTACGGCCACATCCTCGCCTCGACTACTAAGGACATTGTCCCCCGTTACGCACACATGACCGGCCACCACGTCGAGCGCCGGTTCGGTTGGGACACCCACGGTCTCCCCGTCGAGCACGAGATTGACAAGAAGCTGGGCATCACCGGCAAGGACGACGTCATGGCTATGGGAATCGAAAAGTACAACGCCGAGTGCCGCGCCATTGTGATGAGATACGCCTCTGAGTGGAAGTCCACTATTGGCCGCATGGGTCGCTGGATCGACTTTGAGAACGACTACAAGACCATGTACCCCTCCTTCATGGAGTCCGTTTGGTGGGTTTTCAAGGAGCTCTACAAAAAGAACTCCGTCTACAGAGGTTTCCGCGTCATGCCCTACTCCACCGGATGCACCACTCCCTTGTCCAACTTTGAGGCCCAGCAAAACTACAAGGACGTTCTCGACCCTGCCATCACCATTGGCTTCCCCCTCGTTGACGACCCCAACACCATGTTGGTTGCTTGGACCACCACCCCCTGGACCCTGCCCTCCAACATTGCACTCTGTGTGCACCCCGACTTTGAGTACGTCAAGGTCCAGGACGAAAAGACGGGCAAGAACTACATTTTACTCGAGTCTCTGCTGACCACCTTGTTCAAGAACCCCAAGAAGGAGAAGCTCAAGACCTTGGAGAAGATCAAGGGTTCAGAGCTCAAGGGTCTCAAGTACGAGCCCCTCTTTGACTACTTTTACGATCAGTTCAAGGACCACGGTTTCCGCGTCGTCACCGCTGACTACGTCAAGGCCGACTCTGGTACTGGTATTGTCCACCAGGCTCCCTCGTTTGGTGAGGAGGATTACAATGCCGCCGTTGAGAACGGTGTCATCAACGAGGACCGTCTCCCTCCCAACCCCGTTGACGACTCTGGCAAGTTTACTGCCGAAGTCACCGACTGGGCTGGCGTGTACATCAAGGACGCCGACCGCAAGATCATCAAGCACCTCAAGGAAAAGGGCCGTGTTCTTGTTGATGCCCAGCTCATGCATAGTTACCCCTTCTGCTGGAGATCCGACACTCCTCTTATTTACCGTACTGTCCCCGCGTGGTTTGTGCGCGTCAAGGAGATCATCCCCAACATGCTAAACCACATTGACAACTCGCACTGGGTCCCCAACACCATCAAGGAGGGCCGTTTCGCCAACTGGATTAAGAACGCCCGTGACTGGAACGTTTCGAGAAACAGATACTGGGGTACCCCTATCCCTCTTTGGGCCTCTGAGGACTTTGAGGAAGTTGTGTGCATTGGCTCTGTTGCCGAGTTGGAGGAGCTCTCTGGCGTGACTGGCATTAAGGATCTCCATCGTGAGTCCATTGACCACATTACCATCCCCTCCAAGCAAGGCAAGGGTACCTTGAAGCGTGTTGAGGAGGTCTTTGACTGTTGGTTCGAGTCCGGCTCCATGCCTTACGCTTCGCAGCACTACCCCTTTGAGACCAAGGACAAGTTCCAGGCCGGTTTCCCTGCCGATTTCATTTCTGAGGGTCTTGACCAGACCCGTGGTTGGTTCTACACGCTTACCGTTTTGGGTACGCACTTGTTTGACGTTTCGCCCTTTAAGAACTGTATCGTTTCTGGTATTGTGCTTGCTGCTGATGGTAAGAAAATGTCCAAGAGACTCAAGAACTACCCCGACCCCAACCTTGTTATTGAAAAGTACGGTGCTGACGCTTTGCGTTTGTACCTCATCAACTCGCCCGTGCTGCGTGCCGAGCCTTTGCGATTCAAGGAGGAAGGTGTCAAGGAGGTTGTGTCCAAGGTGCTTTTGCCCTGGTGGAACTCGTACAAGTTCTTTGAGGGCCAAGCCGCGCTGCTCAAGAAGCTCAACGACATTGACTTTGTTTACGACCCCAAGCTTCTTTCTGACAATGTCATGGACAAGTGGGTCCTTGCCAGTGTTCAGACGCTCATTGGATTTATTCACACCGAGATGAAGGCTTACCGCTTGTACACTGTGGTGCCCGGTTTGCTGAACCTTATTGACGACCTGACCAACTGGTACATTCGCCTCAACCGTGCTCGTCTAAAGGGCGAGAACGGTGTCGAGGACACCGTCAAGGCTCTCAACACTCTTTTTGAGGTTTTGTTTGTGCTTGTTCGTGCCATGGCGCCCTTTACGCCATTCATGGCCGAGACCGTTTACCAAAAGATCAAGCAGTTCATCCCCGAATCGTACCACGAGCAAGATGCCCGGTCCGTGCACTTTTTGAGCTACCCCGAGGTGCGCAAGGAGTTGCAGGACGACAAGACGGAGCTAGCCGTCAAGCGCATGCAGCGTGTCATTGAGCTTGGCCGCAACATTCGTGAGCGCAAGACCATTGGTCTCAAGGTGCCTCTCAAGAGCCTTATTGTTATTCACCACGACAAGGAGTTCTTGTCTGATGTCGAGTCCCTCAAGCAGTACGTTATTGACGAGCTCAACATTCGCGACTTGGTGTTGACTTCGGACGAGGCCGCTTACGGTGTCGAGTACGTTGCACAGGCCGACTGGTCCGTTTTGGGCCGCAAGCTGCGCGGCGACATTGTCAAGGTCAAGAAGGCGCTGCCCAACCTGACCTCTGAGCAGGTGCAGGGCTACATGCAGGACAAGAAGATCACCATTGAGGGCATTGAGCTCGTTGAGGGCGACTTGACCGTTGTGCGCGGTCTCAACGCCGCTGCCATGGCCGCTGGCCAGGAGTTCAACACTGACCAAAAGGTGCTTGTCATTATGGACACGCACGTGTACGAGGACCTCAAGACCGAGTCGCACGCGCGCGAGTTTGTGAACCGCGTGCAGCGGTACCGCAAGAAGCTCGGTTTGCAGCCCACGGACGACGTGCAGGTCGAGTACGAAATGGTCAAGGACCCCATTGACCTCAAGGCGTGCTTGGCCAAGCACAGCGACATGCTCAACAAGTCGCTGCGCCGCGAGCTCAAGGAGTGCGGCGCCACAGATGCGCAAAACATGCTGGGCGAGGAGGAGCAGGAGATTGGCGAGGCCGTGTTCAAGCTGCGCATTCTCAAGTTGTAACGGCAAATAGAGTTGAATCACTAGCTATACATGAGTATGTAGTATATACAATAAAGATTTAATTAATTGAGAGTGTTGACAGACCGTCCAGTCAAGTTGTAGTTGAAAAATAGGATTCAAAAATAGGTATTGGTGTTGCTTAGTCAGCTAATGTTTTTTGGCAATTGTAAAAACGCGTAATTGATATTGTAAAAACGCGTTTTTTAATTACTGTTTCATAGTAAGTTACTTTACATGTATATTACATAAGCAAGACAATTTTATAGGGCTTTAAGAAGTCAGGGCTCTGGTTCTGGCATTGGCTTGAACCAAACTTGTGCACCAAATTTGATAATACCAATCATTGACAAGAAAAGTAACCAAGTAAGAGCGTTGTTTATGAGCATTCATTAGTTTCCTAACGTTAAAAACAAGCCAGAGTATATAAATAGTCTGTTGGTTGACTGAAGCAGTGAGGGCGGATAGTGCATGTGGACCCCAGTTTCCTTACACAAGAGTGACAAGACTGCAAAAATTAAAACCAGGGCATTGTATTTACAATTACAATTACTTGAATACAACTACAATTTACAACTGCATGTGTTTGTATTAATCCTTGGTCTTTATTACCCAGGTGGGAATTTTTCCATGACAGAGTGTAAATCTATGGCATTGTCCATGCCATCAATCCAAGGTAACGTTCCATCGATTCCCAACCTTAAACAACCTTTTACTTATTCCTGGGCCCAAAGTGTTTTTTGCCAAATGTTGAATCATGTTTTGGCATGAAGGTCGAGTTCATTTCCGTCGGTTCGCTTGAATGCCAGTGATCAAGTAAAACTGAATACCGATCAAGAATTCCTGGATCGGCTTGATTAGAACTTGTCTTGGTCCCTTCTGAGTCTAGTGCAAGTATCTACTTTGTTCTACCAACAGAGTTCTACTTAACTTGAATTCTTTTGACCCGTTGGCTGTTCGAGGACAATGCGGATTGCAGTGACGTTTGCACTTGTAACTACAATTGGGTGTACTGAGTACAGCTCTGTTCCATTCCAGCATGACTTTAACTTGGACGTGCATTGATGAAACTCAAACTCTGGGCTGGATCAATCGAGCCCAGAGCCTTGGCCAAGTCGAAGGGTGTCTCTGAGCTTGTTGATTGAAGTTTAGTTTATTAATAGTAAAGTAGAAGCAATTGATTGTACTGAATTGTAACTGCTGGTATGGACTTTTTGGAGCGGCCACTACCCGTACTAGGCAGTACCTGCCACTGTATGGGATCTCGCTGAATGCCAGGCAGACTCAAAGGGGAAGCCCGCCCTAGCCCTTGCCCTGGCAAATAATTAATCCGGATGGAGGTGTAGAACTGGGCTGCTGGATTGGCTGGATTGGGCGACGTGCATATTCAATACGACGACAGGACCCTTCAAACAACCCAGCCAGGACTTGAGTCGAGGCTTTACTTGGTTGACTGGCACTTTAGACAGTGTGAATCGTGGACTTGTGGACTGGCAGTCTGTTGAGGAACATTTGAGGTAGTAGCACTGGCTTAATCACGGGCAGGGCCTGCAGTGAGACACGCGCCGCCGCCCGCCTGGGTCGCGGTGGGTTTCTTACAAGTTTATCCCTTGCTTGGGCTGTGCGTGGCTTTTGTGCGCGGTTCTCAGCAGCGCCCGTGATCATGGTCGCAGGCAACGCGACGATCCAGCAAGCGCCTTCCCCGCAGAAACGCGCCAACCAGCGAGTTGGCTTAGTACTTATGGCGGGATTTTACGCCGACGATTGATGAAGTGATGATGATTACCGGGTCAAGTACTTGGTTGGTGAACGCGTTGTTGCTTTGTTTACTTTTGCGCGGTTTGGGCGACGCGGCCGGATTTGTCTCGCAGGCCCGCCTCGGGAACAAAGGACGAGACAACTCAACACTCAGACACGGCACAACGGCAGCAGCCAGCCAGTGACACCCAGCCAGTTAACAGCCAGTTAAGAGCTCACAGTCTCAGACACCGCCAGCCAGTGCCGTCACCACAGTCTGAGTAGTCAGTAGTCAGGACTTGCAGAATAGAGAGTGGTCGAGTTCTACAATCGAGTTCCAGTTCAGTTCAGTTCCAGTTCAGTTCCATTGTAGAACATGTACGCTCATGCAGGTACTATAATTGCTTGTGCCATCCCTTGCCGTTGCTTTTTCCCAAAATGCCGCGGCCTCAAAACAAAAACTATAAAGACCCGGCCTTTTTCCTGCGACCTGCTGCTGTTTGCAAGTCAATTCACTCGCTAGTCTATACGCTCGTTAGTTACGCTCGCTAGTCTATTCTCTCGCTAGTTCTCTCGCTAGTTCTCTCGCTATGCTCAACCTCGCATCCCTGCTGACCCTCGTCGCAGCAGCCTCGGCCACGCCGCTGCTCAGAAACCCGCTCGCCCCGCGCGACAACACCCCCGGCTTTGACTACGCCAACGAAAAGGTCCGCGGTGTCAACCTCGGCGGCTGGTTTGTCCTTGAGCCTTTTATTACTCCCTCGCTCTTTGAGGCCTTTGACCCAAACAACACCCCCGTCGACGAGTACCACTACACCCAGGCCCTGGGCAAGGATGAGGCCCAGAACCGCCTCAACTCGCACTGGGCCTCGTGGTACACTGAAGACGACTTCCGTGACATTGCCAACTATGGTCTCAACCACGTCCGCATCCCCATTGGATACTGGGCCTTTGCCCTCCTAGACAATGACCCCTACGTCCAGGGCCAAGAGTTCTACCTCGACCAGGCCATTGGCTGGGCCCGCAAGTACGGTCTCAAGGTCTGGGTCGACCTGCACGGCGCCCCCGGATCCCAAAACGGCTTTGACAACTCGGGCCAGCGTGACACTTACCAATGGCAAGAGGGCAACAATGTCGATTTCACTCTGCAAGTCCTTGACTACCTTGGCCAAAAGTACGGCTCCTCTGACTACTCTGACGTTGTTACCATGATTGAACTGCTCAACGAACCCCTTGGACCTGCCCTCAACATGGACGGCGTCAAGCAGTTTTACAATGACGGCTACTCGCGCGTGCGTGCCCAGTCCCTTAGCGTCGGTGTCACCTTCCACGACGCCTTTATGGACGCGGGCTACTGGAACGGTTTCCTTGCACAGCCCGACGCCTACTTTACGCTCCTTGACCACCACCACTACCAAGTCTTTTCCTCTCCGGAGCTCGCGCGCTCGATCGACGACCACATTGGCGCCGCGTGCCAGCTCGGCTGGGACACGCGCAAGGAGTCGACGTGGCGCGTCGTGGGCGAGTTCTCGGCCGCCCTCACGGACTGCACCAAGTGGCTCAACGGCGTCGGCCGCGGCGCGCGCTACGACGGGTCCTTCAACGTCGACGGCACCGGCTCGTACTACATTGGCGACTGCTCGAACCGCTGGGACATTTCGACGTGGTCGGACGAGGACAAGCAAAACTCGCGCCGCTACCTCGAGGCCCAGCTCGAGGCCTATGACCAGGGCACCGGTTGGATTTACTGGGCCTACAAGCAGGAGAATGCCGTCGAGTGGGATTTCAGACAGCTGGTTACAAATGGCATCTTTCCTCATCCTTTTGACCAGCGCCAGTTCCCCAACACGTGCGGCTTTGACTAAAGCACTGCGTAGCAAAGCGACGCTGTGCCGGCCACGCCTTTTGTATTTATTCTAGTTTCATATACACGTACATAAATTTGTTTTGTAATACTTTTTTTTTTTTTTTTTTCATTTCAGCCAACGATAGACGACGATTCCAGTAGTTTTTAGTTTAATCGAAAAGGCTTGTTTGTGACAGCCATAGATGGTTGGTTATTGCGTGAGCACCCACCACGCACGTCCCTGCGCAGGACCAACAGACAACCCCCGGACAACTGCACCTCGCGCGTGCTTCAGTGCATTCCCTGTGCGTTCTTGGATCTAGAGCCCCAGTCCAGTCCAGTGACTCCACCCCAGTTCTTCCTGCCACTCCATGGGCTATTTAAACTTATCCCAGTATTTTTCACAAACAACGCACACATGGTGTATGTAACTTGGTCTAGGCATCACCACCCCACAACAACTACCAACTTTCGCATACTGTGAATCTTGTAAATGCATTTTCATCGCTACCTCCGACTAATTACTACCTCATCTATTTAAAACCTGCGCCCACTCAGAGCGGATACTCTCGACCCGCTCCTCGTCAAGAAGCGTGCCGTCCAGCCACCGCAGCTCCGCGCCCGCCGAGACCAGGATCCCCCGGTAGTGCGCCCGTTTTGCGCGTGCCGGTGCTGGACCGGACTCTAAATCGCGCGCGTGCGCCAAGTCGCGCGCGAGCCAAGCTGCCTGGAACTCGCGGGCCAGTGCCTTGCCGTACCACCTGTACGGACCGTCCTCCTGCTTCTTTTCCTTATCTTGGCCGCACTCCTGCCACACGGCCGCCAGCTCCGGGTACACCCCCGCCGTGACCGCGTTGCCGCGCAGGTCGAGCAGCCGCAGCGCCTTGCATGCCCGCACCAGCCCCAAGCAAGCCTGCACCTTGCCCACGCGATTACCGTAAAGACAAACCTGCGACAGCCGCGATATCCCATGCAAAGCGGCAAGGTCGTCGTCGCCAAGCCCGTTGAAGGCGAGGTTGAGCTCGCGCAGGTTTGGCACGCGCTGGGCAAACCCGCGTGGCAGCGACGTTAGCCCGAGCCCGACCAGGTCGAGTTTGTGCAGGTTCAAAAAGGCGTCAGTAAATGGGAACGACTGTAAGGGCGGCGTGCCAGTCGTGCCATGCAGTTTCAAACTGTGAATGTCGTTGAGGGCGTCGAGGCTGCCTACAAGCGTTTTGGCGTGCACGTCCAAGCTGAGACTGTCGAGGTGCCGCAGCGCGTCCGTGTCGTGCAGCACCAGTCCGGCGTTGCCGTCCGCGTACAGCACGCGCAGCCCGGCGTCCTCGTCGACGTCGACCCGTTTGAGGGCATTATGTCGCACGCACACTTTGCTCACGCCCACACCTGCCGCCAAGTGCAGCTCCTCCACTGCATTATAATCGAGGTTGAGCAGTCTTAGTGATTTGAGGGCGCCGAGGTGCCGCACGCGCCGCACGCGGTTGTGGCTCACGTCGAGCGCTTGTAGCAGCGGCGCGCGCAGCACCTGCCCGTCAAGCTCGTCGAGCCGCGCGTGCTGCACCGTTAACCGTAGCAGGCCCGGAATCCCTGCGAGCCCGTGCAGACTCGTGACAGGGCAGCCATTAGCCGTCAGCGACCGCAGGTGCAAAAGCCCCGCGAGGCACGTGAACGACGTGATGCCATCGTTGCCGGACACGTCGAGGTACTGCACGTTAGCCAGCCCCACTCCGGCGGCTCCTGCCTCGGCAAACCCGGACCACCCGGTCAGCCGGTTGCGGGCCACGTTAAGGTCTGTCACCGACGGCGGCACGCCCTGAAGCACGGTCAGTTTGTTGCCCGCCGCGTTGAGCGTGCGCACCTGCGGGCACACGGTGGCCAGCCCCGCCACGGACTCGAGCCCGCACCCGGACACGTCGACGGTCTCGAGCCGGTCCCAAAAGAGCTGGTCGGGGTACCGGTCGGTTAATGCTTGCACGACAAAGTCCATGCTCTGACTGTACGACGGCGTGATTTGGGTCGTGTCGGGACTTGCCGCAGTGTGTCTGGTGACACTAGATACCTGGAACGAGACCTTGTCCGATCCCCCGGTCAGTGTCGCTGACCGCGGTGTCCCCACAAGACACGGTTTGATGGATTGGAGTTTTCGTTGTAGACCGGTTTCTTGAGTTTCCGGAGTCCTTGACCCCGGGGGGCTCTCTACCTTGATGCTCACTGACCGCTCCGTTTGGCTCGAGGACGCGTACATGTCGTTGCAGATATGCACTTCTTCGCTGAGATCGTCAATGCCCTGGAAAACGTCCGGCTCGTCGGTAGTGTCCATTTGCACCTCCTCTTCCAAGGCCGCCGCCTTGCCGTTCCGCCGCCAGATGCGGGCCTCGGCGTCGTAGTTCATGGACCCAATTTTTTTGGGTATTATATTTTTCACGTCCTCTTGTTTAATGACGCCAATGTTGCGCTTGTTTTCGTTTTGCCGGTCCATGCTTCCTTGGCCATGCACAATCACTGACGACTGGCGCAAGGGTTCTGGGGGCTGTGGGGTCTCGGTGTGGCCCACGTAAATTGGTCCGCCAGTAAACCCTCCAGTCGCCGAGTCAAGACTTTCGATCGAGTCTGTCGACAAGTTGCTTTCTGCTGTTGTTGGTGACCCGGGGCCTTCCCTACTGTTTGGCGCCGACCCCATGAGCTTTTTCATTAACGAGTCCGCATTGTCCATGAAATCCTGCGTCGTAATGTCGCGGCGGTTCGCCGAGTTCCATTCGGGCCGGTCGTGATTAGTAGAGCTGTAGAGGTCGCTGTCGCTGTTGGCCGACTTGTGTATCGACGGGTGTGACTCGGATTCGTTGTACGCCGGCACGCTCTCGGGGCTGCGCGGCAGCGGCGCCTGCTCACCATCGAGCATGCTCAACATGTTTTCAAGGCGCGCATTGGTGTAGGTATCGTAGTTTTGAAACACTTTAAGTGGCGATTTGGACTGGTTGTCTTCTGGCCCTGGTGACATGGATCGGCTCTCCTCTTGGCTTTGCCCCGGCGATTGGAAGAACTGGTTCCAGTTCGAGTCTTCTTCGTTGACTCCGTTAGAGCTCTGAATGTCTTGAATTGCCAACTTCCATTTAGGGATCACTTTAGGCTTGTCCGTTGGCTCTAGTCGCGTCGTTCCATTGTTGATGCTGCCGCCGTGTATGATTGTGGAGCCATACCCGTTCCTGTTGACCGTGCTGTTGTTAGTTTCGGGTTCTGACCCAGACTCCTTCTCTATCCACTCTTCATTGAGCTCGTTCAATTCGTCCGTCTCAAAGAACGACAGGTGGTTTGGCGGGGCGTGGCTGACCGACATTTCGCTAAGCGTGTTTGGTCGAAAAAAAGTTCGCGATGGAGTTTTTTGTTTTGATTTTGTTTGTTTGGGAAGGCAGCAAAAAAAACAAAAACAAAGCAGGATCTGAATAATTTCAACTTGATTTTGGTTCATTAAGGACATGAGACTTATATAAATAGGGCATTAAAGGTGGTCGTAAAAGTCAAGCGCGTCGCTTGACGCGGTAGGGTTGTAAAACATTACATTAGCGCTCAGGTCCACGCGGGGAAACGAGACTGGGGTGTGGTGAGTAGTCCATTTGTAAACGTCAAACAGCTCGGACTTGGTGCTGGACTTTGAGGCAGGACCGGGAATAGAGGCCTTGGGTTTCTTTGAAGTGCCTGCCATTGATCCGGGGACGGTGATTTTTTCCCAGGGTACCTCGAGCACATCGTCAAAACTGGGCAAAACGGCGATCAACGCTGTTTGCTCGGATATGTTGTTCTTTTGCAGAACGCCAGAATATAACCGGCCTGCATTGATTTGGAATTGGACCATGTCACCAGGAAGTAGTGAGTATGAGGTGTCCAGGTTTTGTCGTTTGGTGTTTTGTGACAGCACTTTGGATTGGTGAGACCGGCACAGGAATTTCAGTTTGGGCACGTTCGTGTCGGTTTCTTCAGTCGTAATGGAAACGCCGGCATTGAAGGTGCAAGTAGGATGGAAAGCACGAGTACAGCCGTTGCAACTGCATTGCACACACGCGCCGTGGGCAGAGCCACAGTACGAGCATGTCAAGAGCCACCTCGTAGCCGGGATATTTTCAATTCCACACAGGATTTCTTGGCCAGAGGGAGTCACTTCAGAATAAATCTCAGGAATGTAGAGTGCACAAATCTTGTGCACAAGTAGACCTTTATGAGAAATCGAGGAAAGATTGTCCTTGGACGGGCATAGGGCACAGATGGGAGGTGGCGGCAAAACTTCCTTGACTGGCTCCTTTTCTGTAATGGGCTGGCGTTTCCGTTTCTTTGGAACTACTTGAATCTCCTTGGTGGTTTCAGCAATTTCTTCCTTGACCTCTTCTGGGGGCTTGAGGAACAAACCCACAACGTCAATCCCCACAGAGTCTGAAATACACATGCACTGTTTGGCCAACTTGCCCAGGGGCAGCCAGTCCTTGATGGCAAAGTTCACCGACTCTGCGCAGTTGTATCCGTAGTTGAAACCTGAGTGGTAGCCGTAAGGAAATGTCAAGACAAACTCGTGTTCATAGTGTAGCAAACGGTTAACGCGAATGCCGTGACTTGCCAGTAGCGAGGGAGACACATGGAACGTCTTGTGGCGCAGAAACTCTCGACAGTTCTTGTACTCTTCTGGCCATATATCGCACATGAGTGCAAAGAACTTGTCTTTGTCGTCTTGAGAAATCGAGTACCAGCATTTCGGGGCGCCAAAATGAATGTAGTTGATTGAGTACAAATCCATGTCTTCGAGATGCCATGCAAACGTACTCTTCCACATGCCGCAATAGAGGTACGCAGAGTTGACACCGGGGATTTTGACTGGAAGCGTGCTCAGCATGTCGTCGAGGCTCGCCACGTTCCAGCTTTGCGTGGACTCGTCGAAAAGAGAGCCCGGCATGTCGGCGCCGTACATGGGGCTGTTGTAGCCCACGGTCTTCCAGTACACGCGTTCCAACTCCAAACACCGTTCGCGGTTGAATTCACTAGAGTCGACCTCAGCGTCGCACTGGCTGGGCAAATGTCTCTTGTTTTTATTGTCTGTGGCCAGCTGTGTCTTTCTCGTCTGGCCACGCTTGGCGGGGGGTTGGTTTTCGGGGCGAGCGCAAACGTCGCGCCACTCGGCGATATTGAACGTCTTTTTCTTTTCGATATTTTGAATTCGAAAGGCACCCGCAGTTCCGTTAATGTGCTGCGATATGGGGTTCTTGATAATCACTTCAGAGAGCTTGTCGCCGTTGAGCTTGGGTAGCGACTCGATCCTGGGTACAGGTTAGTGATACGGTGCCAACGCAAAGCGAGGAATACAAGCATACCATTCAGCTGGAGGCACGACTTTGACGATGCCGTACTGCATGCCGTAGGAGTTTATGCTCTCCACAAAGGCCGAGAAGTTCTGAAACTCTTTCCATGTCTAGAGCGTTAGCACGCGAGTGGTGACGAGCAGTTCGGTCATACGTACCGGGTAAAAGACAGGGACACCTATGGAGTCCGGCGTGTCCTGTGGCGATATCATGATTGTCTGCTGGGTTCAGTAGCCTTGGCGACTCAAGCTGCCTGTCTTCATCAAGTCTGGTTCGGTCTGGAGTTGCAGTCGGGAAAAAAAAAAAAAAAAAAAGTGTGGAGGTGGACAAATCCTGTGCCTTTGGAATTTTTCTTGGGAGCGGCAAATTCCAGCCAAAACCTTGACCGCCATGCCCGACACGCCCGGTTTGGATCTGAAACGCATCGAGCGCATCGCCGAGGAGTACTGGACCCAGGACAAGGTCCCGGAGATACGCACGGCCTCGAGGCTGCGTGCTGCGGCCAACTTCAGAGTCAGCAGCCCGCCGTGCCCGGACACGGGGGCCAGGCCCAGACCGGATCGCGCTACGGGATCACTGCGAGCCCAGTACGAAGACGAGCTGCGATCGTTCGAGAACGGCATTCGAGTGAAGCTTCCAAGGCCGTCTGCCAGTCCGAGCAGGAGCACTAGTGAACCAGCAAGTCAGCTGGCTTGCGACGATGCTACAGATGCGACAAGTGTGACAGACGCCCCAGCGAGTGCAGAAGAGCATGCGCTGCCCCCAGCACCGTCAACTCCACCTCGTGAAAGTATCCAAGACACAGAGTTATTGCCAGACGAGTCCCCAGCAAAGAGCGAAGTGGAAGCCCTGTCCAGCTCAGAACCGGAAGCAGAGGCTACACCGCAACCGGACTCCCCTCGCGAGACCAGCGAGCCAGTATCGATAGACGGAATGGAGGCACTCTCCATCTCGAACGATCCAAAAGAGACAGAGAAGGAAGTCCAAGCTGCTGTTCCCATAGAGAACCCTGTTGAGGAGAAAGTCAGGGCAGAGGACCAGACAGGCCTGAATCAGGATGGTTCTGCAAAAGCTACAGAAACGGATCCGATGCCTGATCATCACGACGAGTCCCCTAAAGTCACCACTACGCCCGACCTTGCTATAGAACCATCTTTGGATGACTTGCAAAAGACTGATATCCAGACTGAGCAGGCACTGCCATTGCCGCCACCTCTGGACTTTGCCACCGAACTCGCCCCACCATTGATTATACCGACTACAAAAGAAAGCGACATGCCCATGAAGGACAGCGTACCAAGCAACCCTGCAAACAATGCGAACCCGTTCTTCATTACAGACACACAGACCTCCGTGTCATCGTCGTTGCCGCCGCCGCTGGACGTCCACAGCCAGCTGCCCCAACCGCTCACCGGCTGGAACGCGTTTGCCGATATCGCCGACGAGTGGTCCTGGTCGCTACAGAAGGAGCTCAGCGACAGCGACTCCGCCTAACTCTGGTTGACTAAAGTTCTCCTCTGAGCTGCCATGTCTTGTCGGCTGCGCGTTGATTTCGCCCCCAAAAAAGCTTCAAAAAAAATTCCTCCCAATTTTCAGCCTTTCCCACCTCACCGCCTCACCCACCACGCCAACGCCAACCCATCAACCATGTCCTCTACAGTCTTCTGCGAGAACGCAGTGGTACTGAAAAAGTCCTCGGAGACTTTTCCCCTTACGACGTCTATCCAAGATGTTGTGATGCACTTCCGCTCCCAGCTTGTGTCAGACAGCCTCCTCACCAAGGGCTACTTTACATTCAACAGTGGCAAACCAATCACCAAAACCGCGCTCGAAGAATCGCTAAGCGACTACACTGATGACGGCTCACATCTACGATTACGATGGAACATGAAGCTATGCGGAGGAAAAGGTGGTTTCGGCTCGATGCTGAGAGCACAGGGTGGAAAAATGAGCAAGCGAAAGGGCAAAAAGAAGGAAAACGACACCGACAGCTACAGAAACCTGGAGGGACAGCGCATGAAGAACGTTCGAAAAGCAAAGGAGCTGGCTGCATACATTGACAAAAAACAGAGCGCCAAGGACTCTGAGTACGAGTCCAAGAAGGAGAAGCTGGAGGCAAAGATCCTGAGAAAGCTCAACAAGGGCACCAAGTTTGACGATACTACGCATACAGAGACCCTTGAGAGTCTGACGGAAGAAGTCCAGCAGTCGATACGCTCTGCCTACGAGAAGGAGCTCAGCTCGTCAGCGGGTTCATCTTCGAGCATGTCGTCTTCATCGTCTCAAAAGAGCTTTGAGCACACGGACGACAAGGCCAAGGAAGCGCCCAAGAAGCAGTACAAGGGCCTTGATTTTTTCGGAGAAGAAGAAGATGACGACAGCAGCAGCGACTCTGACTCTGAGTAGCTGTTAGACTCTGTGTTTTTTGATGAGACAGTTCTAACCGGTACACACCCTGTAAGATACTGTCAATTCAACTGCTGAAGTCATGTCAAGCTCCATCTGCGCGACAATAGGGATCAACGGCAAACTACGCTAGGCAGCATTTCCAAAATCCGGTCCACGCCACGCCTTTCCAAACACAAACCCCATATCGATGGACTTTCATACGCATCAACTATTTATTATGTATCATTTCCTTAATCAAAAATATTTTTTTTCTTCCTGCTCCAAAAGTTCCAAGTCGACTTGCAACCCTACAGGCCGTTGCAAACGCGTCCTTGCTTGCATGGCTGGCACCGACAAAACCAAAACTACTTGGTTTTTTGTTACACAGTAACTCTCCAGTGAATACGGGAGCTGGCCTCTGTACTGTACAGACGTTTTATTATGAAGAAGCCAGGCTTTCCAATTCGCGGTTACGCGTACGATCCCACTGGTGGCGAGCCGGATAATATTTTACCACCGACTGACCAAAAATCTGTTCTTCCTCCAAATAGAACGCTCTCTTTGCTGGTTTTTTGCTTGAAAGACCAGACTGTCATGATATTTCTAGGCTACAGTGTGGTTTCGATTTTTCGCTGCCGCGATTTGGTTCACGCTACCATCCCGTGGCGAGCTTCCTGATGCATGCGGTACCCATGGACAGGACTTTGAAAAACATTTTTATTGCACAGCTCTGATCCAATGACTTAACAGACACTTTTTTAAACACTTGGATTCCCGGTCGGTAATGCTGACTGCCGACCAGAGAATGGGGTCACACTTGAGCTTGTCCCTCTCAGTCAACGCCATACGGGCCCGAACCCCATGTTTTTGTGTGCAATCTGTTTAAACAGCATTAGAAGTGTCCTGAAAGTTTTCAGAATCTTGAGTCGATCCCTTACTTGGAGGTATTACACTCTCGCCGCCTGGTCTCCAAAACTGACATACCTCGGCACCTCGAGCAACAAACGTGCAATGATAATTCTCAGCTTACTATCAACTTCAGTTGAATCAAAAACTGCTTCTTTTTTATTGAAATTGAACTAACTATATAATTATAGAGACAAGTTGCCTTTTGCGAGCAACATGGCTAGATTTTTGGTTTCCCATACCAGAAATGCCACATTGCTAGCAGCGCACGCGCACTGAAACGAGATACTTTCCAGACATTGTTTTAGAATGGCCATCGAAAATTACAGTAATGTTTTCATTTTTTGTTTGGATGGTTGTTTTGAGCAGAGAATTCTGCTTTGCGCTTGTTGTTGCTGGGTTTCTTGGTCCAATGAAACCCGTCGTTTTTAAGAACTCTTTCATCCAAGAACGTTTCTTTCCAGATACTTTCTGGGCGACATCCGGACATATAATGCTTCTTATTGTCAATGTACCTGGCAAGCACGGTTCCTCCTCCGTTGCGCGAAGCAAGATAAAGGTAGACGCCAAGTTCCTGGATTGAGCTAAAAGATCTTGTCAGGTCGGTCACAAAGTCGGACATGACTTGGGTCTCTTCTTTCCGCTTACAAGGAGGTCTAGGCGCAAACGCGCGTCTTGCCGCAGTAAGTTTGTCGCCAGGACCTCTCCAGCACCTCTTTGCAACAATTTCCAAAAGACGATTACGCCCACTCCCGTATCTATAGTCGATGCAAGAGTCTACATGCGAATCTAATATCCTGCTTAGCAACCTGTCCAAAGCTCTGTCTAGCTTTGGATGAACTGGACCTTTCAGAATGTAACTGTCCATGATGCTGCTGATTCTCATTGAAAGACACATCAGGGTGCTCCACCAATAGCCCCAGTTCGTGAAGGAAGTGAGAATGTCCCGCTTAGGGGGCTTCGTGACCATGGGTGAATTGCACATGCTTTCAAAATATTCCTTGAGATCTTCAATTTCTTCATCACTGAGATCCAACTCGGACGACAGGATAATACCATCATAAGGATCGTAACATGGTCGGTCCAAGAAAATAGGAATAGTCTTGTCTAGCCCAATGTCAAGGAAGTCTTGTTTAGGTTGCAAGAATCTTATTTCAGGATGCGTAGCGTCGGAGACAATTTTAGCTTTCAAAACCACTTCAGAGTCCGAGAAGGAAGAAGCAGGGGTATCGGCATCGCTGTTGCTTGTGCCAGAGGATGCCTGGGAGGCAGATGGCGGCGTCGTCTCCTTGGCAATGCCGTGTCTGTTGGTGCTCATTTTTGCTGCAGATTCAATGAGACTTTAGGAAAGAGAAATGATACCGTTTATATAAGATTTTTTTTTTTTTTTTTTTGAGGCTTTGAGCTGGTGCACGCTAGTCTCTTTATTATGGCTTGTTGAGGACCTGAAACTTGAGACCGACCTGCTCACAAGTTCTTAATTGGGATGCGTTGAAGGCCCCAAGTCCCAAGTCCTAAATCTTATATCCTAAGTCCTTAAGTCCTAAGTCTCAAGTTTCAAGTCCCAAGTCTCAAATTTCAGCAACTGATTAATTGCTGATTAAGCTACATTATAACTACAAGCTTAAATAGTTATGTATGACTAATGAATTATTTTTGTGTATATAGAAGAACTAAATAAATTACCTAATCAACAACACTGTGATAAAGTTTCAAAACAATTGGAGTCACGTGAATTTTTAGTTGTCCTAGCAAAAAAAACTGTAGCACGTGATTTTTAGGCCTAGGGTTTTACCTATCTATGGCACGGGTAGTAAAGAGCTTGCACATCAGTCACGTGCAAGTCCCAGTACTTAGTATTACTTACAAATTACAAATTAGCTGATTAGCTCATTACTAATACATTTTTGTTTGTAACTGCCTTACGTAGTAGTTTGATGACTAGTATATTAGTAAGTTTAAACTATTTTGCTGATTAAAATTACTTTTACGGTCACGTGTTGTCTGTGAGTTTGCCAACTCTGCCCGGGGTTCAGAGAATGTCAGGTGATTTAAAACTTGGGCTTTGAGCCTTGAGACTTGAGACTTGGACCTTAAACCTTTAGAACTAGAGACTACTTGACTGGAAATTCTAGACTTGACCAAGAAATCCATTTCAACACTTGAGTGACAATTCAGTTCAAGCCAAAGTGTATTTGACTTTTAGCATCAGCTCAGCTTTTCCCTTGCTCCGTAAGTAAATAGCCAAGGTCATAGAGTATTTTGTCAGCCAAAACACTCGACGGCCGAGACCGACCTGTGAAGTGCCGAGTACTTTAGCTATGGACGGCAAGGGATTACAAATGCAGTCACGTTTAAAAAATCAGTCTAGTATTTATATATAGGGATAGACCAGGTGAAGCTTAATTGTGAAGAAAACCCAATGGAAACTTGACGGAGGTTTGGTTCCGGAAGTCAATCCTTAAGAACTAACCAGGTTGGAGAGCTTTGCCCGTGGAGAGCCAGGCAGGGTCTGCAGCGGAGGAAAATTATTCCGGGTCAGGGAGAAAATCAGGTTTGCCAGACAGGTCAAGAGGGGCCCGTAAAAAAAATTAAATTTCAGGTCAGGGCAATGGCTGTACAGGTTTGGCCTTAAGCTCGTCAGAGCTGAACTCGACAAGCACAACCTTCTTGAGCGCGGTTCAAAAAAAAAAGTACTAGAGCCGTTTCTAGAACTTGGCAATCAAACGGACTGGCTCGTGGATAGTTTCTCGATTTAGAAATTTTGGAGTTGTGTCTCAACTATCCTGTTATTTTGAAGTTTGTTACTGCCAACAACATTTGGTTCGGCAATGCCGTTGCTAAGCGGGCTGGTCCAGAGCGGCCGAGACCAAGTTAGCCTAGATGAGATTTACATCTGTGGTGAGAAGTAAACAACAGAGCTCGAGTCCTGCCCGGACGGGGCCAAACCTTGTTCAAGGCTACTGGCAAAGGTCGCTCTGGCCTGCCCTGGATCACCCTGTTCTGGCCATGTTCGCTACATACAGTGGCAATTTGTTTGCTGGCCAAGTGTCTAGAGCTTCGGGCAGTTGGTAGAGTTCGTGTTGCCAGCTTCTTGTGATACTAGTCACCACATTGGGAATATCCAAAACAGCGACCAAAAAAGATTCTGATCTCCAGGCTAGGTAGAATTAACAACCGAACTGCTTTTGCAGTTGCTCGTAGTAGCCGTTCCCTTTTGGCTGTTTATACTTTTGGCAGACTCCTCAAAAATTTTACCAAGTTTTGAATTTGTGTGGTAGTAATTTGGCTCGCCCATACAAATCAGAACTCAAAACTTCTCGAGTAGTTTTTTTTTAATGCTTCAAAATAGTCGAATGGAATCATTACTTGAATCAAATCAAAGGTAAAAGACTTATATGCACTCTTAGGAGATTGTAGGAGATTCGTGTAATCCTACAGCGGCTGCGTGCGTACGGTCTCAGTTCTTAACTACGGAGCCAACAATACACGTGATCTTTTCATTCACGTGATTTGACCTACTGGGTCATTTGACTAAACACTTGCAGGTCCACATAGTGGCCAGCCGGTATGGTAGTTTCTTAGTTTCTGTCCCGAAACAAGACTCCCACTGTACCTTGAATGCCGTTTAAAAGCTAGCTGGAGCAGCCAACACTAAGTAGAACTGTTTGGAAATGAATGAGAGCCATGTCTGTATAGGCATGTTATTGACGTCCCAACCCAGCAGCTAGGTAGAAAAGATCACGTGTCCAGACAAAGTACCTTGCTTATTAAAAAATGTCTAAAAATCTTGGCAAACCAAGAATGTAAGCTGAGATCACCTGACCTGAATAGTAATTTATATGTCACGTGACTATACTGCGTATTAAACAGACTGCTGATCTGATCTCGTGACTGAACTGGAGGTAAGGGTACATCAATCAAATTTGCATAAAGAGATTTTTGCCCTTACACCTGTAGAGCAGTCGAGCTAGAGGGTAAGGCCAGGAGCCATAGCCATAGTAAGCCCATCAATAGCAAATTGTGATTACATAAGCAAATGTGAGAAATGTAAGCCGACAAAAGGCGACAGTATCAACCAGAGGTAAGGGTTTTGACTGGGGCACAAACAACCGCTGATAGCCGGATCACTGCCAGCAAGAAATCCATCAAAATTTTGAGAGAGGTTTTAAAAAACATCACATAGCCAATGTTGTTTACTGGGTAAGGGTTCAAAACAAGACCAATGTAACTTAACTCCAAATTTATAATTTCTTAACTTTATATATGCAACAGCTTTACGTGGTATAAATAATATATTAATAGGAAACTCAAAAAGTTGCACATATTTCAATAAATCACACCACGAAAAAGGAGTATTATTATATTAATCAATGAGAAAAATTAACTATAATTCTGTAACACTTAATATAGGTCTAATAAATGTTACTTAAAGCAAAATTTCACTTAACTGACATGAATTTCATGAATATGTTTATGTACACACTAAAAATTTAGGTAAGTTATCTCGGGTTGATCAGTAGGCTGTGAACACACCCACAGGGTAACCCCATTTGCCAAAAGCACCTTTCACATCCGATTTAGCGTGGAAAAACTACCTGTAAACGTGAATTTGGCAGTAACTTAATTACATTATATATGTGCTTTCAAACATATCAACTATGGTTGTTAGGTTATGAATTATGCTTTTGGCTCACTAGCTATAATACCAGTGTATTTAGAGACATTTTCAAAAGGTTCTAAGTCATTTTATATTAAAAGAGGTGAATGCATTGTCCTATTCAGTTTGTATCTTTTATTATATTACTGACTATTGGTTAGGTGTTACCCTAGGAGTGGTATTCTCGGTACACTTTTTTGGTATAATCTGGAAATCCGAGTTAACTCTATGATGAAAAGTGCTAAACATATTTTGTATTTGCTAATAATGAATGACCAAGCATTAACACATGTGATTATGTAATCAGGTCTAAATTGGATATCACATATTAGTAAGCATAATATGTAAAGTTAATAATATATTTATAGGCAATCACACTAACATTTGTCATATATTAGTAATGAACTACAATTTGATTGGTAACGTTTGTTCACCCAGTCTCCTAACCATCCATCGGATTCCGGTTGTTGTAGCTACGGTCGGTGTTGCCGTCGTTGGCTGAGTACTCTGTGAGCATTTTCCGTTTTGTTTGGCCGATGCGGCATTTCTTTTTGTAATGACCGGACGGCTTATGGCGTGTACATAACCGTCCACTGCCCAATCGTATCGAACGATTGATGGTGCTTTTCACGGAGGCACCGATGGTGAGCTACATGGATTGCTTCAATCTGGTTTAAAATGACAGATTTGGCGGTTTGACTGGCGCAGGAAGAAACGTCATGCCGGCCGAGCCGAGCGTTTAGGTACCAATCGAAGAGTCGCGACCTGATCCCTTGTTACGTTACTTGTTTGGCTGGTGCGGCCTGGACTGTTGTCTGGACTGTTGTCTGGACTGTTGTCTGGCCTAGCAACCTCCAGAGAGTGCATTTTAATACGTCAAGGTTTTTGTGCACACTCTGATGAGGTCTGTTTATAGGGCCGTTGCTAGGACTGGCTGTCAGCCACGCTACTGTCTGTTTGTTTATTACTGGTAGTCTGCTGCACTGCCCCTAGACTGTAAACATTGACCTGCTTGACTGCCGGGTTTGAATCCACCTGAGCCAATACCCTAACCGGATACACTGGCCAGGGCTGGCCTGTTCACAACAACAGAGCGTTCGACTTACAGCGTGACTGGCAGATTCAACTGATCCGTGAATATAGACTGCTTCATTCTGGAGTCTAAACCATACGAGGCGCAGCAGTGTCAAAAAGAACAGAGAGACTGGGGCTTCTAAATTTAAGCACATCATGATCATGATCCATGATGCCCATAGAAACTTTTGTGATCCTTCCCAAAAGTGACTTTCTTACCTAGAGACTGTGACTCTTGAATTGGAGTCCCTACAAACAACAGCAAGAGGAAGAAAAGTCTATAGTTTCGTGTTGTTTTTGTTTTTGTTGACCTGTTGGCCTACTGACCTGCTGGCCGAATTAACCCGGCCCTACTTCAGGGACTGCCAGCAGATCTTGGCTTTTTTCTCAGTACTTGGCCCTACTAAGCCGTACATTTGCTTAGGCCCAACTCTGTTTGCATTACGTCACTAAATACCAGCAGTGCGACAGAATAAAAAGCTAAAAAAAGGCCTTTTACCAGTAGTCCTGCTCGATGTTTCGTTTTTCCTCCTTTGCGTTCTTTGGCAGCAAGACCGCTCTGTCATCGGAGTCACGTGTGAAAATTTATACCTACTTTGTACATGGGCTGGAGAAAACAGCAAGCAAGGCAAAGCCCAAGGAGCGGATGCTCGGCAGCTCCAGTGCTCGTGGTCTAAGGATCAGACTAGGTGGATTGTTAGTAAACCAGTGAGAGCGACTATGTCGGCCATGACTACGCTTGGTTCTGTTCGGCAAAGTCAAAGAAGAGCTCACTTCCCATTTCCAAACACACCAGCACTTTTTGAATCTTTCGCACACTTTTCATTAATTAGACTCAAAACTTTTGAATTTTTCTTGCAATTTTTAAAAAATCGCCTTGAGAATCTTGGTTCTTTCGCGCACTTGTCATGAACAGAGATTCAAAAACTTTTGTGTAGAATTGCCCAAAAAACGAAAGCACACTAAGAGTCATGTGACCGAAGTTATTACTTGAAATCAGCTATCATGTGACCTTCTATACTCTTTATTAGATGCAACAAAATAAAGCTTTGGTCAGGTGACTCCAATTTTAATTACTAGGTCATGTGATTTAAACAAGTGCCTATTAGATGCAACAAAGTAAACTTTGATCCAGACAATTGACAAGAGGCTCGTCGAGAGCAGCGACGACAGCCAAAACAATGGCAATAATACTCTTAATACTAGACTTGATTAATTATATCAATTGTTCATAGTACCTTTTTATACAGTAATAGATGGCCATAAATAACATGAAGAAGTCTGCTCCCAGTGCTTGATGACGTTTTAGCAAAAGGCAATGTGGCTGTCTGCGAGGCTACCTAGAGCGATTATCATTTCCTGGCGCACGATGCATTCAAAAATGTCGACCTCGTAGAGAGCTTGCTCCTTGAAATGTTTCAAGCTCTAATTGACGTTGAAATTGTTTGCCGTCAGTGCCGAGATATTGCTCTCTAGCTGGAAACTTTTGTCAAAGCGTCACTGCCTAGAGCACCCCCTTTTTTTTTTTTGTAGCGCCTGTTGATGTCAAGCAGAAATAGACATCTTGTAAGCACTCCAGTGTGTGGTTTCCAAAAGGTTCACATAGAGCAACGATTGGTTTAGTATAGGCTGCTGAGCGATCCCGCTGTAACGCATTTGCGCGCTTCGAAGTAGAGTCGAGTTCAAACCTGTCGTCTTTCATGTACTCAATTCTTCACTTGGCGGAAAGAGCAGCAACTGTAACGGCCGCAAACACCATCAAGAGCATGTAGAAAATTTCAAAGTAGGAAAACCGCAGCCGTACAGGCAGATGGGGCTGTTGGGCTCTTGATCACTCATATGTCACGTACGCGTTTCAAGAGCCACATTGTTCTTTGAGAGGGCCGTTAACGGTTGAAAGAAAGCAAACATTGGATTGGCCTGTATATCCTAGGAGCTGGAAGCAACTTGCGTATGGCTGTGGTTGCCCAGGTCTGGTCTTCAAATTCGTTGTCGGCAGCTAGACCTGAGCAAATTGGTTGGACAACTGATGCAATCGGCTAGAAGCATCTTGCTCCTATGATACAGACAAAATTCTTTTTCTATAATGCCGGCTGTGGAGTGCTAGAGGCGTTGGAAAGGGTCAAGAGTAGTGAAGTGGAACGCATACCTCGAGTGGGAAACGTAAGAAGGCACTCGGCGAGCGTCTTTCACAGCTGTAAAATTAATTCCAATTTGTATTCTAAATATATTCCAAATATTCTATAGATTTGTTTTTTTTATGCAATACCTCCAAATAAAGGACTCAATGCGCCCATGCCAACTAGTTCATCAATCAGGTCTGTTGTGCCGGCCTCCAAATCCTGTTCACTCAACTTGGCGTGTGAGTCAATCCCTTCAAGAAACTCCAACTTGTCATTGTCGTCGGACTTCTTTCCTTGTTTCCGTCGCTTTCGCTTACCACTGGACTTGACCGGTGTCATCAGTACTTCCCGCGTTCGTTTGCGAGACCCTCCATGGCTCAACCTTCTAGGCTGCTGAAAAGAAAAATGAGAGTAGGACGCACGGTTTCTGAAGGCAGAAAGTGGCACATCTCTGTTGAGTGAAAGGAACACCGGTTCATCAAATGGCGTTTCTCTCAGCTCATCGACAGCATCGTCTTCGACTTCCAGCTCGCTGGTATAAATAAAGTCATCCAAAGCGAGCTCGTCTGGCTCTGAGTCAGTGTTTCCATCCAAAAAGCCTCCATTAATTTGCTTTACTGGAGTCTTGGATGATGCCTTCAGTGGTGTATGTGGGTCCACACTTTCAAACCCGTCGAAGGTTGCGTCACTGCGCTTGTCATTTGGGCTGTCTGATTTGAGCGTCCTTGTACTCAGACCATCGATGATACCGTATGGACGTTCAGAGGACATGACCCATGAACCTAACAGAGGCGGCCTCGAGGTGGTTGACAAGGTGGATAGAATTTCAGTAGGGCGAGATCTAGCTTGCGAATTTGGTCGGGGTAATGTCTCATCTTCGTCTGTTGAATCTCCAGACTTGATTTGAGCTTGGATTTGAGATTCCATTTGCGGAAGCTCAATGGGAAGAACAAACTCGTGCTCCAAGTCAATGTCGACCTCATTTTCCTCATCAGAGTCTTCCTCTCCAGAAGTAAAAAAGTAGGACCACAAATACGACTCATCCTCTTCGTCGGAAAGTGCATCCTGTAATGGCAATGAAGTAATATTCTTTGCTGTTGAAGGCGTGCCATCAATTTCAAGAAATGGGTCATAACCAAAAGACACATCTGAGTCGAATTCTTCTTCGTCGGATTCATAGCCCACCTTGTAGGGTTCTTCTAGGTCGCCACTCCTTTTAACTTCCTCTAGAATAGCCTGCTCTTCGCGCTCCTCTATGGCATCATCGTCGTCAGCTTCGTCGTCTTCGTCAAAATCACTCTCGTCACTGTGATCTGCCACACTCGACTCTTCTTCTGATAACAGCGCCAACAAATTCTCATCGTTGTAAGACTCGCTTAAAGGGCTCTCGTCATCACTCTCGCCCGATTCTTCAAGTGCGCTCAATGACATATTGGTAGATCGAGGAAAATGAGAGGTTTCGTCAAGCGTATGGTCGACTATGGAAGGGCGTCGAGGTTTGACGACAGGATCATTGAAAGCAGAAAACTGATCGCTCTTGATTGTTTTTTCGTCATTAGAGTCACCTTGAATAGATTCGCCATGTTCGTCTTGAGAAGATGTACCAGAATGAAGATTTTTTGAAGACAAATCCAAACGTTTTGGTGCTGGTATGCTTAATTTTCTGGGCAGTGAAACATTTTGGTATTTTCCAAGCCGGGAAGCTTTTGGATGCTGTGAAAGAAAAACAGTGCCACTGTCAGTAGATGAATCAGAATCTTCATAGTCATCTTCAAACTCTTCACTTCCTTCTTCTTTTTCGAGATCAGAACCCTCATTGACAGGACTTAGAGGATCGTCAGGACCTGATGAACTGTCGTCTGAGTTGCTTGAAATATTTAACTTTCTGGCCATAACACTAGACCGTCGTCGTTTCCGAAACTCGGATTGGGTATTCGGAGAAGCCAGAGGCTTGAAGGGGTCCTTGAAATCTTGGTTCAAACTGCTGCTGTTGTATAATTGAGAAATTTGGTGATCAGAGCCCAGTGGGCCTTCTTCGTCGCCGTCAGAAATGGCATGTTCGTTTTCACTTTCGTTTGAATAGTCCGCGATTGCAAAGTCGTCATCTTCATTGTAAAAGAATGCAGAAGAAGAATAGTTTTCCAGTCGCTTTCCGCCAAACGTCGGGCGATGGCTTGAGGAAGATGAAGATAAGGGAGGCTTGGAAGAAGTTTGATTGTCAGGGCCACTAGAAAGTGGCTGCGAGGGAAAAGAAGCCATGCTCTCCAGAGATGTCAGAACAGAACGAGAGAGCTTAAATCAACGAATTTGTTACAGTTCTAGGCCTCTTTCCCTGGAGCAAATGGTGTTGGAATGTACTATCATGTTGTTTGGGATCTAAAGTTGGGAAGATGGTTTTCTATTCTCCCAAAGATCTTCCTTTTTTTAAAATTTTTTTATCGCTTGCCTAACCCTGGATTGGGCTTAGCGAGCCCAGCGCCGATTGTGTTCGCGGTGAACTCGAGCGAGAGTCTCGTATTGACAACGGCTCGGTATATTGTAGAAAATACTGAGAGGCCCTGAAATCCTGTATGATTTGGTTTCTTGTAATACTAAAACTGGAGCACCATGTTTGCCTGTGTTTGTCAAGCGCTGTGAGCATTAATTCGTTACCCCATGTGGAAATATTTCAAGGCATTACAAGTCTGGCAAGCTTTGACAAGCTCAAACACCTTCAACCTTGAGTGAAATATATCAATAAAACACAGCTACAAACAAGAGGCAGCATCAAGTGGTACCACATACTAGCTCGTAACTGCGGAGGCCATTCCCGATGAACCCAGCTACTCCTATAGAAGACAATCAGCGGTGCTCAAGCGTTCACGTGCTCAAAGCACTGGCAAGCCTAGAAGCTTCTCTCAAAGCTTGTCAACCTGCGCCGGTAAGTTGTGAATTGTAAGCAAAACTATTAGACCGACTTAATTGGACTTCAATTGTCATTTTGAAAATAAATTGACTGCCATCTCGATAAATATTTTCAAACAGGAACCAACTATGGCTAGAAACAATAAATAATAATAATTACAAAATGATATGAAAAGGTTACAAAGTTTCTCAAGCAATATCGTACACTCTTCTTGCAATGAAAAAGCAGATAAACGCAAAGACGAAAAGCGAAAACGTAATGGACCAGAACCATGTAAGAGACTCGACTTCTTGGCCAGGCACCATCACGTTCATTCCCCACAAACCGGTAACAATATTCATTGGCAGAACAATAGTACCAAGTACCGTGATTCGAGACAAGACGTCATTCATGTCATTGTTAACTCGAGTCATGTCAATGTTGATTTGTGCCAAGTAATTCGAATGAGACCGAGCGAGGAGCTTTTCATAATGGTTTAGAGACTGGACCATGGTAATGATATGATCTTGAATGTCTCCCAAGTAAAGACCGATTTCGGACCGCGGTGCAACTTCCCATTGTTCATTGCATCGCTTGGAGAAACCTTTGATAACGTCGGCCTTAGAGCCGAGCAAACGGAGAATACTCATGATTCTTTTGCGACATTCACCAATGCGTCTCAACATGTCGCCCTTTTCTCTCCATTTGCCTTCGTTTGAACTCACAGTAGACGAAGTTGAAGATGTGCTTCGGGCACCCTTCTTGAAAAAAGAAAGCTTGGAAGCACTTGATGTGCGATAAGAATCTGCGTCGTCTTCATCGTCAGACTCTTCGTCAGAGCTATCTCCAGAATGCATCCGTAAAATAGAGTCCTCGATGTAGTTGACTTCGTCATCAATGGCTTCGATCATTGGCGCAAAGCCATCAGTGATATCATCAATGAGGGCATATGAAATCCAGTCAGAAGAAACAGTAATATAGTCGCGCAGCAAGCGAGCTCGTCTTCGCACATTGATTGGGTGCGGCGTTGGAGAAAAGTGGAAAGTAATGACGCCTTCATGAAAAACAATAATGTACATGTTCAATGGCGTCAGCTCACTGCTCTGCTTACTCTTGCTCTTCCTTGAGCGGCTGCCCTTGCTCTCGCCCCATTTAGTGGCGCCAGCGTCTTCCGTGCGAGAAATCTGCACCTTCTGTTTGTTTCTTTCGTCATGAATATCAAATGACCGGAAGCACACCAAATAGTAATGCCTGAATAGTTCGACTTTTTCTCTGGGCTCGCCCAAAAAAATATCCTCAGTTGTTAGAGGGTGAATTCCAAAAGACTTTGACAGAACTTTCATTTCTTCCTCTGTGGGGTTCAGAACATCAAGCCAAAAGGGGCTTGGCTCCATTGCGTAATTTTCAGACGCTGGCTGCTGAGATTGGGCTTTACCAGTTTTAGTATTGGCAGCTGTCTCCTCGGCAGCCAAAGGCATGGACGATTCTCTACTGCGCGAGACAGGTGTGGATGCTCCACTGAGGCCACTTGCGACAGAAGGATTGCCCTTGGTGTGTGTTTTCCGATGAGAAGCCGAAGTCTCATTTAACGTGTCACCATTTTTTGGGATGGAGTTAGAAAACGCTACCGCGGGGCCAATGTTGTTCACTCCTTCACTGCGCATTTCACCAAACTCAGGAACTGATTGAGCTGCATTCAAATTTTTACCCACTCCGTATTGAGGTGTGTGATATCCAGATTGTCCATACACTAAAACATTAAAAAGGTCGTCGAACTTTTGGCCTGGCTGTAAGAGTCCAGAGATTGTAGGAGAATGAATAGTGGCGTCGAGGTCCTCACGGAAGTATGTGAACCTCATAGAAGACGATGTGGCATCATTATCACTCTGAGGCGAAAAGGGCAAAACCATATCGCTTGCTACAGGATGGTAGCTGTTCAGTGAAGACGAATTGGATTTGGTCTCACCCTTTTTCAGCGGGTCAGATTTCACTCCCTTGAGTTGATTCACACGTTTATTTCCAGTAGTACTTCCCCATGGAACCACACGGTGGGGTCGCAGTCTGCCTCCTTCTTCCAGATCAACTTCATTAACTTTCTGGCTCGTGAGAGCATTGACGCCAGGCATTGAGGATACTGTCCCCTGACCATTGTCGTTCCCAAAAATTGATTCAGCAGGAATTGAATCCTGAAGTTCCAACAGCTCCTTTTTTTCGTTCACTGCGAATTCTTCAAGATACGAGAGATCAAAATTACCACCACCGCCAAGCGATGACACAGCTCGTGGTGAATCAATGGGGAGGCAAACATCCCCAAGAGAAGAAACTGAAGATCTCCGGGAAGCTATCTCTGAGCCAAGCACGTCACTGTATTCGTCGACATCCAGTAGGTGCTGATTTCTTTCATTCAAAAGTCCATGGCGTGCGTTGACTGACGAGGATATTCCGGATTGACTGTGGTTTCGCGCGCCCAAGTTGCCAGAGTGCATATGCAATGATTCAATATCGACCGCCAGGGCTTCACTAGCTCTGTCCACAGCTTCTAAAGAGTCGTAATTGGGTGCATAACCAAGCTGGTTTTGAAGTAAGGGCGTTCTGGACGAAGAATCCCTGCGATGGACCATCCGTTCAATAAAACTTGGAGAGCTGAAAGATTTGCGACGAGAAGACTCAATAATTGGGGCCTGTTCAGGTTGGAAAGGGTTTCTGTAGCGCGGCACTGCGGGGCTGTCTGCATTGGTCAGAGACCGTCGGCGGCGGGAAATGAACGTGGAGGGCCTTGACCGATCGGGTGGACCATAAGAGTTGTTTACATTTGGGCTTGCGCGATGGAAACTGGCACTTGAGCGGCGGTGGTCCATGAGGTCTTCAGTGTCTACCGAAGAAACAGAATCTCGTCGTGGGTATGCCGTGCCGTCATTGTCTGTTGCACCCAGCGTGTTTCTTCTTAAAAATCGGGATGGCGATACGGCCTCCGTCGGTTGGCTTTCCTGTCCTGCACTATTATCAGGAGCAGACGGTGATCCATGCGACGCCATGAGTAGTTATTCTTGTTGCAAAGCTTGCCAATTGATTAGGGTAAAACGATCGTGGGTGGGATAAGAGAAAAAAAAAATAGGACCAGACAAGGGTTGATGTACGCGCGTTGCGAAAATAGACTATGATTCGAACTTTAAATTCAAAATCTCTAATGGACTTGACAAAAATACTTGACTCTAATAAAAATAATAATTATAATACAAAATGAATAGCTGAAACCAACCAAACCAATTACGACGGTTGGCAGGACTTATTTTTCCACACCCTCCTGAGTTTTGTCTTCAGTGGGAGCTGCGGAAGACTCGTGGTTCTCCGCCTCTTTGGGCGCATTTGCCTTGACTTCTTCAGTAGCGTCACGTACTTTTTCCACGTCAATACCAAATACACGATGTCTCAATTCATGCAAATCTTCCTTGGGAATCATCAGATTGCAGGAACCACGCCCTTTCCAGACAGGGAACAGGTAGGTCTCTGCGGGGTTGATCTTCTTAGGCGTTTGCACAACAATGCAGCCTTCTGGAATATTTTCGATCTGGCTGTAAAAATCGGGGAAGTTTTCTTTAAAGTAGGCAAACTTAGGGAAGGATTCCGTAGCCAAGACGCGAATCATGTCCAAGGTGCCCGTAATGACTCTCTTCTTATCAAGGTAAGGAGTCAACATCAAAATGCTTTCCATTTGAATACGCCATTCACAAGTTTCTGTGTTTCTCTGATGCGAGAAAAACTTGACACCTGCATGAATGAACTTTAACTTGTCGTCGTTGAGCTGTAGGATGGGCTTGAGAGCAGGATCAACGTAATAAATAGTTCTGGTAGGATCACCTTGTGCATTTCGGACAAGAAGAGAGTCTCTAGGGAACTCTTCTTTGATACCGTAAAAATTCCAACAGTTCAATAGCACGGGATGGTCGGACGGCAAAAACACAAAAGGTTCCTCATTAGCATCCCTAGGAAGCTTTTCCTTCTTCACTGGAGCAGCAGCAGCTTTCTCAGCCGCAGGTTCTTCAACGACAGTCTCAGCAGATGGTGCTTCGCTCTCAGTAATATCTTCAGTCTTGGCCTTTTTGCTAGCTTCTTCGGGGAGAGGAGAGCCCTTTCGAGCATTGCGCTTCTCAACCTCCTCTTCCGTCTCGCTTCTCTTTTCCAGCACGGCAATGAAAAATCCACCAGTATCTTGTTGGTGAGGATAAACTCGCACGCAGCGCTCAAGAGAAAAGTCTGTCTCCTTTTCAGATGGCGGGAAAAGCGAAGACTGGACATTGGGCTCTCCACGTTCAACCCATTTGCCATGCTTGTTAGCAACCTTCCAGGTAGAGACACCGGGGCTACGCTTCAGACCAGGAAGCTCGTTTGAAACGTCAACAAGAGTAAGCTTGTCCCCGTTTCTACGTATAGCTTCAGCGACGACAGCCTCATTTTCGATCGGGTTAAGTGAGCAAGTCGAATAGACTAATCGACCGCCTGGCTTGAGAAGCTGAATACCTCTGAGCAAAATGTTGAGTTGCAAAGTGTGCAGACCGATTCCAGTTCCGAATTTCCATTCCTTCCATACTTTAACGTTTTTGCGCATCGTACCATCACCTGAGCAAGGAACATCACACAGAATTCTGTCAAACTTTAGGTGCTCGGTCTCAGAGATCTTGATTTTGGGATACATTTGAGCGTCGTGGTTTGTGACCAGCAGGTTAGGAGATGCCAAACGCTTGACTTGGTGAACTAATAAATGAGAACGCTTGTAGTCGCTATCATTGGCAATCACAACTCCGGTAGGGCGAGCGCCAGTCTTGGATTCGTCTTTGTGAAGAGCTTCAATGAGTTGGGCAGTCTTGGAGCCAGGGGCAGCGCACATGTCCAGAACAGAGTGATGGGCCGCAATGTCCATGAAAAGAGGAGGAACCATAGAAACTGCTTCTTGGCGCGAAACATGACCAGCGTCGGTTTCTACAACCAGAAATCTCTGAAGTTTAGCAAATTCCTTAGTCTTGCGAATCACTGCCTTGGAAACATGAAACTGGTATGCCATGTGATCGGGATAGAAGGCAATGGGCTTAGGAGCCTCGATTTCTTCACCCTCAATGGTGAGACCAGTCGTAAGAGGTATAAGCTCGTTGTCGATAGCACTTTGAATTTCGCTGGCAAGGTTTCCAGAAGAAGTCACTCTGAACGTCGTAGGTAGATCGGCTTGGCAAGTGGACTTGAAGGTATCCCATTCTTCGGGTTTGATGAGCTCGAGATGCTTGTAGTAACTTTCCCACTGCTCGTTTTCCTTCACGGCAATGGAATAGCTGGGAGTCTTGCCGCGGGTTCTGCCGCGCTAGAATCTGCGTTAGATCAGATCAAAAAAAAAAAGTTTGCGCACGCCCGGAGTGTAACATACCTGGAAATTCTTTCCCATGGTTGAAGTGACTTTGAAGCGGTAGAGATTACAAGACCGAACAAGTCTTTTTGTGTTCCGCAAAAAAGAAGATATCGTACAATAGGGAACTCAAGGTCCAGAAAGCCTAGTACTGTTTTGTCAACGGCCTGAAGTTGTGCTGCGATCTGAAATTTTTCAAATCGAGAAATTTTGTTTTAGTGGGAGTAAGTAAAATGTTAGGGTACGGATATTCTCCCCATCTCAACTCCAGTTCACAATCATTGATGAACCAATTCCAAACACTAGCAATGCAAACCGAACATGGTCATCAAGCTTGATTGTGCTTTTTCAAGTAGCCAAATTATAACTACCATGATATTTCTTAAGTGATGAATATGCCTCAAGTCCAGATATTGATTCATTCCACGCTCTAGAATAGAACTACATTGTGAAAATACAACAAAACCTTGAAAAAATACCTTAACTGCACAAAAATTTAGTTACTCATAAAGTAGCACTGATTAGTAATATTTAGTCAGCAATTACATAAATTACTGACAAAAATGATTATGTAATCATTATTAATGATGAGCTAACCAAGACCTTTATTTATGCAAGTAAGGTGTTATTTTAAGGTTTTGATACACTTCCAGTAGTGTATTTCTACTCTGCTTGACCAGCTTCAAGAACTTCAAGAAGTGAAATTTGGGTGACGTGTTTATCATTCAATTGAGGCACTATAACTCTCAGCAGTAAGTAACTAAGATTTCAATCCCAAACTTCCAATAAAGTATACGGTGCAAATTTGTTGAATTCTGAACCAACTTGGCTTTCACAGCTGGCTGGGAACGCGAAAGTTGCGTTATCAGTAAATAAGCATCACAATGATAAGTTCAGTAAAATGTCAACTGACAACAATCAGAGAGCTTTGCAGGAGCGTAAAACAGCACTTCCTTAGAATCAATGCCAAATACTGCTTGGAAGAAAACATTTCCGAACCACAAGCAACAGCAATATGCCGTGATCATCGTGGACTGTAGAGTTTATTAAAAGACCATCCTTCGTTCAGTAGAATTGAAATCGGTATGAAAATCTACTACAGTCGGTCCTCACCTAGAAACGTTACAACTTAAATGTATACATTTTGTCTCTATCGCGTACCTACAAATCACCAGGGGGGTAGCAGAACTTCAATCTTGTCCTTTGTCGCAGTTAGATCAAAGCAAGAGTTTCTGCCCAAAATAAAAAATAACTTGCTTAATTTGTTGCTAGCAAATTTGTAAGGTTTGCTAAGCAGCGTACAAATCTTTTTCCTGTTTATACAATGGCCCCAATTATGGCCTGATTGATTGGGCTAAATGCATATTAGGAAAGCGTCTTTCGGTAGAAGAGATCAAGAAGATTGTTGTTCGTGTTTTACCAAACGAACTCCGTAGGCATGTGCACCGAGACTGCGTGGTTATAGATTTAGAACTTCTTTTACATAACTGGTGAAAAGCCCCCGGCTATAATAAAGCTTAATTTGCGTGTAGTTGTCAATTCCATAGATTGTAGGTACTTTTTTATATTCTATAAAAATGTATGATCATTTTTTTTTTTTGAAATCATTTTCAAAGTGCCAGAGCTAGTACAATGTCTTTCAACATATTTTTTGGCATGATGGCGTTGCTCCTTAAAATATTTGTAACTTGTATTTTATATTTAAGCTAGTTCGTACAACCAAGATAGGATTTGATTTCAGCTATTGACAACTAAGTATACAGATACGGGTAGCCGAGTCTCTTGAATTATATAAAAATCTTTTACTTACACTTAGAAGTGGTTTCAACACATATAAGTGTTCAAATATCAAGCTGGAAACACTGTTCAGCCGGGCCGGGCTGACTTGGTTGCCACAATTTGTAATACAACAAATGTACTACTGTTACCTACATCACATACTGTACCTATAGATAATATTGCCGCGTTTTTAACAAGACAAAAAAAAAGCTGTAGGCTTGGTTTTTGATTGCCTATTTGGGTTCCAAAAGTTATGCTTTGAATAAAGACCGCTTCTTCCACCACTACTTGTTTCACATTACTCATTATATTTGAACTACCTACAATTGCAATTTTTCTTCTCCCTTCAACTACTAACTACTTTGCAGCTAACATCAGCCATGCTCGACACACTTCCGCCAGAGATCGTCATGTTCATAGTTGAGCAACTATCTATGGTTCCCATATATACTACAGCCAGTGACAAAGAGTTTCTCGCTTCAGCCAGCTACTACCTTTTGTTTTCTTGGAACAACCTGACAAACTCTCGAGACTTGCTCGCTCTTGCGCGCACATGCAGGTATTTTCAGTCTATTATATACCCTATCGCTTTCAGGTCAGTGTCATGCTGGTCTCTGCGCTACCGAAAACCCCGACCCTTACCATTTACATTGCTAAGTATCATAGCTCCAGAGTCGGAAGAACATAGACGTGCTTGCTTCAGCGACTCACTGTTGAACTCCCCTTTAAAACCTCGATTTGGTTTTTTGGTAAGACGGGACCACATTCCGCCAGCAGCTTTGACATATATTCGCCGACTATTTCTCGATAAAGACTATCACCACGGAGGTTACTATACCTGGTTGTCAAAGCTTTTACGACAGTTGCCTTCGTTAGAAGAGATAAGCCTATCTACTCACATGAAAGGCGACACAAAAGATATAGGCAACATTATCAGATGCATACTTGAACGCAAACCCACGGTAGCAGTTCACCTACACTTTCGGGCTCAATTTGAGCGTTCACATGATTTTTTTGATTACATGTTGTTTTTTGAAAACGAATGGGTGCGATGGAAAGAGCTAAACGTTGTAACGTTAAAATTAACAGTTCCACATGGCGAATACAAATTTCCACGATCGTTTTTCTCCACGGTCGAAAAATTGACAAATCTAAAAGAGTTTTCTCTAATTAGATCAGGATCTAATATTTTTAACAGTGAAAGGACTGAAATATTAATTGATATGTTACAAATACCGACATTTCTGCAAAAGCTGCCAAAGCTTGAAAAAATGAGCTTGGGAGGGTTTGGAAGGTTTTTGATAAGCCCAGACTGGACCCCAAGTCCTGAACTGAAAGAAATGAAAATAAATTGCCGGCTATTCAATTCCAACCACACTTACGAAATGTTTGACCTGGTCACGCGTTTGTATCTCACGCAAGATGCGGGTTCTGAAAGAGTTGAGTTCCCGTTTCGCAACCTAGAAACACTTATTCTTAAGAATTTCCGATCTACCTTTCCTGAAATCATTACGCACTTTGTATCGCTCAATCCCAATCTTGTCAATCTAGTTTTGAATTCGTGCCCACCATTAATCCCCACAGCTGATCAACTTTCTAAATGGTTTGCAAAAATCAAGCGATTTGAAAACTATAGTGAAGTCACTTTCAAGTTGGAAGATATTATTCAATATGCGCCCAATTTACGCTCCCTGATTTACTCTTTTGAAAAGCTGGACAAAGACTCTTTCCCGCTTTCGTGTCTTATTGATTCCCTTGTTTCAGGCAAGGTAAGCCCACATCTAAATCGAATATATTGCGATTTGACCTTTCGGCCTCAGACGTGCTCGATTATAGGATTTAGAAGAAAAATTTTGGAACAATATTTCCAAACTGAAGAGTGTGAAAAAATTGCAGTGGGTATTGCACGAAATAAACTCTACAAGTTTGCAGAATACCATGAGCCATGCATGGTCATCCATCTGGATGTCCTCTTACATTACTGGCTCAAGAAGAAAGCTTCCAAGGATTCTTTGGAAAAAACAAAATCTGTCGGTCCGTAATACCAGCCAAACACAGATCAAAATACAACTGTATTCAGGCGGCGCCTGGCTACAAGCAAAATATTGAGGGATTAAAACCAATGTACTTAACTGTGCTTTTGTGTATGTGATCTAGTGAATGATAGTTAAATGTCCGAAGTACGGAAAATAAGTGTATTTAAATTCGGGTCAGGATGAAACATTAGAATTAGCAAGCGCAGTTTGTATGGTCAAGACTTTTCAACAAGAGACGGTCCTAAAGGAGTTACAGCATTGCGGCAATACAGCGTCCTCTTGATCTGATTGTTTCAATTGAGACAAGAAGACCACTGAAGAACTCACAGGGAAACAACCAGGCGGTCAACTAGGTGTCCTATTCAGCAGCAGCGCCGCCCTGCAGCAGAAGGGGGCTGGCTGTAACAAGGAGCTCAATTACATGTGTGCATGTTTCGTATAATTTATGAATATAACAATTGCAGCGGATATTAAAAAAAAATAAAATAAAATAAAATAAAATAAAATTACTAGTGTGAGACTTGGTTATTATAAAATGACTGAAAAAGAAGAAATAAGAAAACAAAAAACAGATGAAAGTTGTTGATTAAGCGTCATTGTACACTTGGTCAATCTCCTTCTTGTTGTCTTTCAGAATCTTTTTCCGTTCAAGTTTTTGGGCAGAGGTCAAGAAGCCGTTTTGAGGAGTCCACTCAACCTTGGAAACGACAATTCCTTGCAGCAGCTCAATACCTTTGAGGCCACCCTTTGATCCGGTCTCAATGATGCTCTTTTCGATTGCCTTCTTGACCTTGGGGTCGTGGGCAATGTCATCGTGGTGCTCGACACCCAGCTCAGAGGCAAGTCTTTCCACATTGGCCTGGTTGGGGACAACAATACCAACTGGCTTGACCTTGTTCTCATCGGCGTACACGCAAATAGAAGCAATGTACTGGTTGGAGCGGTAAACGGTTTCGAGTTTCTCAATGGCAATGTACTCACCGTTTGCCGTCTTGACCAGGTTCTTCTTGCGGTCAATAAGCTTGATGTGACCCATCTTGGTCCACTCGCCAATGTCACCAGTCTTGAACCAGCCGTCTTCGGTGTGTGAAGCGGAAGTTTCTTCGGGGTTCTTGTAGTACTCGGCAGACACCGAGGGGCCCTTGACAAGGAGCTCACCCTGGTTGTTCTTGGCAAAGTAGCCAGCCTCGGCAACGTCGACAAGCTTTGCAGTGATGGAGTGCGTAAGCTCACCCTGAGAAGAATAGGCAAAAGAATAGGGGGTCAACAAACAAGTGTTTGCATTAGTCTCAGTGAGACCGTAACCATTCAACATGGGGCAGATCAAGTTTGTAATGAAGACCTGGGTGTCGTAAGAAATGGAAGCACCTCCGTTCATGACGTAGCTCAGGTTGCCACCAGTAGCGGCTCTGACCTTCTTGAAAATCAAGTTGTCAACCAAAGGCAAGGGAATGCCATAGCTGGCGAGCTTCACCTTGGAGTGGAACGCGAGCCAGAAAATCTTCTGAGTCAAGTAAGGGAGCTTGGCAATCTGACCCAAAATTCCTTTGCGGACAGTTTCCCAAACGGCAGGTACACCAACCATGATGGTAGGTTTGAATTCGCAAATGTCACCCAAGCAGTTGCGAACAGAGTTGTCAGACAGAGTCTTGATAGTACCGTAACCCAAGGTACCACCCCAGTAAAAGACATTCATTTCAAAAGTAAACTCCAGAATATGAGCCAAGGGCAGGTAAGCAAGGAGTCTTGACTTAGGAGGAATGACAGAGTGGTCAACGTTTCCGACAGTACCCGCGACACCAGCAATGACATTAGCCTGGGTCAACACAACACCCTTGGGAGCACCGGTAGATCCAGAGGTGTACATAATGAGAGCAACATCCTCGGGCTTTGGGAGACCGGGCTCGGTAAAGTTTTTCTTTCCGAGCTCAATGATGTCGGAGTAGGAGTAGATTTGGAGTTCAGGGCGGGCTTCCAAAAGAGCCTTGACATCCTCGTCGTTCTCCTTGTCCTTAATTTCATCCTTGCAGATGATGATGCGGATGTTGGTTTCGGCAATGGGCTTGACGAGAGTGTGGAGAATGGCATTGTCAACGAAAATGGCCACGGACTGGGTCTGGGTCAACGAGTGGAGAATGCCCTTTTCTCCAAGGTTGTCGTAAGCAGTGGCGACAGTGATGGCGTTTGCGTTACAGGCCAATGCGGTTTGTAGCCAAATGTGAGAGGTTTGGCCGTAAATGTGAAAGATTTCTTCGCGAGGCTTGATACCAAGACTGAGGATACCAGCAGCGTAGTTTTTGACATTAGCGTAAACCTCCTTGTAGGTCATGTAAGTGTACCCAGAAAGTTCAAAGTACTGCCAGGTTTTGGGCACTTGGGTGGACTTGCCATCCACCTTCTTGGTGACCATTTTCTCTTCAGAGTGGACCTTGATGACGTCTCTCCAGGCCATTGCATCACTGTCGGCGAACTTCTCGCAAGAGGACTCAAATAGAGCCCAAATGGTGTTGATTTTGGGGTCATTGTCGGGGTATGGCCAAGGGCCTTCTTTGCAGTCGACATTGCGGCGAGGAGCGGTCTCGCCCGGCGCAGCTTCGCCGACAATGACAGATCTGTCGCCAGAGGCGTTCAACCAGTATCTGCTCATTTTTGATTAAAAGCTAAGAGAATTACACGATCAAGCCGAAAGGGGGGCAAACGTGAGTTATCAATTGAGGGGCGACAAAAAAGCGAGATAGTAGAAAAAAAAAATAGAGGAGGAGGAGAAAATTACGACAAAAAAGGGCAGCAAAAGTTAAAATGCACATCAGGACAATCGATCAAGGCCCAACAAAATTTACAAGGGGAAAGCTGCAAACTACGGAGCTTTGGCTGTAACTGCGCAGCATCACATCGGCCTGCCGTTTGGGCGGTCCTCGACGGTGCTGGTGCCGCAGGACCACACGCGAGAGCTACGGGCACAACACGAAGAACTCGGTGCTTGCAAGGTTTTTCGCACACTGGACAAAACGGTGGGCAACGGGGAGCACTGACAGGAACAGGGACGGACGGGACTGGCTGGAGAAGCAGTGACGGCGTCGGCGACGGCGACAGAGTTCATGATTGTAGGGCGGCGTTGACAGCAGCGGCGTGAACGTGCAAACAGTCAGCGCGGGTGGAAAGCGTGGTATGGTGCCGCCGATGCTGGTGCTTGGTGTTGGTTGCAGGCTATCGGCTTGGCTGCTGTTTGGCCGAGACTCGCCAAACCAACGCACGTGAATTTCACTGTTACTGCCGCTTCCTTGAGATTCCAAAAAGAAGAAGCAGTTTTTCCGTCTGGCGCAAAACCGTCATCATTCAGGCCCTTCTTTCCATGTTCTCGCTTCGACCTTGTCAAAGGTGCCTGTCAAGACAAAAAGTCTGGAACGTCAAAGCTTTACCCGGCATTTTAAATAAGTCACGTGATTATAGTAGACGAGAAACAGGATCAGGGGCAATTTGGTACACAGCGTGAGATCACTTTGCAATACGCGTGAAATACTCGAAATTGAGCTCAGCGTGAAGTGAGCACCACACGGCACAATGTTCGCTTCCATCTGACGAACGCGGTGGCTGGTCAGAATGGCATATAATTTTGTCGCCGTACCGTAGCGTTACGTAGCTTTTGCTTGTTTGATTACTAATTACTTTGTCATTTACTTTGAGCCAGCAGTTAACCATGGACCCGAGCACCGACCAAAGCGCCGCCAGAGAGACCCGATCAGAGCGCTCGTCAAGTCCTTGCAATAGAATGGAGAAAAGAATTAATTAGTTGGTCGTATTAAATATTATCGACAGAAAAGAGATTATTAAACAAGGACGTAAAAGAAAGAGAACTAAGAGGATGAGCGTTCATTGCCATCGATCCTTAGGCCTTGAGGTACTTTTCAATGGTGGACTCGAGCGAGGCAGGGCTGGTGATGCTGCCATATCGCTCGACAACCTTGCCCTTGCGGTCAACCAAGAACTTTTCAAAGTTCCACTTGATGCCCTTGAAACCCAAAAGACCGCTCTTTTGGTTCTTGAGGTAGACCCAAACGGGGTCGGCGTTGGCGCCGTTGACATCGACCTTCTTGAGAATGGGGAAGGAAACACCGTAGTTGAGCTGGCAGAAGGACTCAATCTCCTCCTGGGAGCCGGGCTCCTGGTGAGCAAACTGGTTGCAGGGAAAGCCGAGAATGACGAGTCCCTGGTCGGCGTACTTCTTGTTGAGCTCCTCGAGGCCCTTGTACTGGGGGGTGAAACCGCACTTGGAGGCGACGTTGACAATCAGGACAACCTTGCCCTCGAGCTGGTGGAAATCGTAGGGCTCGGAGGCCTTGGTAAGGGGCTTGAGATCGTAAAAGCTGGACATTATTATGTGTGTTGTGTGGGGTGGGGTGGCTTTGTTGGTAGTGGTGAAGACAAGAACGGAAAATGGGAGCTTTTTTGCACTGGCAGGAGAAATGAAATATTAATCACCAACGATGGAGAGGTTGTATGAGTTAGATCAGGAAGAGATGATGATTGATGGATAATTTATTTAATAAAAAAAGGAGAATACAAGCCGGTTTATACAGACTGCCGGGGCACTTGACTGTTGCTTCAAGTTGCTTGTCATCGGGATTCCAAAGTGTCGCGTTTTTCGGTGTCTGGAACCTAGTATTTTTTCTACATACTTCCACGCCATCTCCGTTCAATATCGTCCTGTTCACGCTACCAGAACGGAATCCAGCTTAGAAGCACCATAGCTGGGCCTTAAATGCAAAGGCGTTGACAGTGCCAAGAATGCCGCACAGCCTGCTGGGATTCTTGGGGCCCTTCTGCCAGCGGGACAGCGCCGTTATCCATGGTCTCGGCCCTCGTGTTTTCCATCGAAACGGTGCACCTTGCCCAACGTCGCCGCGCAAATTACTAATGCCCTGCAATCGATTAAGCCGTTAAACTGTCATCGAATAAATAAAATTAACTAACTAACTAAGTATTGACCCCTCGGCTCGGGTGCACGGTTGAACCCTGCCTTCCATGGCCAACAGCGCAACGGCCCAAACGGCTGACCTTGGTTGCCGTTGATTTGATGATAAATCGCTTCGGCTTTTGAACCGCCCACCGGAAAAACCTTCGTATTCACACCTTCTAGACCGCGACTCGCGGCCATACCAGGATTCCTTGTGTTTTTAACAAACATAGGGCGCACCAGACCATTTTGCAGGTTTTTCACACAAAAAGCGTTACAAGTTTCGTCATGCTCATTGACCGAGGAAATTGAACCAACCCGCAACGGCCCGCTATTTTAATTTGGCACGTGATCCCAGCGTGGTGCGCCGACTATCAATCCATGTTGGAGGGCATTTTAATTGATTGATTTTACAAGAATATATTTACCTAGTCGAAAGGTCAATAGATTTTCATTAGAAAATCTCTGGAGGTCATCATACTGATCATTGATTCACTGATTAGCTTTCAATTCAATGGGCTAGAAAAAATTAATCCAGTCACGTGTCTGTACAGTCACGTGCTATATGGCTTCTGCAAGTATCATGACAAGCCAGCCTTACCAAACATCCTTGGGGATCCTGCAATTTCACAATCCCCTTTGATTACTTCGCCGTCCATCACCAGAGCATAACTCGATTTGCACCGCAGCATCTGCAGCTAGCTTCTAACTTTCCAATGAGCTCTATTTCATAAACAATGCTCACATACAATCAGCTGCCGGCTGAAATCCACTACTCCATTGCCCAAAACCTTTCAGCAAAGGAAATCGTTGCGCTTCTTCAGACATGTTCCCGCCAAAATAAACTATTAGCGCCCATTCTCTGGCGCCATGTGGGCTTTGCCCCTGAGGGCTACCGGCCACCCAGCAAGGATTTCAACTTCAGCAACTCCCGGCCCTTCCGCTCCAAGAAGATTGTCTCCTTCGTCTCCCCCAAAATCCCTCGCATTCAGGCTCCAGACAAGCCTACACAGTTGGACCAACTTTGCTTCAAACTTTTGACCCGCAATATTTCCAAAGCTAGCCTTGATTCAATCACATCTGTGACAATATGCTCTCAGCACAATTTTGCAATTCAAAGATTGACTTCTTTAAGCGACTGGGGATCATTGGATCACGCCCTTCATTTGAGAACAAATGCAACTGCCTATCAAACTGTACTGGCTGCGTTTGATATTGCATTGACTGAAATCTATGCCTCATGGCCCCTCCAAAGTGACGCTCTGAAAACCTTATATGATCATATTTTCAAACGTATCAAACGAGAGGCCGAATGGAACCAGCATTCAAAAGCTGCTTATAAGCAGTTGGCAAAAAGGAACTATTTCGAAAGTGCATTTCTTCCAGGTACCAAGATCTGGGTCGGCTCAGATGAACATGTCTACGGACCGTCGTCAAACCCCCAGGCAAAACCAGATCCAGTTTCAAATTTCAAGGACAATGATACAACAAAAATAGAAACTCCTGAAATAAGTACTAGTCGTCAGTCTCTTAATGCGAGTGGACAAGAGCAAACTTCAACAAACACCGCCAATTCAGCGCACACAACGACTGCAGCAACAGGTCCAATACCAGTTACCGGTCAGCCAGAACCGTCTCCACTACCGGAGGCAGAACAGGCAATAGACTTGCAGCGGGAAACTGATACATCAATTGTTTTACCAGAAATACCTGTGGAGCCTGCTCATACATCTACTGAAATAACTGCCGAGGTAGCAGTTATTGATGCAGCAATCAGTACCGATCCAGAAAACATTGTAACCTCTGTGACTGAACCAGCCGATGGGATAGGTGCGACATTGGAAACGGAAGAAGTTTCAACTTCGGTTCACGTTGTGCTCCCAGAAATCCTTCCTGAAAGTGTTACAACCGAATCATCTACCACGACTGCGGCAACCGAAGCTATCCAAGAACCGGCAGGCCCTTTGTTAGAAACACCGCTTGCTACAGTCCCTTATGTGGCTGAATCCACAGAAGATGTTCGTACACAAACAGCCAATTTGCAAGATGCGGTAGATTCGACTGTTGAGGAATCTACCGCCAGGACTGAAAACACACCACAAGAGTTACAGCAACTTACAGGGAATACGACTGAGACAACGTCGATAGAGCCTTTTGTTGAACGTTCTACAGAGATCTCGGAAGACACTCCGACGCCATCTGTTTCTGCAACACCTGAAAATGAATTTGAAGGAGACAATCTCACACCAGCAGCTCCTGAGACTGCGATACTAAATTCTGACACTTCAACATTAGAAACCCCACATGGAGAGGAGACTTCGTCTGCAGCTGTCAATCCAGAGAACGGCACGGAAAGTGCTGGGGCTGAGACTATTGCTGAGGCATTATCCACTGCAATACACGAGACAAACCAAGATGAAACAGAAGGAGATATGATGGAATTAATTAACGACCCTGTAGCTCTTGCTTTAGCAGAAGCGATCCGCAATTCACGGTCATCCCCCGCCGGCCCCTTGTCCACCAGCGAAATTAACGAAAACATTACAACCTTCAACCACCGCTGGTGCCATCCCAACTGGCGCTTAACAACCGGATTGAAGACCTCTCTAGTTGGTGAACTCCTTGCGCACAAAATGAGCCTGCTGCGGGTCTTGCAAGGTACAATGCTAAGCCCCGAGATTGTGCCTCGACTCGATATGCTGTTCTTGGACTTGTCTCTTACCGGCGTTTTATCGTCTCACTCTTTTGCCGGAATTCATGATAGTCAAAGGGCTCATCTGGCCAATTTGGAGGAATTTCTATCTACCACTCGCGAAATCGTGAGAATCTTTCCTGAACGACTGTCCATTTCTCTGAACGTGGACCTTCCAAGGTGTTTCCTTCCAGTATTGAATTTGTCTGACGCTATTCTGAACCGTCTATCGCTGCTCCGCCTTGCTGTCAAAGATGAATTGAACCAGTATAATTTCTTTGGCGAGCTGTTTGACTCAATTGCGACTGCCCCTTTGGCGCGACTCAAGCAACTCGACTTGATTGTAAAAGAGCACAACACCGTCTCCACCCCGTCCTACATTGCATTTTTGGGCGAGCTGAAGAAAATTCTCGCCATGCCCTCACTTCACACATTCCACCTCTCTGCGGGACCCCTCATGAAGGGCTTCCTCACGCACGTGCTGCCCCACTGCCAGCCAGCAACAGGCATCTCACGTCTTGAGCTCAAGATCGCAGCGTGGGAGGACCCCGCCGGGAGACTCGAGCCGCTGCAGATGCTGCAGACGCTGCTGGCCATGCCACTGCATCAGTACGGCGTGGCACAGCTTGCACTCTACTCCGACCGGCGGTACCGCCTGCGCGGCGACAGCTACACCATCGGGTTTGTTGGGCTAGAGGAGTTGGCGCTCAAAAACATTTCGGTGGACCGCCACGTCAAGGCGCGCATACTCAACAAGAACCCGAAAATAACCAGAATCACGTCTTTTTAAATACGCACATAAACTTCTCCATGCTGCAGGTATTATCTAGTACGTATCAACGCATTCAATTGCATAATGAAATTCAACGTACTCCCTTGGCCTTCGAACTAAACGCCTTACTCTTGAAGCACAACCATGATTATATAATATATAATACTAATACGTACATTTTTGAGAAATGCTCTTGCATCATACAACTAACTAACTACCAAATCTACCCTTTTGTAGACTTGAATCGAATCAACCTGTCTTACAAAAAGAAAAATTATAGGAAAAAAATGTCGAGTCCAACCCTAGCTATATATGTAGTTTGTTTAGCGTCCATACAATAACTCAGAGAAAAATATTAAATTTACTAAGCCACTATTGAATTCATTAATCAGCATATAATATTACTCAGCTTAACATAGACCTTAGTCAGATAATAATTATTTCTTACTAATGTATGACTAGCTAAATACTCAGCCGTGCGACTTGGCATTTGAGTTGAACTCAAGTTGGACTCAAGTTGAACTCAGCCAACATTAAGCCACTGACTTAACGGTAAGTAGGCTGAAACGTACTAGCTGGTAGCTAGTAATTAGTTGGTGGACATGGCAAGTTACAGCCTTGAAATTAAATTATGGACGGGCACATATGCTACAGTTGGTTTTGTACAGACAAATAGTCCCTTACAGTACAGTATTACAATCTACAATTGTAAATGTAGGTAGTTAAGTTGCACCTAAATTCAAAACGATCATGATCGCGGTAACGCTGCAATGCAAAGGCCTGGAGTTCTAAACACATATTCATAATAATTCAATTCACTCATGGCTTTATAAACCCTCGTCCATCCGTTATCACGATCCTTCATAATAACATTTCGTATACTTCTTTCTCAGCATCCGTGTAACATGATACACCATCTTTATCCTCCACTCCAACTCTCTTGACCCAACTTTCTTTAAAACTTTCGGCAACATCAATGTCCCAGCTCTTCATAAGCCCAACGGCCTTTGCAACTTCCGGCATGGTCCTATTTATCTCTCGGCTCTTCACGATACCAGGACCTGAAGCAAAAATTGACTTGGCAGGCGCTGAGGTGAGGGGGATGGCAAGGTATCGGCGGGCTAACACGTACAAGAGCGGGAATTTTTGTTTCTTGGTCTTCCAATACTCCAACGGGTTTGTCTAGAAAAATAAAAAAAGAAAAGAAATTAGTAAAAATGCTCATGAAGTTTTCACCGCCATACTTACACTGGGATATGATAGCAATTCTTCAAGATAGAGAGTGATTTCATGCTTGAGAGGCACGTATGGCAAGGTCTTAAAAACCGGATGCAATTCTTGTTCATTGTCTGAAATTTCTGGCCCCTCTTCAGGTATACCCATGTCGTTTTTCAGACTAATTGCCAAGTTAACTTTCTGATGAAAAAGAGAAAAAAAAAGAGGTGGTAAACGTACATGTAATACTCAGTCCTGAGACTCGTTTCCAATCTTGTGAGAACCTCGTCACCGAAATAGAGATACCTGCCTGGTTTGAACGGTTCAATTTTAAACCTGGGGTCCAAAACAATACTCAACAAGTACGGCTCGTACTTTTCGTATTCCTCGACATTTAGTTTGTTAGGAAAGTAAGTTTCAAGCTGTTTGATACCGTTTTCGATAGCTGCAATGTAGACGTCGCACAGTGGTTTCTATAAAATGTTAGCGAAAAAACCAGAAAAAAAAAAAAAAAAAGAGTAAAGACTTGCCTGACTCGGATTTTCCGTTGCACGAGTTTCAAACCTTTCTATTTCCTCTCTCAGGGTACAGTGAAGATCCCGCGCATGAAAAAACCCCTCTGTCAAAGCTGTATAAAGCTGTCCTTGAAAATTTTGTGTAGGCATTTCAAATTGCTTCAAGATATGGACAACATCATCCACAATGTCCCACTCAGCGCCAGTCAAGAACGCGTCCTTGAATTCACAATTGCTTGTCTCTGTACAAGTTTGGACTAGACAGGTTTTGAACCTTTGGAACGACTCCAACATGTACAGAGTCGAGTTCAGTCGGGTGTCGTTTTTAACAAACACACTTTTTGTAAAGTTCTTGTTTTCAGACGCAGATGCCTGATTATTCACAATGCGGTGGAAAAGTCGTCGGGGCCCAGAGTCACGCGCCAACATGTTTGCCAAGCGACGGATTCGACCAAGCAAGTTTGTTCCGGTACTGGAGGCTGTTATCAGATTTGCACCAAGCTGGGCTTCAGTTGCTCTAACGACCAACTTAAAAATATGCGCGTAGCACCGAATTTCATGGCCTGAGAACTTGCTGCCCGTTGACCGTTCGTAGGCATCTCTGAAAAATTCCAGGCATTTGTTGTTGATTGTGGCGTTATCGCGAGTTACACTGTCGATTTTATTCATTTCGAGTGCTTTGAATTGTTTCAGTGAAGACAAGACAGCATTGTGCAAATCCTCCTCGGTATAGCTCTTTTCAAGAGCATCAAGAGCTAGTACTTTGTAAACAATATCAAACTCGTCGTTGATAAAACTAGCAACCACACCAAGGTACGTCTGCCGCGTTTTCGATTGCCATACATCAAACGTCAATGAAAACCTGCCAAAGCCGTCAACGTTTTTTGCAAACTCGGTGTTGATTTCGTGTCGACGATTTTCCAAAAGCTCAAGGAATACGGCCTCAGATCTTTCCTCAGTTATACCTTCAAGCACACTTGCACGTTGCAACTCGTTAGCTTCAAAATACAATGCAAAAAAAAAGACAATTGATACTCACACGTTTTTAGGCGTCTGCGCGAGCGTCGCTCTGATTTCCTTATACTGCTTTGAAAACAAAACCTCAAGATCAATGTCGTTCTGGCGCACAAAGTCAATTGACTCTTCCTCGTACCTGTGTTGCCAGTACGTGGGGTCTGCTGGTGGGTGTTTGCGTTTCCGGCTGTCCTGGGGTGGACTTGAATTAAGGGTGACCATGTACTAAGAAACTTAATCACGTTAGCCCGCCGGAAATATTAAAACATAGGAATGTCAACACATGGAAGCGGAGGACTTACATTTCGGGCGGCCAGGTTGCTCCGAATCCTTGCTGTAGGCAACTTCTTCATGGTGCGTTTTGAAATGCTGGATGATATTGGAATCACTAAACGTGTTGGACATTGTTTTCCAAACTTTCCCACAGCCCGGACTTTAGTCAATGCCATTAGCAACAATATCAAAAGAAAAGAAAAACCAAGCACTTATCATCTAGGGTATTCAGAGTACTCACAAATTGCATTTGTTGGTCATTTGTCGTTGGCCGTCTTGATCAAATCCGCCCAGTATACGAGTGACCAGACACTGCTTCATAATGTAAATGCTCGCCGTCGAGTCATCCAGAGCAAAATTGGGATCCTGGGCCTGCTTTTCGATACTGACAGGGCGGCCTGACCGTCTTGCTGGGGTCCTGGAGGGCATGCCGTCCAAGTACGTGTTGCCGGAGAATGTATTGCGGTTGGTGAAGGATGCGTCGCCGGAGACATCAGGGATGGTGTCGCCTGATACGCTCCCCACGTCAATTGAGTCGCTATTTGGCATGGGCCGAGATCGGGACAAATAAATCGGTGTCAATACTGTCGAGTTGAGCCAGAAGGATCGTTTGGTAGCAAGTAAAAAAAGTTGGCTAGTCAAAAACTACATTTGCAGCTTTTGCAAAGAGATACTTATCGTCATCGACGTCACGCATTGGATTGCTGCATCCTAGTTCTGAATTTGTCTCCATACTTTCCGTGTTCTTGAAGGTTGGAATGTTCCGTACACGCGGCGCCAAAAAGTCACGCATTTTGGTTTCAGCACCACAGGTCATGTGATGTCAGCTTGAAGCCTTGAAGTTGACTCGAGTCCAACTTGAGTTGAACTCGAGTTATTCAAAATTCCATCAAAATCATTAGAATGACAAGTGAGTTATTATTATTAACAATAATTGATTTATTACCAGTAAAAGTGTAGCTTTAGGGGAATTTTATGAGCTACATGTTGGGTTTATGACTACTACATATGTGTGCGCGAGAGCGAGCAAGCCTTGAGAGTTGGTCAGATCGTTCCAGGAAAACAAAAGGTGGTCAAATAACGATGATAGTAAAAAAGAATAAATGCCTAGTAGGTCAAATATAATGGTTAGTTTGATTGAGTGGTGGAGGAGCGGTCTTGACTTGAATAAATTTCAGAACCTAAACAGGAAAAAGATTTGTGCGCTGCTCTCAGCAAGCCTTATAGGGCAATAAATTTAAGGAAGTTAATTTTATTCTGGGCAAAAAATGCTCATTATATTCGGACCTACATTGCAATTATTCTTCTTCTTCAAAAATTACCTACTATTTCTTTTGCAACTTGTAATAGCATCAATCATGCTCGACACACTTCCGCCAGAGATCATCAAGTTCATAATTGAGCAACTCTCTATGGTCCTCATAGATACAACCCGTGACAAGCAATTCCTTGATTCAGCCAGCTACTACCTTTTGTTTTCCTGGAACAACCTGACCAACTCTCAAGACTTGCTCGCTCTCGCGCACACATGCAGGTATTTCCAGTCCATCATATATCCCATTGCTTTTAGGTCGGTGTCATGCTTGTCTCTAAGCTATGAAAACCCTCAACGCTTGCCATATAGCATGCTTAGTACCATAGCTCCAGAGTCGGAGGAACATGGATTTGCTTGTTTCAGCGATTCGGTTTTAAACTCCCCTTTGAAACCTCGCTTTGGTCTTCATGTGAGACGTGACCACATTCCGCCAGCTGCTTTGATATATATTCGCCGACTATTTCTCGATAAAGACTGCCAACACAAAAGTGACTATACCTGGCTGTCAAAGCTTTTACAACAAGCGCCTTCGTTAGAGGAGATAAGCCTATATACTCACATGAAAGGCGACACAAAAGATACAGGCAACATTATCAGATGCATACTTGAACTTAAACCCACGGTAGCAGTTCACCTACACTTTCGGGCTGAATCTGAGCGTTCATATGATTTTCATGTTTACATGTTGATTTTTGAAAACGAATGGGTGCGATGGAAAGAGTTGAACGTTGTAACGTTGAAATTGACAGTTCCACATGGCAAATTCAAATTACCAGGGGCATTTTTCTCCACCGTCGAAAGATGCTCAAAACTAAAAGAGTTCTCTCTAACTAGGTCAGGATATGCAATTTCTGACATGGGATGGGAATGGCCTGAAGGATCAATTGATACATACCAAATACCGACATTTCTGCAAAAGCTGCCAAAGCTTGAAAAAATGAGCTTGACAGGGTTTGAAACGTTTTTGATGAGCCCAGACTGGACCCCGAGTCCTCAACTGAAAGAGCTGAAAATAAATTGCAGGCTATTCAATTCCAACCACACTTACGAAATGTTTGACCTGGTCACGCATTTGCATCTCACGCAAGTAATGGATTCTGAAAGAGTTGAGTTTCCGTTCCGCAACCTAGAAACACTTAGTTTTGAGAATTTCAGATCTAGCCTTTCTGAAGTCATTACACACTTTGTATCGCTCAATCCCAGGCTTGTTAATCTAGTTTTGATGCTGTGCCCACCATTGACCCCCACAGCTGATCAACTTTCCAGATGGCTAGCAAAAATTGAGCGATTCGAGTGCTATCGTCACAACACTTTCAAGTTGAATGATATTATTCAATACGCGCCAAACTTATGTTCTCTGACATACCCGGTTGATAGGCTGAACGAAGACTATTTACCGCTTTCATGGCTTATTGGCTTTCTTGTTTCAGGCAAGGTAAGCCCACGTCTAAACCGAATATATTGCGACCTGACCTGTGTACGTCCCCTGCATCCTCAGGTATGCTCAGTAAGGGAGGTTAGAAGAAACATGTTGGAACGATATTTCCAACCCGAAGACTGTGACAAAATTGCAGTGGGTATTGCGCCAAATACAATTTACAGGTTTACAGACTACCCTAGGCCATGCGTGGTTCTCAAGCTGGATGTTCTTTTGCATTGCTGGCTCAAGAAAAGAGCATTAAAAGATTCTTTGGAAGAAACGAGATCTGTCGGTCCGTGATGGTTTGCCAAATAAATCAAAGTCATTAGGATGTCTGAACTGAGAGTGAGCAATCTTGCCGCCAGTTAGGTAGTAGCAGAGCAGCCAATGCCAGAAGTAGCGATGCATCAATAGTATTATAATGAAATTTCTGGCTATGGCACGGGCGTGAGCAACAAAAAGTCGCACACTATGCAAGTGAGGGTGTAAACATTTTCCTCGCCACGCCTCTCGCACTTAGGTCAATTCTGCACCTCCAATTTTGTATTCCTTCTATAACTATTAACTATATTTTATCTCGACTTTTCAACAATAGAAGTCTTGACCCAATCCAATCCTTCTTTGCCTCCTTCAAACCTCTATAACTAGCGCCATCTCAGAATCCTTCATGATGGTCTGATTGGTAAAGAAAAAGTGTGATTACGTGAAAGTTGAATCTACGCCTTTTTCAATTATTGATGATTGATGATTGATTTATTATAAGTAAAAGTGTAGCATTAGGGATTTTATGAGCTACATGTTGGGTTAATGACTATTTTTTTGAGGGCTTTTCTTATTGAGTTGATGTTGCTGCTTAGTATCTCAAGGCCTGAGCAAGGAAAGCCTCCTCTTCGGTGTGGTGGGCCTTCTTGCTACCAGTGGCAACAGCACAGTTGGGGTCTCTACCGGCGTATCTCAGAGGAGTGCCCTTGTGCTTCTCGGTGGCGGCGAGGGTGGTGCGGAGCTTCTGCTGGTTGTAGTTCCAAGCACCCATGTTGAGGGGCTCCTCCTGGCACCAAACAACCTCCTCCAAGTTGGGGTAGGTGTCGAGCAAGTCACGGACCTGGGCAAAGGGGAAGGGGTGGAGCTGCTCGATTCTGACAATGGCGCTGTCCTTGACGCCCTGGGTCTCACGGGCCTTGGTGAGGGCAGCAAAGACCTGACCGGTACAGAGAATGAGGCTCTTGGTCTCCTCCTTGGGGGCAATGGAGGTACCGTGGGCAGCGTCCTCAATGATCCACTGGAAGTGGGAGTCACCGGTGAAGTCAGTGAGCTCCGAACGGGCCAAGGGGTGTCTAAGCAGGGACTTGGAAAACAGCAAGATGAGTGGCTTTCTAAACTGTCTGTGCATCTGTCTTCTCAGAATGTGGAACAAGTTGGCGGGGGTGGTGGGGTAGACGACCTGCATGTTGGCGTCCTGGTGCTGGCGCTGGAGCTTGTCTTCAGTGGGGAACTTGCGGGGGTCTTCGTTACAGAGAGCAAGGAAACGCTCAAGTCTGGTAGAAGAGTGATCGGGACCCTGACCATCAAAACCGTGGGGTAAGGAAAGGACGAGACCAGAGCGCTGGGCCCACTTGGCCTCACCGGCAGCAATGAACAAGTCGATAATGACCTGGGCAGCGTTAGTGAAGTCACCAAACTGAGCCTCCCAAATGACAAGGGCATCAGGGTTGCTGAGGGAGTAACCGTACTCGAAACCCATGGCACCGTACTCAGAAAGGGAAGAGTTGGAAATGACAAACTCAGCCTGCTTGGGGTCAAGGTTCTTGAGGGGAGTGTAGGTAGCTTCGGTCTCCTGGTCGTGGAGGACAGCATGACGCTGGGAGAAAGTACCTCTCTCGACATCCTCACCGGAGAGACGGACGTGGTAACCTTCCTTGAGCAAGGAACCAAAGGCCAAAGCTTCACCGGTAGACCAGTCAATGTTGGCACCCTCGTTCACAGTCTTTTGTCTAGTGCTGAGAATTCTCTTCAAATTGCGGTGGACAGCAAAGCCCTCAGGAGGTGTAGAAATTACATCACCAATGTGCTTGAGAGAGTCAGCCTCGACAGAGGTAGGGAGATGGGGGAGGATCTCGGTAGCAAGCTCCTTGGGGGTCTTGAAGTTGTCCCAAGCGGAAGCGAGCCATTCCTTGCTAGAGGGAACGTAGTCCTTGGAGTTCTTGAAGGAATCCTCCAAAAGGTCCCAAACCCACTTCTTGTGCTCGTTAATGTCATCCTCAGTGAAAGAACCCTCCTTGACAAGCTGCTGAGCGTACATGTCAAGAACGTTCTTCTTTTGGGAAATCTTCTTGTACATGAAGGGCTGGGTGAAGGAAGGCTGGTCAGTCTCGTTGTGACCGTGCTTTCTGTAGCAGACAACGTCAATAATGACATCAGTCTTGAAGGTAGATCTCCAGTCAGATGCCAAGTTGAAGATAAAGTCCATGGCTTCCATGTCGTCAGCGTTGACGTGGAAGATCGGGGCGTCGAAACCCTTGGCCAAGTCGGAGGGGTAAGGAGTAGATCTGGAGAATCTGGGGTCGGTGGTGAAACCAATCTGGTTGTTGATGATGATGTGAATAGTACCACCGGTGGAGTAACCGGGGAGACTCTCGAAACCAAAGGTCTCGTAAACGACACCCTGACCGGCAAAAGCGGCGTCACCATGGAGAAGGACACCCATGGCCTTTTCGCCCTTGCCCTCGTCCTTCTTGTAGAACTGGATGGCACGGGTCTTACCAAGGACAACGGGGTCCTCAGCTTCAAGATGCGAGGGGTTGGCAACAAGAGACAAGTTGACCTTCTTGCCAGAGGGGGTAGGTCTCTGGTAGTTGGCACCGAGATGGTACTTGACATCACCAGAACCAGTGTCAAAGGAAGTGGAACCAGCAAACTCAGAGAAGATGGACTCGTTGGCCTTTCTAACGACGTTGGAAAGCATGTTCAATCTACCTCTGTGGGGCATACCAATGACAACGTCCTCGACACCAGCCTCGACGGATCTGTCGATAAGAGCCTTCATGGCGGGGATGGTAGCCTCAGCACCCTCGAGACCGAAACGCTTGTCGTTGGGGTACTTAGTAGAAAGGAAAGCCTCGAAGGAGACGGCCCAGATGAGACGGTCAAGGATACGGCGCTTCTCGTCGACCTTGAACTTGTAAGGGGTGGGGATCTCGACGCGTTCTCTAATCCAGTCGCACTTTTCACGCGAAGAAATGTGCATGTACTCGACACCGTAGGAACCGCAGTAGGTCTTTTCGCAAATCTCGATAATCTCTCTCAAGGTCTTCTTGTCGGAGCCACCGTTGGCGAATCTGGGAAGGATACCGGGTCCGAGAGTGAACTCGCGGTCCAAGTCGGCCTTGGAGAAGCCGTAGTGCTCAATGCTGAGTTCCTTGGGAGGAGGGGCAGTGGAATGACCAAAGGAAATCTCCAAGGGGTCGGTCTTGGCAATGGCATGGCCACGGACCTGGTAGGCGCGGACAAGAAGCTGGACCTTCATGTGGTCCAAGATGCCAATGTCGTTACCGGTGCCGACAACGGCGGGGGCCTCCGAGTTGGGGACAATGGTAGGAGGGGCTTGGAAAGCAGAAGCAGTGGGCTTGCCAGACTCGACGTTCTTGAAATACGACTAAAGGGAGGTGTTAGTGGGGGTTGTTGCTGCTTGTTGCTGGGGGTAAAGGGTGGGTCAAACGGGTTTCTGTCCAATCAGAGTCGAGGAGAAAATCAGTGTAGGGCGGGACAACCACCACAAAACGGCGGCGGCAGCCCAAGAAAAAAAAAAAAAGATACCAAACAAGAAAAAAAAAAAAAAAAAATTCGACCAAACGAAAGGACAGGAAAAGGACGTAAAGCGTGTAAATAGAGAGTGTACTTACTTGCCATGAGATGTGGACGGAGGTGGGATCAGACTTCCAGGCGGAGTACATCTCGTCAATGTAGTTGGCGTTGGTGGATTGCAAGAAAACATCGTCAGCACCAGACTAGAGGAGAGTTGTTAGTTATTGTAAAAAGATGGAACAAGGTCTGCCAACTACGACCAGGAGAAACGTGGTTGCCCATGTGTTGTTTTGCCAGGTAGACAAGGTGTATAAAAACTCAATAGAGACAACTTGGAGGTTGTGCAAACTGGCACGCAGGGCTTCAAGTCAATTACCACGACCGAAGCCTAGCAGCCATTGACCATTGCCGATGCACCATGTTCTCCCAGAGAGTAAAAGTACGCGTTCGCCTGTGCCTGTCGTTGGCCAATTCAAAGAGAAAAAGACCAACCATGTTGTGTGTGTGTGTGTGTGTGTGTTTTGTCTATACTTACAGCAAATTTGTTGGTCTGCATGACAGAGCCCAGCGAGCGCAGAGAGGCCTTGAGGCCTTTCCTGCTGAGGGCGGAAAGACGGGTCGACTGAGAAATAGATCTCAACATCTTTTCGGGGGGTGGT
>JAJMHN010000057.1:39293-111313 GCA_030566025.1 Geotrichum cucujoidarum | reverse complement strand
GAACCGACGAGGGCCGAGCTCGAAGACGGGGGCGAAGTAGACGAGTGAGCGAGTAGACGAGGCGAGGAGACAAGTAAAGTAATTCAATAAAATAATATATTCAAGACAAACGAAGGTGCTAGTCGAGTCTCAGGAAAGTAACTGGTCAAGAAAAGGAAACTAAAACTAAAAAAGAAAAAGATATAATAATAAGAAAGATGATTGAACTGGTCTCAGGGCAAGGGAAAGTTCCATGATAATGAATCTGTGGACATGAGAAATAATCTTGTAGACTTCGTCGACAAGATAGCTGAGCTCGGCAAGTCAATAAAGAATTAATTTAACGACGACGAACATCTCAGGACTGGATTCAAGAGGAACAAGACAATGTGTGAACGTGACCATAGGAAGAATCAGGCTCAGGCCTGATTTCTTACATTTCAGGAAAATTGGCACTATGGCCGAGCGGTTAAGGCGAAAGATTAGAAATCTTTTGGGATTCTCCCGCGCAGGTTCGAGTCCTGCTGGTGTCGTTTACTTTTTTCAAGTTTCTATTTTCATCTGTTTACTTTTTTTTTTTCTCGCTTGGTAAATTGTCTCACATTATATTGATTGATCGAGAGTCCATGGACTTTGTTGTATTGTTTTAATTTTGAATGCGTGTGTTGTTATTGTAGTCGGGTTTGTCGAGATACTCAGGTAGGCAAGCCGAGAATAAGATGCACTCTGCCGCACTGGAATCTTCACCAGGACCTGTCAACCTCGGATGTATTCAGCTATTACCATGATCAAAGCGCTGACATTGGCTTAACTTGGCCAATAGAGCCATCAAGTTGCTGTGCGTTTGTCCTCTTACTGGTGTAGAGTTCAAACTATCATGATTGAGATGCTGCCTAAACTAGACATGCTTCAGAGCAGCACGAAATGTGGTGTGCAAGACTAGACGTGCACCGTCATGAAGTGTAGCTAATTTCAGTCCTTGACCAAACTCGATACAACGTTTTCGCTGGCCAGAGTTTCTTGCTACAACTCACAATCACCCGCAACTCAACTTACTCGTGATTTAGCGTTTGTAACTAACTCAGCAAATCAAGGCAACTTGCCGTTGCATAAATCAAGCCACAAATCCACAACTTGTTCTAAACCGTGTAGAACTTGAGCTGTAAACCAGGTCTCCCAGTACTTTGACTTGTCCCCAGCTAACTTGTAAGTTGAAACCAACTACTTGGCTAGGGGAAACTAAGTAAAGGTCGCCCAGCAAGGCTCAAAATCAATTATAACGAGCGCTATTAACTCCAAAGTGCCGCTTCTCCAATCCCTAACTCGATCCCGAAAAAGAGCCTTTGATGCCCCCCTCCAGGAACAAGCAAACAAACTCGGCTTTGTCGAGGCCATTTCAGGGCTCGTCCAGCAGCTTTTAACTAGCAGCTTGCGGCCGTGAATCAAATCACCTTTGCTCCAGCTCTTGTGCAAGGTCATAGACATTTATTGTAGTCTTGGGTGATTATTTTTTAGAGCGAAACTTTTGCCTTTTCTGGATTTTCCTTTTCTGGGGGCAGTTGCCGGTTCTTGCCCTTGCCCCAAGTTCCTTTGTTGCGAGCTTTGAATACGGCCCCGCGCATGAAGCTTGTTCTGTTCTTGTTCTGTTCTATTGCCCCAGCCCTGGAATGAATTCTCTCCAAGTTCTCGACCTTGTACGAGCTTGGCCCGTTTGTTTAATTCATGGGAAACTTGAACTGAGGTTGGTTCTCTTTCTGATGGGTGGTTGCTGCTGTGTACTAAGTACTACTCACTAAACAGCAACCGCGAGGATCCTAGAAGAAAGCTGTCGCAAGGAAAAAGGTCCCACTCTCTCCAACCCGCAAAACTTTTTTTTTTTTTTTTTTTTTTTTTTTTTTTTTTTTTTTGTAATCGCTTCGCTTAGGGCGTTATTGCCTGTTGGCCCTGCTTTGCTGCATTCTTGTTCCGTCTGGTCTGTCGCCCCCCTTTCAAGGTCTGGCCTGGTTTGGTTTGGTTCTGGGTCAACTGGTGATGCCCAAACGACTGCCTTATTTTTTTTTCAATTTTGACATTATTATTATCATGGTGGTGGTTGGTTTTTATTTTATTTCCACGCCGCTTTGCAGCCAAATGAAATAGCCAAATGAAATAGCTGAAGATTGTTCATCAATGCTAGTCAACAACCCCTCCAAGACAACAACTCCTGTCTTTACCAGGAAAATGTAGGTATGTGCTTGTTTGCAGTCTTCTTCTCCAGCCACCAACATCGCTGGGCTCGTTTGCAAGTTTGGACTTGTCTTCACGAATGTGCACTAAACACACTTGTGTAATTTCATTACTTGGATTCAACTCAATCAATCACTGATCATGATATTTACTCAAGTGATCCATCTTGGATAAAAAAAAAAGCTACTGAAGGCATGTGAAATAAAAAATAAAATGATAGTGGTAATACTCAAACCCTGAGAATTTAATCCACCAAATCACCTTTCTGACCCGCCCTTGAACTCCATAGAACCCCCCAAGACTCGTTTCTGCCTGACTGATTCCAGCCCTCATATGTTATTCCAGCACCAGGTTATTTTCTGCCAGACCGCTCAAGTTCAACAAGCGCCATGGGGCTCAAGTCATCTCCGGCACCAGTTGCCATAACGCACCTTGTTCAAATCCAGTGCGCTGCGCTTGACTTGACTACCAAAAGCTCTTTTAACCGACAGACTTGGCGACTATCTACAGGCAGCTGTTAGATAGTTAGCTAGTCAGCTGGTTGCACAAAAGCAATGCTACCATATACTTATGATGATGTTGAAATAATTATACATGCATCAAAAAATATCAAGACATTTGTTTAACTTGTGGGTTCTAGTTCTTGTTCGGTTCTTGCCTTGATATTAGACTTTTAAACCCTGTTTTAAACTTTAGATTAGACTTTTTTCGAATGCTCTCTCAATAGTTGAAATTAATTTACACCAAAAATCAAACAGACATTTCTGCCTTACGAAATGGAATTATTCTAATGTCTTTTTTTTGTTTCTTCTGGATAGTAGGTATGTTGAAGGAAAAAATGTAAATGCAGGAAAATATCATGAGAAAATTAATTGTTCTTCACTTGGTAGTAGTGTCTGTGGACGAGGACGCCGAGTCCTGGCTCATGAGCGAGCTTGACCGGCTCGACGCCAAAATCTGGTTCTTCTCGTCCTCCGTCAGCTCTGCCGCACCGCCGGCCTCCATCTCCGTCAGCTGCACGTCCACATCGTACACGCGGCCGCCCTTGATACCAGGCTCTGTTGACAATGATGCCTCCTTTGTGCTGCCCAGCACGCTGTCCAAGGAATCCCACGCGGTCTCGCTGCGCTTGGCCAGCACCACAAACACCACCACCAAAATGACAAAGTTAAACACGCGGCGCATACCCAGCGAGTTGGGCGTGTCGGCCGTCGTGCCAGTCGTGAACAGGTACAACCGCACCGTGCCGTCGCCGGCAAGGAGCGTGTGGAAGCTGAGCAAAAACATGTCAACCCAGCTGCCGCCCAAAAAGTCCAGCAGGCCAGAGTAAATAAAGGACTCGTTGGGGTGGCGGCCGCTGAGCAGCGCAAACCGCACAACGGCGTAAATGTACGCGTAGCCTAGGCCAATCACGTGATGGTAGCTCGTGAGGTACTGCTCGGGGGAGACAATAGACCCAGAGACAAACGCCCAGTTGGTGAGTGCCACAAACAAGACGGCGGCAGAGACAAGCAGCAAGCGGACGTTCTCCCTTGCCACATGGAACAAGAGCATAGACAAGGGAACGTTGGTGACGATGGTGCTGGTGGCAACGGCGACGACGCCAATGAAAAACTCTTGGCCAAGGTCAACCGGGAACGACAGCACGTTGTCGCTGATGGGGGTCCAAAACACAAGGACGCCAAACCCAAACCCGGCGGTGAGAATGACGAGCTTGAGGGCGTCGTGGACAACGTTTTGCTGGTTGGGGACGATAGGCTCCTTGCGCAGCACACGGGCCACGAGCGCCGTAATGCCCGCGCCGTTAAGCACGCCGTAGCCGACGTAGACAAACACGTACCAAAACGAGAGCTTGGCGGGCATGTTGTAAAAGAAGTAGCTCGTGTCGAGTGTCCACGCAAGCATGACGGCAAGAACGTTGGTGCGCAGCAACCGTGTCACAAAGTAGACAAGGCCGCCGTTGCCGCTCATGACGTTGATGGCGAACCCGCTGGTCTCGGTGAAGATGAGGCTGGCCTCCATGATGCGCGAAATAAGCTCACCGGCAAAGTGCTCCTTGGCGAACCCCGTCAGCTTGGCGATAACCCACAAGCTGATTGCGAGGCCCTTCCATTCGGTGAGCACGAGCTGGATGCTCGAGTTGACAGAGGACCGCGACACCTGGAACCGCGACACGGAGAGGGCAATGCCCACGGCCAGCAGCTGCGTCATGGCAAACAGCTCGTACCACGACAGGACGCTGTACTGCTTGTTGAGCTGGTGCGTGCGGTCGCAAATGTAAGCGTACAGCGCCGCCAGCACCGTCACCACCACGATCGAAAACACCGCCTGCAGCGTCATGGCCGAGAGCCGGCTTGGCGAGAAAAACATGAGGAACGTCAAAATCATGGACAAGACCAGCACGAGCAGAATCATGAACTGGTGCGTGCTGGTGGGCTGGTTGTAGGAGACGCAGCAAGTAGTCGAGTGCGGGAAGTGGCCGGGCTCCATGATGCGGCCGTTACAGTGATGGTTGAGCAGCGTTTGCACCTGGTTGATGACGGCAATGTTGATGTAATGCAGGCCAATATCGTCAAAGAGCTTGAGGTGGCCCGGTCCGTACCGGTTGAAAACAGGGGTGTAGTACAAGGCCGGGGTACCGTCGTCCCTGTAGATGATGCCCTGGTTGTCCTCCGAGGCCGGTTTCGACGAGTCGTAGTTGAAAAGGGTCTCGGTGTAGTTGTAGAACTGGTCGAGGTAGTAAGGCGTGATGGCGCGGTTGCGGCTCTGGTCGAGCTGTTGGTACTGGGGCAACATGGTGGGGCCAAAGTAGACGGTTTGAAAAGCGCCCGGGCGGGCGTTCTTGATGATGTCGATGATTTTGTCCACGCGGCGCTGGAACTCGGGGACCACGCGGTCGCGGGGCTCAAACATGGCGTGCCAGAGGCCTGTAGAAATGTAGAGGTACGTGGTGTGGTGGGTGTTGACCTCTTCCTCAGCAATCTGCTTGACAAGGCCGGTAGCGGACGACATGTTGAGGTAGGGGTCCCAAAGCATGTTGACGGTGATGTTTTCGCGCTCAAACTTGATGTTGTTGTGCATGTTGGCGTTGATTTTGATGCCGCTGTCGAGCACGTTGGCCGTGGCCCAAAAGATTCTGCGGGCGGTCGAGTCACCAAGGAACATGATGCGCGAGCCGGGCTTCATGCACTTTTTAATGTCGGCCATGTCGTACTCGTGCAGCGTACAGTCCTGGGGCTGCCAGTAGCTGGGGATGTCGGTTGATGTGTTGCGCAGCCACTGACCGTGGTGTAGCAGCGTGCCACAGGAGTTGTAGTCGTGTGGTTTGGAGTTGGACTGCAGCAGCAGCGTTAGCGTGACAATGGTGAGTGTGAAGAGCGAGGCCACAAGCGTGACGCTTTTGAACTTGGACTTGTCCAAGGCCCGCCTTAGCGACGACGTTGGAAAGATCATGATGCTGGAATAAAAGAACGACTTGGAATTATGGGGAAAGAGCGAAGGAGGAAAGAGAGGAAGGGAAGTAAAATTAAAAGAAGAGTGCAAAAAAAAAAATTAAAAAAAATAAAGAGACCAAGTTTTATTTGGCAGGCATTGGATATTTATTTATTTACTGGCGAGCGCAAGGAACTATTAAAAAGAAATATCACTAAAAAAAAAACAAGCGCCGAATTAAACCAGAAAATAAATAAACCGAAAATCATTATTTAGCAAATTAATACTTGGTGACGAGGTTTGTTTACGCCCGGTTTGTTACTGATGGGCAGCAGGGAGGAAATACTGCTTGTGCCGTAGCCAACTAGTTGAGTACTTAGTAGGTTGGTATTAAGGTTGGCAATAAAGTCTGTGGGTGCCTTGACGCGCGGGCCCACGTTGCTTTTTGTTGTCTGGCCGTGTACGCACTTGCCTAATGCGGCAGTCGGGTCTGCGTGGGAGTGCGTGGGAGTGCGTGGGAGTTGCAGGGATTTGCGTTGGTCCCCCAAACAAGCAGGACAGCACAAGAACGAGAGACAGGTAAATAGTCAGTTGGCAAGTACATAATCAAATAACAATATCAGACTAAATAGCTGATTACCAGGAAACAGTGTTTGGACGGCTGATTACCTTTGCAGACATGGTGGCCCTTTTCACAAGCCCCAGGACTCCCAGCACCGCCAGTCTAGTTGGCCCGTAGTGCAGTGTCTTGATCATGCTCAACTAGAAGAGACCTCCTGCTGGTAATTACCACGAGAAGCCCAGTTGCACGCCTTGCCTCAATCTTATTCTTGTCCTTTGCTTGCCACCAACCTCTAAAGCCCTTATTGATAATTCAGTCCCTTTGCTCGCTTAACTCGACCCACTGTTTAATTTAATTCCACTTCGTTTGTGATAGAGTTTCGCCGACATCTGGGTCGTCAGCTGGGCAGCCAGGAAGACACAATATCCTTCCAATCGATGAAAAACTATAAACAAGAAGTGGAATCTCGGCCAACTCTAAAACTTTAGACGACACAAGTATCATCGATCTAGGATAGCCACTTTCTTGCACAGAAAAATAATATTATTGAGAAATCGCGTGAGGTATGCTTGCGATCAGAATAAAATGCGAGCGTGGTGAACAAGTGGAATTGGTTGTAATAGCAAGAACTAGAAAAGCTACATGGGTGAAACCAGCGTCTCAAGGGGTCCAAGCAGCATTCCAACGATATTCAAAAACACACACGGTCTTTAGCAAGCTACTGTCATCCTATCCAGGTAGATTTCAAGCGGATTATTGCAAACATCTCCCGCCTAGTTCACTCTTACAAGATCTAGTTACAGTACTACTTAGGTCTTTGCTCTGTGATCTTGTCAAGCATCAACCACTCATTCTCCAATTTATCCCCGTGAACCACTTGACTTCTCCAGCAAATACACCAAACAGTGTCCACAGCCCTTTTCTCACAAGCCACCCAACTACTTGAGTAGTTATCAGCTTCATAACTTGGTCTCTTGTTCCTAGTTCTGGTCCTTTTCTCTCCCCGCATGCTTTACCATTTCTTTTTAATTACCCAATCCGGCACTCCAAAACGCTTATTTTTCCTTTTGCACAACAAAAAAGTCCCCTTATTCTGTCAATAACTTTATTTTATACTGTAAAAAGGACAAGAATGCCGGCTTGTGATTGGCCAGGAATGGGGATTTTTTGTCTTTTGCACAGCCTCGTTGCAGCAATAACGGGGTACGGGGCAGAGCGTACCCACAATGAATGAATTGCACACAAGAAACTGGCTTTGCCTGCCTTTCGCCTGGGTTTATCCACGGTGATGGAAGCAACAACACGTACAGTAACTAGCCCAAAGAGCTGGCTTTCATGATAATCTGATCGTGAAGGGACGAAAAACTGAAGCGAACCGCGTAGGTAAGTAGGCAAGTACTTTAAGCGTCTCAACCCGCCCAAATCCGGTCAAGGCCGCAAGAAAGAAAGAAAAAAAAAAAAATTAGACTACGCCAGTAAAGTGTAAATTTTAACAGTTTTTCATACCCGGTCAGCGGTCTGCTCCCCTTGTTTGGGACTGGCTGCAGTAGCAGCGCAGGACAGCGTAAAGCAAGTCCTCCTTGCCTTTTTCCTTTTACCTAGGTTCAAGCATCGATCCCATCTAGACCAAGTCTAAGAAGAAGCGTTCAACGGGCCAGGTAGAACCTAACTACTAGCATTTGATGATTTGGTGATTTCAAAGGCACAAGAGAGAGAGGGTGTGAACAGGTCTTGTCTCTAAACAAGAAAAAATAAATAAATAAATAAAAAAAGGAAACCCAGCAATTATTGTGACGTTGACACTGAACACATTTGGCATTTGGTTACGTACTCCCCATCCACGCCCACAGTTCCAAATAATTCCAATCCATCCCACAATCATCATCCATTGGAATCCAACAACCTCCCACCTTTCACATTCGCCTTCAGCCTTCTCAGCCAAGCCAGTAACTGCAACTAGCACCGTTTCTCCCCGTCAACGAGAACCAAACCGGAGTTGGTTAGTTCAAGTCACTCCTCTGCTGGCTGTAACAAAATTATTGGCGGTGTTTGTGTATCTAACTATCATGATGATTCAAGAAGGAAATAAAACTAAAAAGCAACCAACTTGCTTGTACGTCACACTTGAATGATGAATACGTTTTTCACAAGCAGGAGAAAAAAAAAAAAAAGTAATACTCTTGATTTATCCCCAGTACGAAAAGCAACTGGTATTTAGTTGAATAAATCAATCAAATTATCAAATGAATTATCATTATTGATTAATTACAATACAAGTATTACATGCATCAAGGGCCTCCCGCCCGTCAAAATTCTCATAACTCTGGGCAGGCCTTGTTTCTTGGTTTCTTTTTTTTTTTTTTCAATTCTTTTTTTTTTTCTTTCCTTCTTCCCCCTTCCTCTTCTCTTCCTTCTCTCTTCTTTTTTCCTTCATTACCATTCCCTTCTAAACAAACAAAACGAAACCAAAATCAAATGAAATAATAAAAAATATGCAAATGGGCAGGTGCCGACTTTTACCTGCCCTCTGACGACGACGACGATGACGATGACGAGTCCTGGCTCATGAGCGAGCTGGACCGGCTTGACAACAGCACCTGGGTTTTTTCGTCTTCAGTCAGCCCTGCTACCGACAAACCACCGCCAGCCTCGAGTTCACCCAGCTGCAAGTCCAAGTCGTACACCCGGCTGGGCCTGACTTCTTCAGCTGCCGCCGTTGATGCAGCAGAAGCATCGCGGGTGGTGCCAAGGACAGAGTCAAGACCGTCCCAAGCGGTCTCGGTACGTTTTGCCAGCACCACAAACACGAGCGCCAGCACCACAAAATTCACCACGCGGCGCATGCCGAGCCCGTTGGGCGTGTCAGCGGTTGTGCCCGTCGTCACCAAAAACAGCCTCAACGTGCCGTCGCCAGCCAGGAGCGCGTGGAAACTGAGCAAAAACATTTCAACCCAGCAACTACCCGCAAACTCGAGCACCGCTGAGTAGATAAACGACTCGTGGCCAAGCAAAGAAAACCGCAGCACAGTGTACACGTACGCGTACCCGAGGGCAATCGCCTGGTGGTAGCTAGTGAAATACTGCTCGGGGGATACAATCGACCCAGACACAAACGCCCAGTTGGTGAGCACCACAAACACGAGCCCGGCCGAGACCAGCAGCGCCCTAGTGTTTTCGCCCGCTCTTTGCAGAATGAGCATGGACAGGGGCACATTGGTGACAACTGCGCTAGTGCCAACAGCAACAACGCCAATAAAAAACTCGCGGCCCAAGTCTACAGGGAACGGCAGCACGAGCTCGCTAATCGGGTACCAAAACACCAGAACGCCAAACCCAAACCCGACCGTGAGAATAACGAGCTTGACGGCGTCGTGGGCAACATTCTGCTGGTTGGGGATGGGCTCCTTGCGCAACACGCGCGCCACGAGCGCAGTAATGCCCGCACCGTTGAGCACGCCGTACCCTACAAAGACAAACACGTACCAAAACGACAACTTGGCGGGCAGCGCATAGAAAAAGTAGCTCGTGTCGAGCGTCCACGCAAGCATGACGGCAAAGAGGTTGACGCGCAGCAGCCTTGTCACAAAGTACACGAGGCCGCCGTTGCCGCTCATGACGTTGATGGCGAACCCGCTGGTCTCGGTGAAGATGAGGCTGGCCTCCATGATGCGCGAAATAAGCTCACCGGCAAAGTGCTCCTTGGCGAACCCCGTCAGCTTGGCGATAACCCACAAACTAATGGCAAGCCCCTTCCATTCAGTGAGCAAGAGCTGAATGCTCGAGTTTACAGACGACCGCGACACTTGGAACCGCGAGACTGACAGGCCGACGCCGACCAGCAAGACCTGCGCCATGGCAAAGAGCTCATAGTTGGACAAGACATTGTACTGCTTGTTGAGCTGGTGCGTTCTGTCGCAAATGTACGCATAGAGGGCCGCCAGCACCGTGACCACGACAATCGACAGAGTTGCCTGCAACATCATGGCCGAGAGCCGGCTTGGGGTGTGGAGCATCAAAAAGGTCAAAATCATGGACAAGACGAGCACGAGCAGAATGAGGAACTGGTGCGTGCTGGTGGGTTGGTTGTACGAGACACAGCAGGTTGTTGCGTGCGGGAAGTGACCCGGTTCAAGGACCTTGCCGTTACAGTGGTGGTTCAAGAGAGTTTGGACTTGGGCTTTAACGGCCATGCTCGTGTAGTGCAAGCCGATATCGTCATAGAGCGCGCGGTGGCCAGGTCCCAAGCGGTTAAAGACTGGGGTATAGTACAAGGCCGGGGTTACCCCGTCGTCCTTGTAGATAATGCCCTGGTTGTCTTCCGATGCCGGTTTAGTTGGGTCATAGTCGAAAATGGAGTTTGTGTACTCATAAAACTGGTCGAGGTAGTACGGGGTAATGACTCTGTTTCTGCTTTGGTCGAGCTCTTGGTACATGGGGAGCATGGTGGGACCAAAATAAACGGTTTGAAAGGCGCCGGGGCGGGCATTCTTGACAATGCGCACGATATTGTCTACACGGTCTTGAAACTCCGTGACCACGTCCTCGCGGTTTGCAAACATGGCGTGCCACAGGCCCGTGGAGACGTAGAGATACGTTGTGTGGTGGGTGTTTTCCTCTTCCTGAGCAATTTCTTCAATGACGCCAGTAGCGTCCGACGAGTTGAGGTAGGGGTCCCAAAGCATGTTGATGGTGATGTTTTGGCGCTCAAACTTGATGTTGCTGTGCATGTTTGAGTTGATTTTAATGCTGCTGTCGAGGACGTTTGCCGTGGCCCAAAAGATGTTGCGGGTGGTTGAGTCGCCGAGAAAGATGATGCGCGAGCCTGGCTCCATGCATTTTTTCACGTCGTCGACCTTGTACTCGTGGAGGGTGCAGTCCTGGGGCTGCCAGTGGGAAGGCACGTCTATTGAGGTGTTGCGGAGCCACTGGCCCTGGTGGAGGACGGTGCCGCAGGAGGTGTAGTCATGGGGCTTTGAGTTTGACTGGAGGAGGAGCGTGAGGGTGACCAAGGCGAGGGCCGCCAGGGACGCTGCGAGCGTGAGGGTCCTGAGCCTTGGAGTGTCGAGCACTCGCCTCAGCGACTGCGGAGCGAGCATGGTGATGTGAATGGTGAATGAGTGACTGGAATGAAAATGAGCAGGAAATGAGCAGGAGTAGAATAAAAAGAGAATGAGTGGTTTTGAATAAATAGAACTTGAGAAAAGAGCGAGACAGGTTGTTGACAAAAGGTGTTTCCAAATCTTTTTTTAATTTTCGGTTTGGCTGAAAATGAAAAAACAAAAAAAAAAAAAAAGTTAATTGCGCGAGCCCACTTTGCGCCAAACAGGCAAGGGACAAAAAGCAATTATTGTCCGCTTCGGACAATGCGCAAACAGTGCGTGAGTTAGCACAAGTTAGAGCGAGTTAGCATGAGTTAGCGGCCTCTTGTCTGAACCGCTTCTTGTCGAGTGAACAGCTGTCAAAAAGCCATGATTCAACGAGTTCTGCTTGTGCTTGCTGGCTCCACCAGCGCCTTCAAGGTAGGGACTTGCCTGGGTTGGTGTCTGGAATGTGCGGTCTTTCTCCAAGGGCGACTCCTGCCAGTCTGGCCTTTTTTTTTTTCACATGGCGGCGTCGCGTGTGAAATCGGCTACTTGGGTACTTGCTTGGTTGCCTGGTTTCGTCCAAGCGGCGGAAGGAAATAAACGGCGTAGCTGAAAACTCGAAGCCTGCGCGTGGCCAGATCGCGCCTCGCACCGGAAGCGACTTCGACTTTGCAGCCTCGCCACCAAGAAAACAACCACCCACAAACTACTCACTCAACGAAGTCCCAACTGAGCAAGTCTTTTTTTTTTTTTTTTTGGCGCTGACCCTTGGTTCGAAGCGTGCGTCTTGGTCTACTTAACTTGGTCATGCCCCTGGTGCGTCTGCCAAAACTTGGCTTTTTCCTGCCCTGCCCTCCTTGCCGATGGTAGGTACGTACTGCTGGTACTTGCAACTGCGTGGATTGCTAGCTAGCTAGCTAACTCACGTCCAAACCACGCCCACTCCTTAGTGCGTATGCTGAACTACGTGTTACCCGGCTGTTAGTTGGTACTGAGTTTGGCGTACCCCCTGCCTTTGTGCGCGTTGTTTACTTTCTGCCCCAAAACAGCAAACTTGGTTTGTTGTGTGCAAACTGCCGCGTTGGGCCAAGAACAAGGTTTCGAACCGTTGTTTGATTCCATTTCATTTCATTTCATTTCATTTAATTTGCAAGTTCATGATCATGGCATATCTCAATGCCAGCGCGCTTTGCAACAAAGAAGGAACAATCACCATCAATTGATTGTGCAATCTGCGGTAAAGCAAGGCAAGCAAGCCAAGCAAGTAAACAAGTAAACAAGTAAACAAGTCGCTGGTCATGTCATTTTTAATTTCGCAAATGCCTTTATGCAAAACAACAGAGGGTGTTGGACTCTGGAGTCATGACCAATGATTCATCAAACGGCCATCTGTTTTGAGGTTACTAGATTCGACTGCTCGTCCGCAAGTCCAGAGTCTCGTCCAAAACTCTAGTCTAGTCTCGTCGAAAAACTCTGGGGAAATACCTAAATACTAGAAATTAGAATACCAACTTTGCCCCAACTTCCAACAAGCACCCTATGCCTTGAACCCACTCACGATACCTTTCACCATCTCCGGATCTAACTTGCTTGTTGGAGTTACTGAAACAAGCGTGCCTAAGACAATTTGCAGTTCTTCTGGCCAAGCCTGTTCCAAGTTGGAAACACCTCTTGCCCGTGGTTTGAGGGCATTCAGGGTGAGTCAAGTCTGTGCACTGAACCTTATTCTACTGCCATGATCATCACAAAACATTCAAGTAATTAGTATTTATTTAAACAAAACAACATACAAAAGCATGGACATGATGGCCAAGTAGACACAAGTTTGCTGGTAATTCCAATATTGCTTCATGACGCCAGTCAATCAATTGATATTGATGATTGATGATGAAGGTCCATGGGAATAGAGTTTATACGGGGTTTGGAGCTCAAACTTGTTCACTTGCCTAAGGCCCAGTTTTTTTTGTTCAAGAACAAAAACAAAGTTCTAGTGCGCACTGATAACTTTCATGTAGGGTCAGCGCAGGGATTCATCAAACAATCTTAGTTATGGATTTTAAATGATTGCATTCGACCAGCCTTGTTCACGCAAGTACATAAAGCAGACAAGACTGTAATTTGACTAGTTCGTCTAACTAGTATTCCATGCCACCAGCGGAAGAAGAACTAATAAAAAAGTGGGTTCGCTTCTCCAGAATCTTGTTGCACTCGTGGTGCAGGCTTCTACTTTGTTAGCAACGTTTTACTCAGTAGTAAAGGGTCCACTTTGAAACGTCCCTTTCCATCCTTGTGCACCTTGAACTTTATCACGTACTAGAACACTGTTCAACAACACCGTTAACTAGCAACTAGTTGGCTAAATAGTTTGCACTGTTTGTTTGAAGGTATTGATTGCTCTATTCAACACGACAGTCAGGTTCATGACGCAGGCTTCATCGAGCCATCTCCATGGACTTGGACTTGGACTGGGGCTTTTTTTGTTTGTTGTTATTTTTGGGTCCCAAGCCAAATGAAAAAGATGCCTGACCGACAAAACAGACCGACCAACCGACCAACCGACCAACCGACCTGGCCGCGTTTCTCCTTGCCGATCGGGGTTCCTCTGTTCCCGGCTTTGCACAAGAAAAACGTCATGATGGTCAGTGAGTTAGCAAACGTCAACAACTGGCCCCGAGCTCTTTTGAATCGACACGCGCGATCCGACCCTTGCAGAGTCTCAACTAGATTGCCAGGTAGATTGTTGATACCGCCTAACTCATGGGAATCAATCGATCAGATAAATACCTATCTAAATATCAAGTTCAGTATTATTCAGGTACGGTTTTTTTTTTTTTTTTTTCCCCTTGTCGCCCTCCTTCTTGGTCTCCTTGAACCGACCCACAGCCCCGTCCGGTGCGCGTGCGCAGCGTACCCCCAAGTACGTAGCCATCAATTTTATCTACTTAGCTACCATCAATCATGCTGATCAAACCCGCAAGGGACAAAACCACAAACAAATCGACAAACAAAACTGCTGAGTGCGTTGGGTGCTTACGCGGGCCCAGGGGGGTTTCTGGTGCTGCCCAGGCACAGGTTGGTTACGCAAAAGGGCCTTGGCTTTTTGGTGCTGCCACCGTGCTGGGTTTTGAATCATGTAAGGCATCAGTAACGAAATGCAGCTTTGGAGAACGAATGGGAACAGGAGAAGCTTGTAACCAAGTTATCGATCAATCAGACGGGTTCCTAAGTTGAACATGAAATCAAATTTCTTTAACTACAAGTGTGGGATTTTCGGACTGAATTTTGCCAAAAGGCTGTTCAGATTCTTGTGGGAGCTGTCTCCAAACCGCACTTGATTTTGTCTCGAACCCCGTAAATCGCACACAAAATCCCCACCGGAATCTAGGTGGACCCCGAGAAAACAATTCACTAAGCAAAATGTATCCAAAACCAACCGTCAGACCCCGCCAAAGCGTTCCTGGCCTATGGGCCTTTTTTTTTTTTTTTTTCCTTTCTATCAAACCCTACAACTCATCTCTCACGTGACCCTGTTCAATTCCCGGCGCGCCCAAATCGGACGTTTCGGACTTTGCCCGTTTATTTGAGATCCCGCAAAGCACTCGATCTCGCAGGCCAGCCCAGCGATATCGTTTGACACCTTTCAAAAAAAAAAAAAAAAAAAAAAAAAAAAAATTGCTTTACAAGGAACAAACGGAAATCAAGAATATAAAAACAACAAGTATAAATAAAAACTGCGGAATCAAGATACAATTCCTCCTTTTTAGTTTCTCAATTCAACACCACCATTTCTTGTCTTGAGACTCTTCCATGTTCAACTATATACAGGCCTCTGTTGGCGCGCTGCTCCTGCACCTGAGCACGTCCACCGCCCTCTTCGACAACGGCCGCGTGCTCGGGTGCTCCTCCATCCTATACAACTCCGTGGCCCGCCCCTCGCGCTTCAACGTCCCCGTCATTGCGGGCATGGCCGCCAGCGCGCTCGCCGCCAGGGCCTGGCTGCCCCAGTTCCTGCCAGCGTACGCGACGGGCACGACGCTGGCGACACTTGTGGTCTCGGGTCTGCTGACGGGGGTTGGTACTAAGATTGGGGCCGGGTGCACGTCGGGCCACATGCTGTGCGGCCTGGCGCGGCGGTCGGCGCGCTCGCTCGCGGCCTCCTGCACCTTCTTCCTGACCGCCGTCGCCACCGTCTACGTCTTTGACACGGCACCCGCGTCCTGCGCAGGCGGCGTGCCGTGCTCTACTCTGACAACACCTTCGAGCGATGAAATGAAGGTGCTGGCGGGCGTGCTGGCGGGGTTTGGCGCCGCCCGGGCTTTGCTCCCGCGCCTGCTTCCCACCACCACCCCCAACAACGCCGTTTCGCAAGCAGCCGCCGCGTTTTTCTCGGGCCTGGCTTTTGGCGCGGGGCTCTTGGTCTCGGGCATGGCCTCGCCCGCCGTCACCCTCGGCTTCCTCGCGCTCTCGGGCGGGCTCACCAACAACCCCAAGTTCAACCCGAGCCTGGGCATGGTCTTCCTCTTTGGCGTCATCCCCAATGCCGTTGAGTACTGGTACCGGTTCCCCCGCGACACACGGCCGACGCTCGTGCCTAGCTTTGAGCTGCCGAAACTGACTGCGGTTGATGCCAGGCTCGTGCTGGGCAGCGCGGTGTTTGGTGTCGGGTGGGGGTTGACAGGGATTTGCCCCGGGCCCGGTGTGATTAGCGCAGTTTTGAATGGCACGTCGGGTCTCGCGTGGCTCGCGGCATTCTTTGCCGGCTACGGCTCGGCCAGCCAGTTTGCATGAGACTTGCGACGATATTTTTTCTTTGCTGTGCCAACCGACCTGGACGTGTTTTTTGCCGTTGCAACGGCCTTGTTGTGCCATGGGCATCTCTCACCTCACCACGACTTTAAATTCATCTTCCTACTCAATTTTACTCGCTACAACTACTAATCCAGTATTCCAATCCATTTGCATATTTTTGTTATACTTTTTTTTTTTTTGCTTTCTGCTCGCAATTCTTTATGATTTTCTGTCTCTTGATCTTTGTCATGGCAATACTTGGTTTGGACAGCCATTATTGAATGCACCTGCGTGATCTCGGCCTACTCATGCTTGACCCAACCCGTTTCATTCGTGAGCATTCCGGTGACTGGTACTTTTACCCCTATACATTTGACTGCTGTCAAAGGCCAGTTAAGCTAACAGCTCTCCCATAGTGTTGTCACGGCGCCGTCGCTGCCGCAGCCTTTGTACATTGAGGTCAATGAACTAACAGCGCAGGTCGTGGTCCCGCCAAGGGCTGCCAACCGGCCTGAAATACCTTACAATGAAATCAGCGCCTGGATCGAGCAGCACCAGCCGTTGCTCAATGACTCTGCCCACAAAGTCGCGTACATGAAGAGACGGCCATCCTACAAGGGGCTCCCTGAGACTCCTATCCAACAGCAACAGCAACACTCGGCCGAACAAAACCTTCCCTCTCGCTTTGCAAACTTGCACCTGTTGCCGCATTCTATCATCCGCCCGGTTCCTCTACCGACTCACTCAAACTCGACTATATCAAGCTTTTATACAAAACAGTCGAGCGACACCACGATGACGGCGTCGAACAAGAGTGCCCAAGCGGGGCAGCCAGCCACGGCGGCTACTGGGTCTACACTCAAGCGGTTTTTGAGTGTGCGAAATTTCAAACTTACAGGCGGAGGAGGAGGACTGAGAAGACGGAGCACCAGCGTCGGCGGAGCAGCGTCCATGGCACCGCGGAGACAGCGGGTCCCGGACCTTGACCCGGACCGGGTGGGAGTGAGGCCAGGCAAGCCATTGTTACTGAGAGCAGAGCAGCGAGTGGCGTATAAGGGCGCTTTCCCCTGGCCACTCAAGGCGCCGCTGGAAGTAGTATGGCGCGGCAGGCCCATACCAAGTAGTGCAAACCCGTATCCAGAATGGATGTGAAAATTTATTACTTAGTTGCAACCACTTTTACTTAATGTTTAATTTTAATTTTAATATTTGCTGCGGTACTGTTTATATTCAACACTGTTAGATTGTAAACCTTTGTCATGATAACTAGATAATTTTTTAAAGCTTTGCGCCGGTAGAGTCCATGAGTTCCAAAGCAGCGGCCTTGATTGCAAACGTGTTTCTCTCCTTGATTCTCGTCTGGAACACCACCCTTTTGCCTTCCTTCCAGGCCTCGACCAGTAACGTCTCGCCCATAAAGACATGGCCTGTGAACCTCGCCTTGATGTTTTTAAACATGCCAAACTTTTCATAGAGCAAGCGCGTTGAAATGCCAAACGTGCAAAGCCCATGGAGGATGGGGGACTGGAAGCCGCCCACAGCGGCAAACTCGGGATCAATGTGGAGCGGGTTGTAATCGCCGCAGAGACGGTAGAACGCGGCTTGGTTGTCATTGACGCGGAACTCGCCGACAAAATCGGGCGCACGGTTAGGGGGCTCGTTGGTAGCAGTCAGGGGTCCGTTGCCCTTGAGGGCCCGCGGCCCGCCATTGTTACCGCTGCCGCGTACAAACGCCGACGAGACGTTGTAGAAAACCTCGTCGCCGGTTTCCTTGTCAAAAGCGCACGACTCGGAAAACACAACTGCTGCTTTGCCCTTGTCCAAAATCTCCAAGGGCCGCATGGCGATTTGGAGCTTGGCCTTGGTTGGGATGGGGAACTTGCGCACTTCCAAGTACTGCTCGGCGTGCAGCAGCATTCTTGGATCAAAGTTGGGCAACATTTTGTCCAGCGGCAACTTGACCTTGAAGTAAGGGATGACGCCAAACGTGGGCAAGACTTCAAAGTTAGGGTCCAACTCAAATGAATGCCTCAAATCCGTGGCAGGAGCTCCAATTGCAAGATTATAAAGACAAACATCTCTATTGTCATACTCAAAGTCAGACCTTTCAGAGTAATCAAAGGGAGAAACAGGCTTGTCAGCAGTAGCAGCTGCAAACATGGGAGCAGTGCCGTCAGCCATTGTGGTAGGATAAGTGACTGTATCAAGATCAAAGTGTGTAATATTGGACCAGTTTTCGTAAACCTGTTCAGCAGTGACAACACGAGAAGTAAAACTTACTCCTTGAGCTCGCTGGAGACGAGTAGAGCAAGTCAGACCACCTCCTACTTCAAACAAACGACCGTTTTCAGGGCACTTTTCGGAAACAAGAAGACTGACCAAAGGCGCAACAAACTTGGGTTTCAGCGACTCAAAAAGCTCCTCAGTGAAAATGGACTTGGTCATGTTGGTACCCGCAGTAGGGGCAATGGAGTTGACAAAGATATTGTTCTTGGCGCCCTCAGCAGCCAAAGCGTAAGACAGACCAAGAATACCTGTTTTGGCAGCAGAGTAGTTGCATTGACCAAAATTGCCGTAAATACCAGAGGTGGAGCACACAGTGAGAACGCGTCCGTACTTTTGCTTTAAAAAGTATGGCCATGCAGCCTTGGTGACGGAAAAGGTACCGTAAAGATGAACATTGATAACATCCTTCCATTGCTGTTCTGTAAGGTTGGAAAACGACTTGTCTCTGAGAATACCAGCATTGTTGACTACAGCATGAACGGTGCCAAAAGAATCTACTGCGGTCTTGACGACATGTTCTCCGTCTACCACGTTGGACTTGTCTCCGACAGCAATACCACCAGCGGCAGTAATTTCTTTGACAACAGGCTCAGGGTCCAAAAAGTCATTGACGACTACCTTGGCTCCCTGTTTGCCCAGATGAAGAGCGTACTCTCTACCAAATCCAGCACCCGCACCTGTAACAATGACCACCTTGTCTTTAAACGGGACAGTTTCGCCTTGCTCAGCAGGTCCAAGAGTTTTGCTCTTTTTCATGGCAGCCATATAGTCAGTTGTGGCGATGGGGTATTCTGGGCTGGAAAAGTCAACTACCTTGCTCCAGTTTTTGAGAATGGCAGACGGAGTATTGGAATCGTCGGATTTGAGCAGGCTGCCCTGCGCACGAGCCCATCGTACCTTGGTGAAGTATCCACCTCCAGCTTCATAGATGCCCCAGGTGTCCTTGTTATCTGCGTGGGCGAGATTAGCAACCAAGGGGACAACGTAACTGCAATCAAGTAGTTTGAGCTTTTCCAGAGGAATCACAAGCTCAGTCATGCGAGACGTGTGAAGAGACGACACAACGTTGGCAGTAATGTTGTACTTTGTCCCTTCTTTTGCCAATGTCTCGGTCAAGCCGACAATGGCCATTTTGGCGGCACTGTAACTGGGATGGCCAGCCAAGCTGTAAGTGCCTTCAACCGAGGATGTGTTGATGATTCTGCCAAACTTTTGCTTGCGGAAAATGGGCCATGCGGCATGACATACTTTGAAAGTTCCGTAGACATGAACGTCAATTGTGTTTCGAAACTCCTTGAGCGAAATGTTTTCGAAATTGACGGGGTTGACGGTGCCAGCATTATTGATGACAACGTGAACACTACCAAACGTGTCGACTGCGGTTTTCACAATCAAGTCACCTTCTCGAACATCGTGGTAGTCAGCAACAGCTGTACCGCCAGATTTTGTGATTTCATCAACAACTTTGTCGGCAACCTAGGAAAGTTAGAGTCGAATCGCAAACGAGACAAGAGTAGCAAAAACTTACGCTCTTGTCAGAGCCTTCACCAAACACCGAACAGCCAGTATCGTTCACAACCACCTTGGCGCCCCGCTGCGCAAAGAACAGGGCGTAAGCTTTGCCGACGCTGTTTCCTGCGCCGGTGATGACGACGACTTGATTGTCGTATCTGAGTTCAAACATGCTTGAGACGGAGATTCGCGATGCCGATAGAAATGAAAATGGATATGTATAGTAGAAAGTCTAGAGTTCGGCAAACAAACGGCGCCAGCCTGCTTTTATAAATGACCGTTGCTGGATGTCCATCGTGTTGAAGCCAGCGGGTTTAGTTTGGGTGGTGTTGTTTTTGACGTGGGGGAGGGAGGAGAGAAAGAAATGCGGGGACATGCAACCGTTGCCGAGGCGGAAGACGACAACACCGAGGAGGTCTGGAAATACAATAAATTAAAAGATGATGAAGTATTGGAATGTGAAATATGAAAAATTATAGAAGAGAGAGGAAACAAGAAGTTGGGACAAGGAAACAATAATATGAAAGGTATTGCGAGGTAGGGCTTGTGCACTTACCAGATGTAAATCATGATTTGAATAAGTAGTTAGTTGATGAAACTCCCTTTGGTGGGAATCAGAACAAGGACAATTTACTAGCAATCAGGCCCATACAATGCCAAAAGTAAAAAATATTACTGTCTTGTAAGTGAATGGTTGTTTTGAAAAAAATCGATATTGAAATTTGTGAAAGAGCTGGAGAAAGGTAGGCGAATTTAGTGTGTCGCACGGCACTGCATAGTATCGCTTTTACGGCGTGTTGAATACAATTCAGAGTTGGTGCTTGCTGTTAACTAGGGCTAGTTTGTAGTGCTTTGTACACGCTATTGCTACGATCCATCCATGATGATTATCAATCAAAGTGATTCGGTGATGATTTATCAATCAATCAATCATCAGTAATAAAACAAGAATTTTCTTGATAATTGTTTGCAAATGAATTATCAAGCCGGTCGCCCATTTGGCCCACCGCAAGACTTACCGTATTTCTGGCCATAGTAGCGCTTGAGACGCTGGCTAATCACTATAAGAACGTATCGTTGTTTAGACCGAGGATACTTTTCAATCTCCTCGGGGACGGTTCGGTCGCCAGCTATGCAGCTAGCCTGCTTAAGCGACTGTATGTCATCTCCTAGGTACCTTCAAGAGATAGAGCTGGTCCGATGGACATGATTGTCTGTAACGCTTTGAGTTTTTCTGAGGTAACAAGTCCAGACTCCAAGCAAGTATCACGCTTATCACGCACTTTCTCAAACGCGCCATCTCACCATTAAAAGCTACATAAAAATTTGGCCTCAATATATGAAGATGTTCCAGTTTTTGTCAGCTACACGTTTGTTTATTCCTGCGTACGTTGCTAATAATGATCCAATGATGAACAAGAGCTTTTGCCACCAAGCCACAGCATCAGTGAAAAAACGACTTTCTCGCTACAAAAACGCCACTGGGGCTTTAAAAATATATGCTACAGACATGGTTCAAACAGAAGCCTTAATAGTGGGGCTTTGATACTCGACGAGGAGAATTTCGCGTTTTACGTGGTTCATCTTATGGGCAATAAATTCGTAAACGGGTTTTGCACAATTACGGGCACAATCCAATACAGTCATTTTTTTCTCTTTATTGTCATGCCTGTTTCACTCAAGCTGCCTGCCTATATTTGGTTCACCTGCAAGTTGTCACCACTAGAGGTTCCAAGATTTCAACTGATTCAAACTGCGCTATATCAAGAGATTCGAGCCTCTCGATACAAACGGCGACTTTTTTTTTTTTTTTTTTTTTTTGACTTTCAAAGCTCATCTCATCACTGTCTAGGAGCTTAAAAGCCTACAAATCGGCATGGCGTTGAGCCAACAACTTTTCCAAAAGGGAAATTCTGTAGTGACTTTTTCAAGTGAGACCATGGGCTTGAAAGAAGTTTCCAAAGGCCCCACCGTTTTTGTACTTGACCACGTGCTATCTATTGTGCCAAAATTTTAAACTCAAACCTCAAGGTCCCTTTCTTACAAGGCTTCCCTTGCCAATTTGTGAAACTTCAAACTGAATCCCAACTGAGACAAGAAGCAATATTTTTCTGCTACAATATCCGTCTCCATGAACGTAATAACCAACGGAACACCTGATGAGGCCGCATTTACAAGTTCTTTCCAGCGAACCTAGGTCCAGAATTAGATGTTGGCGCCAAAAACGCCAGAGAAGCAAACTTGTCGCAGACATCCAGTGCAAAGGGATAAAAGTCTCTATAGACAGTAGCTTCATTTTTGAGTACTAGAAGCTAAGCATATCATGGGCCCGTATTGTGCGAAATATACCACCAGTACCCAATTTTGGTGGCAAGGAATGAACTTGGTACGGGAAACCAACGGTAGCTCTATTTCAAAATATTAGCAGTTGCAGCTTTACTTAGACCAACTGTATTGAATTTGGCTATTTTTTGTGGGGTTTACAGATCCATTGTACCGGCTATCCTTTTGCAACTTTTCTTCAATGTTAAATTTCAATTATGATAACAAACAAGAGGTTCTACGTTCACAAATTGCGACCCGGGTTGGAATTTCTGGTGCTATCATGCAACTCTGCATAAAAGCATAAATCTTGTCCAACCGCATGATGATTCTGACTGTATTTTTCAATAACCAACAGGTACCGATTTTTCAAAGTAAAGAAGGTTTCGAAACATTCTGTTCCATTTCTTGGCAGGATCTTTGGACCCTACCTGCAAATACACCCTAACCCTAGTTATCACTAGAGTCCAGAGTCCAGAGTCTGGAGAAATTGCACAGCTGAAGTTTTAAAAAAAACCAATCGCAGTTAGTCATTTACTCGCTTTCTCACGCCAAAGTTGCATTACTCTTACTCATAAACATAGCTGACACTGTTACCGAAAATTGTAAACTGTCTCTAGACAAGGCAGCCTCCAGACCCTGTCGTTGAGGCCCCCATCATACAACCTGCGCGCTAGCGATCGACACGGACATGGCCGATAGTACACGATAACAGAAAGTTCGAAAGCAAAAAAAAACAACCGAAAATTCTCAAACAGGCATGATCCTGTCCAACTATTGTCTCCACAGCTCCAACTTCAGCATTCTACATACACTTCAGCTTCTGCCGCCCAAGTGAATACTACTTGCTGAACGTCAACAAGTTGTAAATTTTCAAATGGCTCGCTCCAGCGACGACAAGAGAGTTCCAGTTGAGGTTCAGGAAAATGATCTTTTGGAAGCCGATCGATACCACACTGATCCAACATATTTCCCAGATGGCGGACTAAGAGCATGGTGCCAGGTGATAGCAGGATTTTTTGTGTCCTTTGCTACCTGGGGAATCTCGACCTCCTTTGGTGCTTTTCAAACATATTTTCGAACAGTTCTCCTAAAGGACGCGACTACGTTCCAACTCGGCTGGATCAACTCAATCCAAACAGCATTTATTCTGATGACAGGCGGAATCACAGGAAAACTTTTTGATCAAGGATACTTTTACCAGCTTATTGTTGTAGGGGCGACTCTTTCATTTACATGTTTCTTCTTGGTCGCCGAAGCGACGCAATACTGGCAAGTGCTGCTAGCTCAAGGAGTAGGACTGGGTCTTGGGATGGGCATAATGTTTGGCCCAACTGTAGCATGCTACTCTGCCTATTTCAAAAAGAGACGTGATATAGTTATCAGCGTAACTGCAGCCGGTGGAGGCTTGGGAGGTGTCATTTTTCCCATCGCGACCAATAACTTGCTAGGCCAAGTTGGCTACAAGTGGTCGATTCGCATTTTGGCTTTTATCGAGTTATTTTGTCTCTGCATTGTACTCTGCATTGCAAGAGATAGACTCTCGCCTGCAACGCGCCGCTACTACTTGGCTAAAAACAACGCAATTTCTCCGTTTACTATAGAGGCCTGGGTGGACGTTACAGCACTTCGAGACCCTGTTTTTATCTTTTTTGTGCTCGGCCTGTCGTGTGCATTTTTCGGCATTTATCCCCCCTTTGCATTTCTACAGTCGTTTGCGTTACAGATGAATGCATCCCCGACCGTTGTGAAATACATCACTGCAATTCTTTCAGCAACAGGTGTGCTGGGTCGATTTTCAACTTTTATTTTTGCGCGCACCTTTGGACCCCTCAATACTACAGTTTTGGCTACACTATGCTGTTCAGTATGCTTATACTCTTGGCAAACCATTACATCCGAAGGATCTTTACTTGCGTTTACTATTTTTTACGGTTTTTTTGCTGGCATGGTTGGAACCTTTCCTAATTTCATCATTCCACACCTCACGGAAGATATCACTAGACTTGGTGTTCGCATAGGCATGTGCTTTACCACTGCTGGAACTTTTGTGCTTCTTGGTATTCCTTTGTCCGGCTTAACACTTGGCTCGGAAGGAACCCACTATGCCAATTTGAGCAATACGTGCGGTACATTTTTGATTGTGGGATGCATTCTCCTCTTCACCTGTCGCTACTTCAGAGCAGGCGTACAACCCGTACGCATATGAGGGCTGCACATTTTTGATAAAGCTTTTAGTTTTGTTTCTCATCTTTTTCATGATTATGGTAATTTATGACGCTGATGCTTTGTATCATTATTTTTGAGTACTATTTAAAAATTCTTCAACGGGTTTGCATGTTTTCATATTGAGTATGCCATGATAAAAACAGGCCAGTGTAGTCGACACAATCATTCTATAATTAAGTGTGAAAGAAACGTAAAATGATGTCATATAGACACGCTTGTCTGTAGGCAATACAAATGGGACAGCCAGCCTCTACCGTAGTATGCAAAATGACATTGCCAACAAGTAGCCAAAAATTCCATTAAACTCGGCGCTTACCAAAGACTTTTGGACACAACGATAGGCGCACTTCAAGGTATTTCTTAGGACATAGGCGCTACCGAGTCTTCCCAGGTCATCTCATATTACTTATATCCAAGCGTTGTACAATCCTGTACCGACGATTGGGTTTTATAAATTGGCATTCTTTCGTATTGAATCTCTTGAAGCCTATAATTTCGAATCTTGCCAAGCTCGCTTTCTTATCAAATTCATAATAAGACAACATTACATTCAACTGTATCTGGAACCGACCTTCAGCCACAGCTACTGATACAGCGCGAGTAAAATCAATGTATGCAATAGAATATACCCGTACTACTATTAGAATACAAAAAGCGCTTTAACTAAATAACTTTTTTCTTTTTCAATGAATTAGGTTCAATATGAAAAGGATTTTGACTCTGGAAGTTGATAATAGTTCGTATTAATATTTGAAAATTTATGTTACAGCGGATTCAATCATTTTGTAAAATTTTAGTTATAGCATCAACAAATGACGAGCCGTTCATAGTACGCAATAAGTGTTGATTTTTTATTTTTCACTTTTTAAAAAAAAAGATAAAAATAGTCATGATCGATGATTAAGATGGCTGGATATTTGTTACGGTCGGATGCCTAGTCTCTTGGAAAACGTAATCACTGGCTTGCAGATTAGGTAAGCAACGAAGATGGATAAAAAAGGGAGGAAGGCTCGCCCGACTGCGGTGTAACAGTGGACGGCCTTCCTCCCGGAGAACAGACGTGGAATAGAAAAGGAATCGTACGCAAGAGCTCGCGTCAATGAACAGCAACAGAGCGCGGGGTGCAGTGCGATGTTGCCGTCCAACAGCCTAATTGGATGAAGCTTGGAGAAGAAGTCCAAGCGAAGACAAGAGCTGGAGTAAAAGAGAATCTCGTGAATTAAGGGTTAGGTTACATGGAATTACCCTAGACCTGGATAAGGTCGTGGACCCGGAGGAAATAGGGCGCTGCGCACAACATATTGGTTAGTCTGAAATAGCTATGTTTGAAAGAAAGTCAGTATGCATGAAGTATAATTGATGGCTAAGAGAATCAAAATTTATTATCTGTTTCTATCTGGTAACTATTCTAAAATTAGTAAAAAAGAATAAATATTGAAAAATCAGTTCTAGTAAACTTTCTCGAATGGCTTACAGTTGTGGTTGAGTCTCCTTTGAGACCAACTGTCGAAACGGAAAAAAAAACGGGAAAAAACAGGTAAAAAAAAAAAAAAAAAGTATTGATATTGATCTAGGGGAACTGCAGAGTATACAACTAGGAAACAAACTTTGAGACCAATTATATTCCAAACTTACTACTGAGCTACGAGTGCACTGGTGGCGCTGATTACTTGAATCGAATAAAAATTGGAATATTTTGTGAGTTGAGCCACAGAAGTTCTATTGATTGTCGAGTTTTGTGCAACGCGCCACCGCCAACATTATCATTAAACAACATTTACAGCACTACATGAAATACCGTTATACTATAACGATGTAAAATAGACCTGAATATGACTGTAACTTCAATATTGATGTTGACCTTTTTATTATTTCCGAATTTTTCACTCACGCATGACAGCCATCAAAGTTTTTCTTAGCGCTCTATTGACGAGCGCAATTTTCAGTTGATTGTCTAAGTCAAGCTGAGCTTAATGACAACCATGATAGTTAGCTTTGTGTCTAGTATCTACTCGGTAGGGGACTGTTGGACATAACACGATAACACTGCCAAGTTTGAGTCCAACTGTTGGCCAATAATTCTAGATCACTAAACTAGTTGGTGGTATTTATGGGACCCAACAACCAGGGGTTCCTTCTATCACTATTCACAAACCAGGAGATCAGAAAGAAGGAATTATGCGCTCGTCAAATATGGATATTATAGATTATGACTAAAGTCGGCAACACGGTACTCATACTAATCAATCAAGATAGCCATCAAGACAGCTTTCACAGCGATACATTTGCCGCAACCTTCACACACATAAAAGAACTGTGAACAAAAACAAAAAAAATTAGTGACTTCTGAAAAATTGCATCTAAGCTCTCACAGTGTATTCAAAACAGGAAGGCGTAGGTAGTTAAAACATTGTCTGAACCCTTCTTTAAGACAGGCTGTTGCCGTAGTGAGTTGGGAGTAAGGGACCCGCGGCGGGAACTTACCCGACCTACAACATAAAGGTACTTGCCTTCAGGTTTCACTCTTTCAACATGAACTTCTATGATCCATTTGGCATGACCTTCAAACACTTGCAAACTCCAGCGCCGTCGGATCAAAAAGATGAAACGCCAAGTCTGGAGCGGAAAGTCGCAAACTCAGCTCGAGGGAGTATGACCAATTCTAATATTGCGAAAAGAATAAACAGTGCTTGGAAACAGATACCTACATGCTTTCATTACGCGTTGGCGCCAGCTTTCTTCACCGAATTATTAACTGGTTAACACGCAAGAAAGATATATTTATGGAGTGTGGACCGTTTGAAAAAAATGCCGACAAGAAGCTGCGATATCTCAACCGCTCAAACTAATGATTCGCTTTTTTTCGTTCTTCTATATTGCGACTGTTCACAAAAATGTGGATCTTACAGACACTGAATTGCCGACTGTACATGGAGGTACTCAGCCTTGATCCAAATTGACTTTTTAAGAAAAAGGTACAGAGTTTTTTGTTGCACCATGAAGTTTGTAAGGCTCCAGAGTCTTCTTGTGCCTGAACCAACATAAGCATCGATTTTGAGACATTTATACGCCTTTACATCATTGTTCACCCGGATCGTGTCGAACAGGAGTACAAACATCTTGGGGGAGGGGGTTGAGGTGAAGAAAGGATGTCTAGGAATTATTCTCAGAGTGATACACCGCGCCTTTTGGTTTACGCCAGACTAGACAACTCTTGAGTAAAACGCCACTGAACTTTATTAGGGCTCTTGTTCTGTGGTGGTATTAGGATTTGAGCCTCGGGCATTATGATTTGAAGAGATTCGAGACATTTTTACGGCTTATACCCAACTGGAAACTGTCTATTTTAGTCCCATTGCAAAGTTGTAGCACAACGTTTACAACCGCTCGCAGGCATCAGGTTTCAAAGCCGCGAAGTATTCCATCGAAAGAAAGAATTATTTAAAGTCGATTGATTTCTCTAGAATTGACTGAATTTTTTCTCACCATCCCTCTTTTTCACCGTCGTTTTTCACAGTATTAGCTGCTGGACACTTGATTCTGCAAACACTCCATTCTTTCCTTCTCTTTCGTTTCCTAGAGCTTGAGATATCTATTCAAAAGTTTTAATTGCTTCTGAGATGAATTTGTTGTTCATCCAATTACTCTTGGGAGTATTTTATCTTTCCGCTGGTGCGGAAGCCACCTTTTGGTGGAAGTGTCACGGTGGAAGCGGTGGCCAAGGCGCTTGCGTTGGCTGCTGTGGTGTCGTCTCCAAGACTTACACATACACCAAAAAACTCATTTTCAAGAAGGAAATCGAGTGCAGCTGGACTGTGCAAGCTCCCGTTGAAAATGGTGTTACCATCAACCCTTTCACTGCTACCCTTACGTCTACTCTTCCCGATCAACAAGTTGTTGTGCTCACAACCGTTGTTACTGCTACCAATTGTGGAATTAACACTCCTACTGGTCCAGTAATCACGCCTACTGTGCCCACTGCCCCTCAATCCGAAGTTGAACGAACTGTTACTGTTACTCAGCCCACCACTGTTACTCAGGCTACGACAGTTGAGAACTCGGCCTCTACTGTCACTGTCACTCAGCCTGCACAGTCTGTGACTGTAACTCAAGCCACGACTGCTACGCTCACTGAGCATGTTACGCCTTCGCCTATCTACTCGACTGTCACTGTCACTGGCCAGGGCTCCACTGTCACTAGCTTGGTCACCTCTACTGTCACCACTACCATCGCCTCTGCTGTGACTTCTACTGTCACGTCGACCGTTACGGAAACTGGTGCTGCGACCACCGTTACCAGAACTGTTACTGTTACCGGCCAGGCTGAGACCGAAACAGTTACTGGCCGTGCTTCCACCGTTACAGTTAGCGGTGAAGCACAGACAATTACTGTTACTGGCCAAGCTGCCACTGTCACCCAAGCTCAAACTGTTACCGTGTCCGGCTCCGCTAACACTGTAACTGTCACTGGCCAGGGTGTTACCGTGACTGAGTCTGTTTCTGGTGCCGGTAGCACTGTCACCGTCACGAAGGAAGGTGTCACCGTCACTAAAGAAGGATCCGCCGAAACCATTACCGTGACTGGTCCTGGCGCTACTGTCACTAAAGAAGGATCCGCCCAAACCGTCACTGTAACGGGCCCCGGCGCCACTGTTACTTACGGTACCACCGTTACCGCCTCCGACTGCAGTAAGTAGCACATATTGATTGGTGTATAACTGCAATATACTGACATTTTTTTTTACAGCTTCTTTTTTAGTGCCAAGTGAGTCAACTAGTAAGTTACTCCCGACCAACTCCTGATTTACGACGCATTTAATACTAACTTTTTTTTTTTTTTTTTTTTTTTTTTTTTTTTTTTTTTTTTTTTTTTTTTTTTTTTTTTTTTTTTTTTTTTTTTTTTTTTTTTTTTTTAGCTGCGACCTCGAGTGGCTCTGAAGGAATCACTAGTAGTAGTTCTGGCTCAGTTTCGATCCCAACTGTTACCAGCACCCCATCCCTTTCCTTGCCTACTTACTCATGCATTGAGGGTACCACCTCAAGCGTCGTTACTGTGACAGGTCTCACCATCGCTGGAACGACTATTCCTGGCTCCTCGAATGGTGGGCTGATTATTCCAGCAACAGTTGTCATTGGCGTTACATACACAGGTACAGTCTACACCGTGCCTGCTTGTTCCACGAGCCCTACAATTCCTACAATCACTAGTACTCCACCCGCTCCGTCTGTTACTGAAACATGCTACCCTGGAACCACATCTGGCCCGGTGACCATTCCTGGTACCACTTACCCCGGATCTACGGTCACCAGTAGTGGAACTGTCGTTATTGTTGTCGCCACAACATACGTTGCCTCTACCACCATTCTTCCACCATGCTCTTCAGTTCCTTCCAACCCCACTATCACCAGGACCCCACCTGCACCTTCCATTACAGAAACATGCTACCCCGGAACCACATCTGGCCCGGTGACTATTCCTGGTACCACTTATCCCGGATCTACAATCACTAGTGAGGGTACTGTCATAGTTATTGTTGCCACTACTTACGTCGCTTCTAGCACTGTCCTTCCCCCTTGCTCATCTGCTCCTCCCACCTCGTCTGTTCCTACGATCACAAGCACACCTGCCGTTCCTAGCAACACTGAGACTTGCTACCCTGATACCGCACCTGGACCCGTTACCGTCCCTGGAACTACAGTCGCTGGATCCACAGTCACGAGCCAAGGAACAGTTGTTGTTGTCGTTGGTGTCACTGTTGCTCCCAGTGTAGTTACGCTGCCTGCGTGCTCTCAAGCTACAACTTCTCCCTCTACGTCGCCAACTGCCCCTGTGACAATTACTACCACACCCTCTGTTCCCAGCATCACAGAGACTTGCTACCCCGGTACTGCACCCGGCCCGATGACTGTGCCAGGTACTACTGTTGCAGGCTCTACAGTCACTGAACAAGGTACTGTCATAGTCGTGGTTGGCGTTACCAAGCCAGCCAGTACAGTCACTCTACCTGGTTGTTCAACCGCAGTTCCATCTATTGTGACTGTCACTAGCACCCCTGCTGTTCCCACTAACAGTGAGACTTGCTACTCCGGCACTGCTCCCGGCGCAGTCACTGTTCCTGGCTTCACGGCCACTGCTTCGCAGGTGACTCAAGGTAACACCGTTATCTACTATGTCGCTGTCACCAAGGAAGCTACGGTTGTTACACTTGAGGCTTGTTCGCACGCCACTGTGCCCACTTCTCCTGTCACGTCGCCTAGCTCTCCTGTCACGTCGCCTAGCTCGCCTGCTACTTCCCCTACAGGCCCTGCTACAGTCACTGTCACCAGCACTCCTGCTGTTCCCACGAACAGTGAGACTTGCTACCCCGGCACTGCTTCCGGCGTAGTCACTGTTCCTGGTTTCACGGCCACTGCTTCGCAGGTGACTCAAGGTAACACGGTTATTTACTATGTCGCTGTCACCAAGGAAGCTACGGTTGTTACGCTGGAGGCTTGTTCGCACGCCACTGTGCCCACTTCCCCTGTCACGTCGCCTAGCTCGCCTGCTACTTCTCCCACCGGCCCTGCCACGGTTACTGTCACCAGCACTCCTGCTGTTCCCACTAACAGTGAGACTTGCTACCCCGGCACTGCTCCCGGCGTAGTCACTGTTCCTGGCTTTACGGCCACTGCTTCGCAGGTGACTCAAGGTAACACCATTATCTACTATGTTGCCGTTACCAAGGAAGCTACGGTTGTTACGCTGGAGGCTTGTTCGCATGCCACTGTGCCCACATCTCCCGTCACGTCGCCTAGCTCTTCTGCAACGTCGCCTAGCTCGCCTGCTACTTCTCCCACCGGCCCTGCCACGGTTACTGTCACCAGTACTCCCGCTGTTCCCACTAACAGTGAGACTTGCTACCCCGGCACTGCTTCCGGCGTAGTCACTGTTCCTGGTTTCACGGCCACTGCTTCGCAGGTGACTCAAGGTAACACCGTTATCTACTATGTTGCTGTCACCAAAGAAGCTACGGTTGTTACACTTGAGGCTTGTTCGCACGCCACTGTGCCCACTTCCCCTGCCACATCGCCTAGCTCTCCTGTCACGTCGCCTAGCTCGCCTGCTACTTCCCCTACAGGCCCTGCTACAGTCACTGTCACCAGCACTCCTGCTGTTCCCACGAACAGTGAGACTTGCTACCCCGGCACTGCTTCCGGCGTAGTCACTGTTCCTGGTTTCACGGCCACTGCTTCGCAGGTGACTCAAGGTAACACCGTTATCTACTATGTCGCTGTCACCAAGGAAGCTACGGTTGTTACGCTGGAGGCTTGTTCGCACGCCACTGTGCCCACTTCCCCTGTCACGTCGCCTAGCTCGCCTGCTACTTCCCCTACAGGCCCTGCTACAGTCACTGTCACCAGCACTCCTGCTGTTCCCACGAACAGTGAGACTTGCTACCCCGGCACTGCTCCCGGCGTAGTCACTGTTCCTGGCTTTACGGCCACTGCTTCGCAGGTGACTCAAGGTAACACCATTATCTACTATGTTGCCGTTACCAAGGAGGCTACGGTTGTTACACTTGAGGCTTGTTCGCATGCCACTGTGCCCACTTCTCCTGCCACGTCGCCTACATCGCCTATTACTTCCCCCAGCTCGCCTGCCACGTCGCCTAGCTCTCCTGCCACTGCGCCTAGCTCGCCTGCCACGTCGCCTAGCTCTCCTGCTACCACTCCTACCACTAGCCCGTCTATCACTTCTACACATACACCTACACCTACCCCACCTGTCACTTGCGTGCCTGGAACGGAAGCCAGCGTGTATACTCTTTCTGGTACATCAAATGTTGGTACTACCTACACCAAACAAGGCACATGCATAATCGTGATTCCCTACTCTTGTGAACCTTCAGTGACTACTCTGCCTGCTTGTACGCCTGAGTCTTCGTCACCTGTGACTGTTCCCACGACCCCTGTCCCCACCGAACCTACTGGTGCTACCTCTCCTGAAGGCTCTAATCTAGTGACAGTGACGTCTACGCCTACTAAGCCTGCCATCCAAGAGACTTGTGTACCTGGAACCACTCCGGGTCCTATCAACGTCCCAGCACTCACTATTCAGGGCTCTACAGTCACGCTTTCTGGAACTGTCGTTGTTTACGCCCCTGTCACATTTGATGTAAGTGTCATTACTCTTCCCGGTTGCTCCATGGGCCAAACTGGCACCAGTGCTCCTGTGACATCTAACGGCAACACAGAGCCATCTGGCTCTTCTCCAGTGACATCTAACGGAGCCTCGGGATCCCCTAGCTCTCCTGGCGTTACGTCGACCTCTACCACTGTTTACACTACCTACTGTCCTGAGACTACTTTGCCTGCTACGTCGATTGGCTCTTCAGTCGTTCCAGGTTCCACAATCCCAGGAACCACTGTTTCTGGATACACTAATGCTGGAACTGTAATCCCCGGTACCACTATCCCTGGCACCACCATCCCAGGAACTACTATTCCTGGCACCACCATCCCAGGATCTGTGATCCCTGCCTCAGTCATTACTGTCACTGTTACTTACACTAATGGTGTGCCTCATACCACTGTTAGCCCCCCCGAGTACAGTTACTCAACTGTCATAGGCTCCACTGTAGGTGGATCCACAGTTGAAGGATCAGTCATTCCTGGCACTACTATCCCAGGTACGACCATTGGCGGTTCTACTGTTCCTGCCGGACCTTCATCGGTCTCTACTTCTACCTCAGTTATGACACTACCAGCCACATCCCAACCGGCTACTACTCTACCTTCTACTGTTGTCCCTGCTACCACTCTTCCCGAGTCCACATATCAAGGAACTGTGATACCCGGAACAACAATTCCTGGTACTACCATTCCTGGAACGGTTATTCCTGGAAGCACAGTTGGACCTTCGGTCAAAACTGTGACTGTCACATACAGTAACGGCGTTCCAGGAAGCACCGGTGAAGCTACCGTAACTTCCCAGATGGTTTGCCCTGAGGGTGGAAATTGCGGGGTCCACACTTCTACTCAAGAAGTTACTGTTACCTCCAAGCAGCCATGCCCTGAAGGTGAAGAATGTGGCCACTCGGGTGGTCCGGTAACCTCAATGTCTACATCGACTACTGTATTGACCGTTCCTGGAACCTCGATTCCCCCTACCACTATTGAGTCCAGCATTCTTTCTCCTACAGTTATCCCTGGAACCACTTCAGAGGGAACTGTTATCCCTGGCACTACTATCCCTGGAACCACTATTCCTGGAACCACCATTCCAGGCCAGACTATCGCCCCATCGGTGGTGACTGTCACAGTTACTTACACTAACGGCATTCCTGGACCAACTGACTTGACCACTATCAAGCCCATCACTACCCCTAGTGCTCCTCCCTCTGACTTGACCACTATCAAGCCCATCACTACCCCTAGTGCTCCTCCTTCTGGCTTGACTACTATCAAGCCTATCACCACTCCCAGCAGTATCTCCATTCCCGAGCAAAGCTTTGGAACAGCCTCTGTGATTACTATTACAACTACTATCACCACTGTGCTGCAACCTACATTTGTTGGCCCGACTACTGTTGAGTCTACGATTGTCCCTGCTACAACATATCCTGGTACTACTTACTCCAAGACTATTATCGAAGGAACGACTTTCCCTGGTACAGTTATCCCTGGAACTACTATTCCCGGCACCACTATTCCTGGAACAGTTATCCCAGGAACTACCATCCCTGGCACGACTATTACTGTTACTGTAACCTACACTGGAACGAAGTCTAGCACTGGAGGTGGGGCTTCTGCTACCAGTACTGGTGCGTCAAACGGGGCTTCTGAGGCCACCGTCACTGTTTTCACCACCGTGGGACCATATTCTTATCCCGTATGCAACCCCGGTGCACAGACAGTGTATACTGTTCCCGCATACACCACATCTGGCGTTTCTCACCCCAGCACTGATTTGACTATCCCTGCATGTGAGTCTCCTACTGGAACTGCAACAGGTGGCAACACTGGTGGCGCTTCTCCAAGTGGTCAGACCTCACCTGGTGTTAGCACTGCCACTGCTACTGTTTACACTACTATTGGCCCTTACACGTACCCTGCTTGCCATTACGCAGGTGAGAACAGCGTTTTCACTGTTTCGGCTTACACTTCTGCTGGTGTCACTTATTCAAGCTCTGTGCTTACTGTTAGTGAATGCCAGGAAACTGCTTCCCATGGCAGCAACGGTGGCTCTTCTCAGGGTAGTGCTTCGTCTTCTGCCAGCAATGGTCAGTCTTCTGGAAATGGTGCGTCGTCTGCTACTTCCACTAGTGGCTCAGCTAGTCAGACCGGCGGCAACTATCCATCATGCATCCCCGGTGCCCAATCGTCTGTATTCACGATTCCTGGCATTTCGGCATCGGGCACTACGAGAGGTGCTTCTGTTGTTACAGTTCCTGCCTGCCAAGAGACTGGTGGCATCATCACCTCTGGCACCGGTAACCTCCCAACTGGTATCATCACTAGCATCCCATCCACTGGCATTGATACTACTCAAATCATCACCGTGACTGAGACTACAGTTGTTCTTTCTGGCGAAACGTCTGTCATCCCAGGAACCACACTGACCGTCACTATCTCTGCCGCACCCAACACGGCCACAGAGACAGAAACTGTGATATCTCCCACTACAGTTGTGACTACACTGTCGCCTCACTCTACCGTTATTACTACCGCTGGCGGTGGTTCTTATAACGGCACTACTGGTGTCATCACGTCAGTCTTGTCTTCTACTGTTTTGCAACCCACAACTATTGTTACAACTGTTGAGGGTGAAGTCAAGACTGTCACCGTTTCTACAGGAATTGTCGTTCCTACGACTGTTACTGTCACTCGCACTGCCCCTTCGTCTCCCGACCAAGTCATCACTACTACTTCTGTCCAGTCGTCACCCTCTGTCGTGACAACCGTCATTACTCCTACTCCTGTTCCCACAGGCAACGGCAACGGCAACGGCAACGGCAACGGCAATGGAAACGATAACGAGGGCCAGTGTGCTGCCTATGAAGGTGGCTCTGCACCAGTTCCCATCGGAGGAAGCTGTATCTCTGGCTGTGTCGGCCAACTGAAAACTTGTGGTAAGAGCTGGAATCCTATGGACAAGTTGAAGTGCTGGTGCAATGTCATGAGGTGCAAGTGTGCTAACGGTAAGATGCTTGCTTGCAAGTTTGCCGTCAACCTCTAGAGTTGGTAAATATTACCACGAAAACTATTTGAAAACGTTTCTTCTTTTTTTACTTCTTTTTTTTTTCATTGATATTTTTTAATTTTCTATACCTTTTACTTTTATATTTATTTATACTTATATTTCTATTAATTGATTTTTTTTTAATATTTAATTGCTTGGTTAGCTCTCTTAGTGGGCTCTGGAATAGTTGGCTTTCCATATTTTGACATCGTCGTCATTTGGGTTTTAGTGGGCGAATTCTGCAGTGTGGCTACAACTCAATACTTCCAACCCTAGCCCACGATGCGGCCGCCTTGCCCTTCATTATTTCCGCTGGGAGAGGCTCATTTCTTCTTGCCATCACTTTCTTTCAACAAAGCTTCACCTCCGTCCTCTTCTCGAAATGAAATTTTCTTCTCTTTCAACTGTAGCCTCATTGCTGGCTGTTGGTAGTCAGCTTGCTGCTGCCACCCCTGTACCTCTTGAGCTCTCTGGCGTTCAAGTTCAGAACCCATTTGGCTCTAGCGGCCTGTCTGCTTCCGACAAACCTATCCCCGGCGAGTCACCACTCATGCTTTGTGACCTTGACCAGCCCAAGCTTGTCGAAATCTACCAGGTTAACCTCGACCCCAACCCTCCTTTGAAGGGCGAAAACCTCACCATCTCTGCTGAAGGTGTTGTCAAGTCTGTTATCGAGGAGGGCGCTTACATTGACATTGACGTCCGTTACGGCTATATCCGACTTTTGAAGCAGACCTTCGACCTTTGCGAACAGACTGCTAATGTCGACCTTGCTTGCCCCATTCAGGAAGGAAAGATCACTTTTGAGACTTCTGTTCAATTGCCTCAGGAGATCCCTCCCGGAAAGTACACTGTTGTCGCTCGTGCTTACACTGTTGATGACGAGCCCATTACGTGCTTGTCAATCACTGTTGAGTTCCCTGCTCTCTAAGTTGTTTCTAGCTGACTTATTTGGCCTTCCCCCAATAATGCATCAAACTGTGGTTTTTCTCGTCCTTTAATTTTTATTCAGAATCATAAGTTTTTATTTCATTCTTCTATTATTAATTCTCTCCGGGTCTAAGCAGAGGAAGATAGTAAATTCTACTTTCTACAGTCTAATATCGTCATGCGGTGTTCTTTTTTATTCTTATAGTTTTATAGTTTCTCTTTCAAGTAACGAATTTTAACGATTGTTTTATAACTATTATTATGCGCCCGAGATGCCAAAAGCTATCAAAGAGATAAGAATTAATTAACGGATACTTATATTGTTCTATTTAGAAATAACTATACACAATGAGAAAAGGGTTACAAGAACAATGCCTATTTTGTTGTTTTGAAAGAAGAATTAGTTTGTCTATCTAATGAGATTGGTATTGCTGTTTACCGAATCTTCAGAAGCACGCTGAGCACTGGGTTGTTGGCTCAGCAAAGGAGTGTCCTGAGTACCGTAGTCTGCAGAAACGTAGAGATTAGTAGCCTCGGCTAGCATAGCATCAGCTTCTTCCTGCGTGTAATTGTACTTGGGAACAAACTTGCGCTGGAATCTTCTGGGGATGAAGGGCAAGTAGCCATAGAGCTCGCGGTTGCGTAAGCTGTAAAATGCAATAATGATGAATAACCAGTAGAGGATGTAAGAAATAACAGAGCCATACGTGGCGCTGTTTTGCCATCCTAATAGGGCATTGAAGATCATCCAGGGCCCATCGGTCTGACCATTGCAGCAGTTGATATGCCAAACGGTGTTGGTGATATCGTACGAACCAGGACCAGAGCCCATCTCGCTGACATCTTGACCAACTTTGTTGATGAACATTTGCAATTCAATGAACCAAACGCCGCGCGAGAGCAAACCGGCAGCTACAAGGTAGAGGAAACATGTGGAGGCAACCAAAAAGTAATGGATAGACATGTGGTCACCGGTTCTGTACATGATCCAGCCAATGATGGATCCAAGAGCAATGGCAGTGATCACTGGGAGGGGGAAAGATGAAGTAGGCTGGTTCGCGCCAATTCCACCTAGGAACACAACGGCTTCCAAACCTTCTCTGAGAGTGGTGACAAAAGGCAGAATTGCAAGAGCGTAGCGACGGGACAAATGCCGAAGACCCCAAGTGCCTTCACCCTTGTGGGTTTCGATAATTGACTTTGCAATCTTGACTCTCCACTTTTCTCTCATCTTGTTGATTCTAAGCATTGTCGCACCCATGAACGTGATGATAAGAGAGGCAAGAATCGAGAAAGAAGCCTCCCAGAGTTTTTCAGTCGCTCCCCATAAATCCTTTCCAAGATGGTAAAAGGCGTAGACAAAAAATGAGCCAATAAAGAAGCAAATGAGAAGACCTAGGATGGCACCTGCCCATACTTGGATCACAAGCTTTCTGTAAATCTTTTTCGACGTTTGCTCCAACTTCAGAGCCTTGGTCTGTTCAGCCGGTGAAAGGCCACCTTCTGACTCGACAATGTCGTGTTCATTCTGAATGGACTTGTCGCCAAATCCCTGGTTCAAAAAGGCAAGTAACACTGAGACAATAATGGCAGTCTCAATGGTTTCGCGAAAAATGATGAAAAACACCTGCACTGAGAAATATTTTTCAAGCCATAACATGTTGGACAGTCGATATTATCTGATGCTGAATTTTAGGAATGTTTTGTTTTTCGTTTCTTTGACTAACAGACGTGTCGTGTGTTTTGTCTTGGAGGTTGAGTTTGATGTTGTGGGCGAAGTATGATTAAAATGCTTAAATTCTACCTTCTTTGTCCGAGACCTCCAGCCAACGCGGTGTATATATACTTCGAGATCAAGTCGTACTTTTCTAGCGTATGGCAACTAGATCCACAGCGTTTGCAAGTATGTCGAAAGAGTTATTTCCAAGCCAGCTGTCGAGGCGAAACAAGAGTTGACCAGGGAGTAGGAAAAAATTGAGGAAGGTCGAAAAGAGTTAAGGCTTCAGATGATCTGATAAAAAAAAAATTGCGGTTATGTCATGGATTAGTAACACTAGCTGCTATTGGTGCAACCCAATTTGTGGCCCAAGCCAAGAAACCGTTCTGAGCGCTTGGCCCGAGTGTTTTTTTTTTTTGCCTGCTTTTTTTGCCGTCTCACTTGGCGCAAAAAACTCGTTGGGGACGTTTTGCTCCAGAACTGCTGAAAATACGATCACGGGCGCAGTCTGGACAAATGATGGATCGATGGATTGATTGTATGCTTCGTATAGTATGGCAAGTGTGTGTTACATGTTGGTGGCGACAAGATCTCGCCTCTTAATGTTCCCATGACTGGGTGTGTCGGTAACTTGCTCCGCCAGTACCCTGAAAGACCTGGATTCTAGACTCTCTGTACTTGCGTCCAAATTTTTTGAGCTTTTCAGTCACGGATTTTTCTTTCGAGTCCATCTTTTGGCTGTAGGAAACGGCTAACGTGAGCGCTGTTACAATGGGCCACATGCCCTGGCGTCGCTTGACATTTTCGTAAAGCGTCAGCCAGCCAAACTTGGCCACGTCCTCCTCCTCAATGTACCCGTCGCCGTTGTCTTCCACTGTGCCAAACACTGAAGATACCATAGGAGGAGGCGAATTGGACGAGTTTTGTTTGAAAATGGACCTCTTTTTGTAATCAGAACTGCCGTCATCCACATGACTAAATCGTGACACTTCTTTCATAAGCTTCTTGCGCAGCTGCTTGCGTCGTTGCAACACCGCCATGATCTTGTCGCTTCCTGGCCCCGATGGCCCAGGAGCAAAGAAATAAACTTTTGTCGAACGTTTTTTAGTAGAAGTGTCGCCGGTATACCCATGGTCAAGGATTTCTTCATCGGAAACTTCAAGCCCCGGGTCTAGGTTGAAAACTGTACTTGGTTGATCGTTTCTATTGCCCACAATCCACTTATGGCCTTTTTCGTCTTGGAACAAAAACTGTCTGGTCGGTGGGCGCTTACCAAGGATCCTTGACGAACCATAATCTTCCTGAGCAGACGCTCTGATGGCAACGGCTTGCCCTTTCCACGATATTTGCGATGTCACAGCCCCACTTTTCTCAGGGCTGTTACTTCCGCCCTTTGTAAACGTAGTAACTTCAAAATATTCTTCTTCATTCTGCCTGAACCCTCGCTGAATTGTTATTTCGCATAGTTGGTCCATGGGAGTCATGAGTGACAATGAAAACGTAGTCTGGCCTAGACTGTTTTGCCCTCCAGAGTTGACCTCCACGTAGTAACTGGGGCCAATGGGGCATTTGATGTGATCTGAATCTGGGTTGGTCGTCATGTAAAAGTCCTTTAGGTTTTTCTGTATGTGGTACTTCCACGGGCCATTGAGATCTGCCCCTGCCCCTGCAGTGGAAGGAGTCGAAGGGGTAGCACCACGACCTGGGATGCTTGTGATAATTGGTGTATAAGACGCGGAGCTCTGATTTGTATTGAACTCGTTCCTCTCATTAGGCGGCTCGCTAGTGGTGCTAGATTGAGGGTACTCTGTCGAAGTTGGGGTTGGTGATCCGGTAGACGAAGGTCTCCAATGGCCGTTATCCTGACGGTTCGGAGTATGCCCCTGAACAGGTCCCTGAACAGTGTTTCTGTAAGATTTGTTGTAATCCTTATTGAGATCTGGTGATGGATAAGAATCTGATTCCTTGTAGAAATCACTCAAGGGTGAAAACGATCTCTTTTGTGGCGCAGAGTTTTGTCCGTTCAGAGACTCCAAAGCCTGTGTTCTAGGGTCAACACTCGAGTCCTTTTGTTGCGGACTATGAGCAAACTGAGGTGAGATCTCTGGTGACAGATGCATGGTATCAGGCCGTCTGCTCTGGGGTTCTGAATGATATTGGCTATTGCGATCGTGCTCGAGGTAAGGCTGAGAACTAGAGTCATTGCGAGATTCGTAGACATGTGTCTGGGTGTCTACAGCTGATACAGGCCTGCGTCTTATTGGACCCCGCTTGCCGGCAAGATCTAGAGAGCGGTTGGGAGACGTGTTGGACTGACTAGATGAGGGGCGATCAGGAGTGGATGAATGCAAACTTGAATGGGCTCCATGAGAAGGCATAGTTCCATTGACGGACAGATGCGAAGCATTTTGCGGGTGCTCTAAAGTAATACGTTCCAGTCTTTGAGCCGAATGTGTTATAGATTGCCCCAAAGCCTGTGAATCGTGGATTTGGTAATGACTGTGAGTGCTATTCTCATTTCTTACCGGCGATATATGAGAGGCGACTGGATGTGGTGAATTCCTTGGCTCTGGAGTCTGAGGGAGAAACTTTTCTGGAGACGCTGCTCGCACAGGCGATCTAGACCCAGGCATTTGCCGTGGTCCACGCAGTTGCCGCGAAGAACTTTTCGGCATTTCGTAGTGAGAAGTGGACGGGGGAGGAGGAGTCATTCTCTCCTGAATATACTGATTGTTTCCAACTGGCGATTCATAATAAATGCGATCTGAGCTGGACACTGGAGGCGAAAACCCAGGCCCTTCCTGTCGGTGGCTGTGCCTATGCGAACTACCGTGCTGACCTTCATAACGGACTATGATTGTTAGAAAATTTAATCCTGCTATTCACTAGTCACCGAAACACTTACATCTGTTTTCCGGCCGATGATTAGACATTTGTAGCGATACTTTCAAGGGACCGTAGGCACTACTTGGGCTTGAGTCCTTGGTCAAGTTTACTTAGAAGGTTTGTTTACGCAGGTCACCACCAAACGGTTAGATTACGTAATCATTCAAGACGCTTGGTAATGTTCAGGTACGCGAGTCTGAGAGTCGAAATCAAAGGCTGTGAACGCTGAACATTGCGCGAGCAGAGGGAAGAGACGCAAAAGTTAGTACGGGTATCTCTACGCCAGTAGTGCGAGGTGCTGAGATTTTCACGCATGAGGTTTGATTAGCAGGACTCTTTCTTCCACGGCTTCGTGAGGCAGCGGAAGGCTCAGCAGCCATACCCTCGAAACGTGAGCGTGAGCTCATAGATGGCGGCACAAAAGAGCGTCCACTGAGCCATGACACCAAGATTGATGATCATGAATAGTAGAAAGAGGAAGGAGGAAGAAGGAAGAGAATGAACTTGCCCGCCAAAAGTCTCCGCGTTTAGCGCCGCACGCGCTAAAATTTGCCCCAAGTAAAAAAAAAAAAAAAAAAAAAAAAAAAAAAAAAAAAAAAAAAAAAAAAAAAAAAAAAAAAAAAAACCTCCAAGGTTCTCGCATCGCTGGACCAGCTCCGACCTGCGCATGAACGCGCTGACTACGAGTTTAGGCCGAAGCGAGCTCAATCTCGGAACGCTCAGAAATTTCTGCAAAATGCTCAAATTTGCACTTTCTTCCCTCTTCCTCAATCTATTCGCACTGGTCTGACTGATTCTCGAGATTTAATAATCGCCAGGTTTTAAAGCACAAGCGCCGCTCCTCTTTTTTGCTCCCTTCTTGTATTCGACTTCCAACTTCGTCCTTAAAGCGTGCTGTTTGACTGAAATATAGAAAAGCTTCTTTGCTGTTTATCCAACACTTGTGCAAAATACCAAACTGCCTTGCTGAGCATTTTGCCGTCCACCTCTTCCATCATGGGCTCTGACTGGACTGACGAGCTTTCTGGGCTTCTCGCCCACGATCCCCATACTTCCAACAAGAGTGACTCTTTGGAGCTAGATGGCGCTGATCATGGACAATGTGACGACTCTTGCATTCAGTTCATGGACAAGCTGGACGAGCTTTGCAGCGTCTGTGATCCCAGCCTCATGAGCGGATCCATGAACGAGCTCTCAATCAACCCAACATCTACTTCACATCAACAGCAAATTGGCACACCGCCTTTTGGATTTGCTACTGGCGTCTCTCCAAGACTCTCCAACCTCATCAATAACTCATCTCCTCATTCTGCAACATCATCTGACTGCTCGTCGCCTTGCAGCCAGAATTGCTCAAATCACGCTGAACACACATTTAGCTCTGCCCACAATGGGGTTAAGAGCCAGGATGATCCCCTGTCACTCTCAGACCTTCTGGGGTGCCCAGAATGCAACGAAATGGAATTTTCGAAGTATTCTGACTCTGCTCTGCATACGTTTTGCCCTGATCCAAAGCAAGCAGATCGTCAACCTGAGAGAAGTAAACTGGTGCCGTCCGCGTCACAGGTCTTCAATGTGCCCTTTTCAAGTCCACACAACTTGGATGCCCTTGCTGCAACTCGTACAGACCAAGTCAAGAGAGTGAAAGGAATCGATCCTACGCAAAGCATACAACCAGGCCATACCCATAGTCATTCTCACTATCACAATCATTACCACACCTTGACGGCAGCTCGACATCCCTACCGGCACAACCATACACACTCGCATCGCCACACGCACAGCTCTATTTACAGTGAAAAATACTTTCCTCCCAGTTCATCTGTCTCTAGGCGAAGCAGCACCAGCAATAGTGTTGCTTCGTCCTCGTTCATGCCCTCAAGGTCTTCGTCCATCAGCACCTCTTCTCCGTTGGATAACCAGCAAAACAATGCCCCGGGTGACTCTTCTGCAGTATTATACTGCCACTGGGGTGACAATTGTGGCGACACCACTTTTAATACAGAGGCGGAGTTTGACATGCACTTGAAGTCAATTCATTTAAATTTGGAAGCCAACTCAAAACCAGACGAGTCGACCATTCCTACCTCTACTGCTTCTACAAAAAGACCTTTTGACGAGCAACTCAGCTCAGAGGCTAATGAAGACAAGCTTCTGCTTTGCAACTGGGATCAGTGCAATACTGAGGTTTCGGAGTTTGACGACTTGCTGAAGCACATCAAGGTGGATCACAGCATGTCATATCCTCACAGCCTTTGCAATACGCATTCCTCGCACGAAAGCTCCAATAAGTTTTACCCCTCTGCACAGCAAGAGACTACTCCACCATACTCCAAGGTTGGAACGCCAACCCCAGCCGATATCCTTAAATGCCACTGGGACAACTGCAATTTCAACACAAACGACCTCAGTCTCTTGGAAACCCACAAGTCGGAGCATCACCCCAAGGCTACTGCTGCTCTGCAAAACGGCGTCACAATGTATCAGTGCGAGTGGAAATCTTGCAACTACAAATCGCTCAATGTTAATGACTTTATGGCACACGTCAAGCAGGACCATGTCAATTCAATGTTCTCGCCAAGCAATCAGAAGACCTCACAGTCGCCGTTAGCTAGCGAGTCTACCCTTTTCAAACAGGACCACGATATTTCAAACCTACCTCTGGAAACTTTTGAAGCGACTCCAGAGTCACCAGAACATTTAAAGAAAGATCCCGTTGCTGCCAGTTCTTCTGATGCTGACGCCGACTCTGATGCAGAAGAGAAGAAATTTGTTTGCCGCTGGCTATGCCATGAAGACAGTGACAAGGAGTGCGGGCTGACATTTGACTCGACACAATCCTTGAACCAGCACGTTGTAGACCTGCATATCGGCTCACGCAAGAGCCAGTATACCTGTATGTGGGCCGGCTGCGAGCGCCACGGCCGCCCATTTGCTCAACGCCAAAAGATCCACCGGCACCTCATCACCCACACCAAAAACAAACCTTACGTTTGCAACATTTGCGGCAACTCCTTTTCCGAGGCCCTTGTTCTCAAACAACATTTGAGGGTGCATTCGGGCGAAAAGCCCTTTGCTTGCAAAATTTGTGACAAGAAATTTGCGGCCAGTACGGCATTGTCTGTGCACATGCGGACACATACAGGTGAAAAGCCACTGATTTGCAAATGGCCAGGCTGTCAAAAGAGGTTCTCCGAGTCTTCAAATCTAGCAAAGCACATGAAGAGTAAGTTTTTCCTTTTTTTTTTTTTTTTTTTTTTTTTTTTTTTATTGTAGTTTACTAACTTACTTCTAGCACACCAGTCTGAGAAACCATTTGAGTGCCCAGAGCCCGGCTGCAACCGCAAGTTTGCAAGAAACGACCAGCTAACGCGCCACTTGCGAACGCACCAGGATAAAGACGACAAGTTGAGAGAAAACGATTCGTCCATACCTGTTGTCGTTTGAATTGTGAAAAGTTGTTTCCAAGCTCTGGTGTGTATGCCTTGATTTTATAAACTTTTTGCTTAGTTTCTTCTTTATTTATTGCATGAAAATAAAATGGGTGGTTTATTCAAAAAAAATATAAATTGTAATAAATAATTTTATGACGGTGATATTGTCATTTGCTGCTCTTGTAGACTTACTCTGGCCTTGAAACATCTTCCAATTGGCTCTTCAATTCCGGTACCATGACGTCGACCCGTTTCCAAGTCTCGTCCCAAAACAAGTCGGACTTGAGATTGTCTATTTCGCTTTGTAGGCCGCTAGTCTTGATAACCATGAGCAAGTTTTTCAAAGAGTGTAGCGCATCCTCACTTGCGTCAGTTGCAATAAATTCAGTGGACGAGTGTGAGCTGATTAGACCCTTAATAATGTCAAGCGTCTTGGTCCAGATGGTAATCCATTGTGTACTATCAGTCTGTTCCAAAGCGGGACTGGTCACAAATTGCAATAGCAACTTGCAGCTTAAAGACGCCACTTGACCGCGAGTCTTGACCATACCAGTAGGATCGGCTTGGTAAACCTCATCTGTCAATAGCTCATCAACGTTCGGGAATAAAACGTCAGTGAACATGTTGCTCCAGTCAAAGTGTGAAACATCGCTGTTGCTTGACGGCTCCATCGCTTTTTGGAAATGCTTGAAAGCGGCCTGTCTGATCTTTCGGCAAGGGTTGGTACATTGGCGTAGCAATGTAGAGGCGTAGATAGACCAGACACTCATCCAGTCCACCTCAGCCTCACTTGCGACGGTATCCAGCTGAGGTCTCAACTTAAAAGCTGTCTCTAAAGTAACAACGCTTCTTTCAACGTCTTTTTCAATTAACGCAATGAGCTCATTACCCTTTTTGGTAGCTTTAGCTGGTGAAAACCGCTGACCAAACTCCAAATAAATGCTTTGCTTGTCTTGCTCCAGCCGGGCCCCTGAGCTGCCAGTATCACAGACTTGACCAAACACTGCAAAAACGTTTTGGAAATTTGTAAACCAGATTTTGTCTTGGTTCGATATCCAAGTGTTTAAAAGCTGGACCGTGACATCTGCGGTGATGCCGTTGGCGCTACCCAAGCGCAGTAGATTCCAGTACTTGGGATTTCTCAAAACATTATTAGAGCACCAGCAAGAAGTGTCGCACAAGGCGATAATTTGATCAATCAGATCAGGCATGCACCGCGTGACATGGTCGCTTGAGATCTGACTAATGAACTCCAACCCCTCCTCCAAGTCTGTAGCCATGTCAGCTTTGCCATTTCTGAGTAGGGCCAGGTGATACGAGAGGATGCGGGTCGTGTATTCCAATTCCTCCTGTTCCAATTCTTCAAGAGACTCACGTAAAATGACTATTGCAGTGCGCATAGTAGCCGGGTCTTGAGACTCCAGTGCAGTCAATACCATAATGTCCAGTACAAACAGAGATGCAGGGTAGCGTGTTTTGCGTTGCTCGGCTGGTAAGCCATATGTAGTAGGGCGACACTTTCCAAGCTCGACAAGTGCATCCAGTCGTTTGCTCTTTGGCAAATTGAAAATTTCGTCAATAAAGCTAGCGACATTGCAGGCTTGTAAACACTCAAGGGCAGATAATGTAGCTTCAACGTCTTCTACTGGGGGTTCAGGAACTTGGTAGTCGGAGTTACCCGTGATGTACGACGATAGCGTAGAAAAAAGGCCTGTTTGTGCTTCTGGCTTTATCGGCTTAAACACGTGTGCAGGCTTTGAAGGAGGTAAGGGAGAAATTCCGTACTTTGCGTACTTATCCAAGAGGTCAAAATCTGTCAGCGAGTAAAGATAGATATTTGCAAGAATCAAAACAATGTTTTCCCAACAGGACTTTAATAGTGCAATCTTTCCAGCGCTCAGTTGAAAAAGCAATACCAAGGCCATTTGTGACCCAAAGCTATTTCCCAACTGAGTCGATGCTTTACTGACGGTGATATCTCTGGTTTCAACCTTTATTTGTACGGTATCAGTTGGAACATGTAAATCTTCCTCTGACACAGAAGCAACTTTGCACAGCGACGACAGTACTTGGTCAAGTGCTTCTGGGACATGATAACGCTGAGAAATTCTGGCAATATCTTCAAATGCTTTAATAACTCGGGAGAAAACAGTGTCATCTGTCGCCGTAGCAAAAACATAGGAAAGCATAGTCGCAATGGGCTGCCAAGTCGACTCAAAGAGGATCTTGTCATACTCATTAGTGCTGCAAATTTTGAAATCACCAGCTAGTTGAGACTTGACCTGGATGTCTTTCCAAGCATGTTCAAAACTTTCCTCATTGTCATGTTCTTCAGGGATGATAATTTCGCGATGCTTGATAGTGTAATAAATATTTTCCAAGTATTCAGGCGCAAAGTCGCCGCCTGCATTGGTTTTTCGGAGATTCCGTTTAAACTCTTCAAGCTTCATGGGCTGTTTGACTTGTGGATTGTGCAGATCGGTGTTGAGCATGATGACGGCATAACTGAGAACAAACGCAGAATCCTTGTCGGCAACGTGCTCCTTGTTACCAGCACTGGCGACATAATGCTCTGCAAATTTTTCTATGATGCGTTCAATTTGTTGCGATTCACCAGGAAGCCGGAAAGCTGCAAAAAGCTCTCTCATTGCTTCATCTAATGACTTGTGTGAAAAGTCGAAATCTTTGATGAAAAGATCCAGGTATTCTTTGCTTTTTGGCTTGGCCAAAAACTCTCCAAGAAGTTTCTTGTTGATTCTACCAGACTGGCGAAGAAACTTGACAACGTTAATGGTCTTGTCATCTGGAATCAGTTTGTACTTGACCAGTAAAGCCAGACCATCCGCGGGCTTTTCATTGAAACGTTCTGTAGCTTCAATGACTAGCTTTTTGCGCGCTTTATTTTCCAAAGCTTTTCGGCTAGACTCGGAGTCTGTAGTGTCTTGTATCCGATTGGCAAGATTGTTTAGAAATGACAATATAGTTTCCAAACACATTGGGGGAACGTTTGATGAAGACCAAGCGGCAGAGTCAGGGTATGCGTTGCGACAGAGAGAGTTGATCAAGTCCACACTCAAGTCAGCCCGGTCCACATCACAGTCATAATTCACAAACAGGTCCACAAAGTACGATGGCATTCGACTGAAGCTGGACAAGGCTTCAACCATCACTTCACGCGCATCTGAGCTTCTAGAGACAACAAAGGAAGGGGTGTCCGCTAAACTGGAGCTGGTTTGCTTCGCCGAAGCAGGTGTGGATACACCTGAAGGTGAGGCACTCACTACAGTCGGCAAAACGCTTGGGATACCTTCATAAAAGATGCTATGAACGCCCTTTTCACGAGGAATGTCCATCATTGGACTCAAACACGTTAGAATGTAAATCAAATATGCCTCCTGATGCAACTTCAAGTGCGATCTTGATGTGTTTAATACTGTTCCAAACAGTCTGAGTCCCTTTTGTAGCAAGAACGGACTATCTGAGCGGACAATTTGCAGTAGTTGTTTGAGCAACGAAGAGGTGATGAGCTCTAATAAAGATTCATGTCGGCAGAGATTGGAACCAGCAACCTCAAATGCAATGTTTAGTAAATGCAAAGCCATAATGCGGGTGGCTTCAATGTAATTAGGGGAATTGGCGGGGTCAATGATGGAGACTAGGATTTTCAGATAGGCCTTGATCGAGGGCAATCCATATGGTTCAAAGGGTTTGTCGGAATACTGTTTGGGCTCAAATGTGCTTTCTTCGGGTTCGCTTGGGACCTTGTTTTCCTTGTCTATCACTTCGACACCCGAGTGTGTATTTTCAAGCAGTTCCGTCACTATAGACTTGTCCGTTTGGGCGCTTGGTTCCGACATTTGCACACCATTGTCCTCTTCCTGCTTGTGGTCCACGACGATTTCCGGCTCAATGTCCCCAATAGACGCAAAGACCGCTTCTGTGAGTTTGATCATGGTCATTTCTGCAGACCTCCGCAAGAGATCGCCTCTTTTGATCTGACAAGCAATGTTCAGACAGGTTTCAAAAACCTGGCACAAACTTTCGTCAGTCAGCGTACTCCTCCCCATGTCGCAGACCAAGAATTCCATCAATGCCAGAATTTTGAGCAATACAGCGTCATCCTCGGCTTTGTCAGTGGCTTCAAATCGACAGTGCGTGATAGCGCCGGCGAGGTGGTAGATTGCAGGCTCGATTCCTTTCGACCCAGGAACAATGATTTTGTAGCTGAGAAATTTGCTGACGGAAGACAATGCAAGAAAAGTAGCGGCAGCTGTAACTCGAGGGTTGTAAATGACTTCAATGAAAGGCGCAAGAAGAGCCTGGGCGTCTAGATCAGTAATGTCGGTGCAGTTCGCTAGTTGCGAGCGGAGCTCAGAGAATCCTATGAGCAACGGATCATTCTATGAAGAAAAACTGTCAGCACCAAAATCCCACGTTACTGTTCTCGTTGACCTACCAAAACTGAAAACGTCTTTCGTGGTTTCAAGCCCAGCTTCTTTGCAAGGCTGTCCTCCTCTCCAAGCAGTGAAGGTGGAGCACCCAAGATCATGGGTAGACTCGACTCTGGCCCTAGAAGGCTCTTTCGCAAAACTGACGTCAGGTATATGCACTCATTTGTGACAAAAAAGACCGAGTCTATTGAAGCTGAAGGTGGCATAGCTATAATAGAGTTTGTCTTTTGGTCAAGTCGTTGAAGTAGTTTGTTGGACTTGATCTGGTGTTTGTGTCTTTTTGCATGCACTCTGAACCCTAACCTGATATTGTGGGGCAGACTGAGGAAAGGTCACTGAGATGGATTGTAATGGCAAAGATCTATAGTATTCCAAGTTTAGATATTTCATCTTTGTGCCGTAGAAAAATAGTTGTGGATTTGGAACTATTCAATTGCTCGGCATCTTATTCTTGTGTGGAATAAGACATGTTAATGGGTTGACTACAAATGAACTTCTATTCAACCTGACAACACAGATAGTAAAGAATTATTTGCATTCAAGACTCGAAACGCATTTGAAAATCTATTCACTGGAAGCGCCTGTTTTTCCTAGTAATTGTATTGCTGATATCAAAGTAAAAAGTAGGAAATAAAGTTTGGTGTTAAATTATATACAATATGGTAGCAAATATTGTGACGTACTTTTTTGACAATGAGTGTAGAAATGGAAAATAGGACGTTTGGGAAAAGTCTGTTTTAAATCAATAGAAACAAACATTTTCAAACTCAAGAGCAAATTTAGTAGTATATGTAGGTAGTGGAGCAATGAATAGTCTGGGTAAGAAGCGAGTAACACAAAATTGGCTGAGCGAGCTATGGTTTGAGCAATCCCAAAATACCAAGATCATACAATGACAGAGCTGGCATTTAAATCAACATTCCATTGATAAACGCGCGGTTTGACAGGCAGGTCTCATGTGTCATCTTTTGAGCATGACGGCCTGGGCCGGTCCAATTCTGATAACTTTTGTGCACGACGAACAAAACCTATTATTCTTGACGCGGTAGTAACTCATACAACTCAATTGCGTCCCTGACTCCAACGACTGACTCTGAGGCGGCAGCTGCTGATGTGAGTTTGACAAAGAGGTGCATGGTTTTCTAATTCCAAACTCAGAGTGGCGGCACATGAAGTCGTTGACGTACTGGATACACATGGTGACATCTTTTACCGTTCAGATGTAAAAGGAACCCCAGGAACTAAAAGGTATTTATAATATTTCAAAAACACACAGGGAGCATGTAAGCTCTGGCTTTTGAAAATGTTAATTCAGAAAGGTGAAGGGTGAAGCGCAACCTCAACTGGACCGCAGTTTGGCGTAAGTTGATTATCAGTTTATACAACCACATTTTGTAAAATGCTGCTTGACTGTGTAAGTACGTAACGTTGAAACAGCGACCGACTATCGATAGCATTTGAAGACAAAATGAAAAACTAGTTTGAAAATTGTTGTACACGTTTTGAGATACCATGACATCAATAACGTGGACTGTCGTTAAAGAGAGCATTGATGATCCACCAGACACACAAAGCGATATACAACTAAAGAACCTAAACAAGCACTTTATATACGACCATTGAATCAACGAATTAGTTAGTAGCTTGATAACCGATCAAGTCAAAGCAGGGCAAGTTCAACTTTTACGGTATTTGTGAGTTTCATTGAGTTGAAAATCTGTTCCCGTCTTGCAATTAAACCGACAACAAAGTTCAAAGTTCCGCAAACTAAGAGCTTTGGTAAACGTTTTCAAATTTGCGCTCAACTATCAACTGGTCAAATGCAAGGTTCATAACCTGTATTGACCCGTATAAAGCCCAGAATGAGGTTCTAGTGCTAAGTGCTGAACGGAGACATTAAGGGCAAAGACCAGAGATCCATACAAGCACCCTGAGAGGAACAAACGAGCCAGGACTGCATCAACTAGCTCACCGCTACCAGTGAATATCCCAAAAATACGCTGAAATTGAAATATCCTTTTACAAGGCAAAGCAAAGCTCTCGTCACTTGCAATTAGCATTAACCTTGAACTCTGGACCCGCTGGCGCAGTGTGGACTACCTCAACTCGGCAACTTGGCCACAAACCGGCAGCCACCACCCTTGCCTGCCAGCACCAAACTTCTCAAAGCACTTAGATATTGATGCAAATATTGTTGGGCAACAGACTCAATTTGGTCCAGCATTTGTGGTCATTACAAGGATAAACAACGCAACTGCAAAACGAACTATCCACACTCCAAACTCCACACAAACGCAACCATACACTGCATAAGACTGCGATACTTTGTGAAAACTAGTAGAGACCTCGTTGGGCAAATAAGCTGTTCTGGTCCCTCGAGTTAATGGAGCAGTGTACATACCAAGTAATCACTGACTTCCATAGATGATGACATGCTGAAACAACGGCAATAACAGCTTTAAATCAATTAAGCCCAAGCCCTGTTACAATTGGGTAGGGTTATTGACATGGATTAGCCCACCAATATTCCAGCTCGAAAAAATTCCTGCGAACGGAAATCATCATTTGATTGATTGTTGCTTCGACTGAAGAATCCATCATCGGTATGAAACTCTCCCTGCCAGACTTGATCGTATTAGTCGCCTTGCCCTAGGTCCCGTGACCATATCGATAACCAGTATTTATAGCACGCACGGCTGAACCAAAAGGAACAAAAAACCCGTGCGCGTCAAACTGGAAATTCGTTGTGGGGCCTTTGGACAAAACCTCTTGGGGAGAAAAACCCGACAAATTCCCAAATTCTCTTTCTCGCCACTAAAGTTGCGTGCGACTGCCTTTGGGAAAATCACGAGAAGGTGTCCAAGAATTTTTTGTGTTTTGGTGGCGGCGCGGTCATGGCCGCGGCATTAAAGAAAATGCAGCCCAACCAACAACGAGAGCAAAAAAAATATTAAAACTTGAGACATATTTTGACAGCCTGCCTGGTCATTGGCCGGGATCAACAACTTCCTACAAGATTCTACGACGATTCATGAAAATAGTAAAATGGTTTGCATTTCAATACTATCTAGCTAATAACATTTAAGGAGACATGGAGAAACAAACAAGAGTAAACGAGAAAAAAAAAACGCACAACAGGGATAATAAATATAAAGACAAATAATGGTGATGGTTGAGTTGTTTAACCACCGAAACCGTAAAGGGTGCGGCCCTGTCTCTTGAGAGCGTAAACCACATCCAGGGAAGTAACAGTCTTTCTCTTGGCGTGCTCAGTGTAGGTCACAGCGTCACGGATGACAGACTCCAAAAAGGCCTTGAGGACTCCGCGGGTCTCCTCGTAAATGAGACCAGAGATACGCTTGACACCACCACGGCGGGCGAGACGGCGAATGGCGGGCTTCGTGATTCCCTGGATGTTGTCACGTAGAATCTTTCTGTGGCGCTTGGCACCACCTTTGCCAAGTCCCTTTCCTCCCTTACCGCGGCCGGACATTGTTGATTGAGTTGTTTGTAAAGTAGTTGGGTGTTAAAAAGTTGGGGGTGTAGATAGGATTGATGATAGAATCAAGCCTAAGAGAGTTTGTTGTGGGAGTGAGAGTGATTGTTTGATGGAGAAAGAGAAAAGAGAAATAAAAAAAAAACCGGGAAACGGGGCGAGTTAAATAACTTTTTTTGGCGGGGGGAAGGGCAGCGAAGACTTTGCACAGAAAGAAAAGGGCAAAATGAGCCAACTGGAACGCTCGCAAAGTCCCGGTTCCAAAGCCACGCGCATTTGTTACCGCACGCACGCACGCTTTGTCGCTATTGGAATTTTGTGTGGGCTGTCCAGGCGGACTGGGAGCTGCGGAAATTGGACTGCGATGTGCACGCGTAAGGCGCACTTGCACATAGTAAATGTGGTATTACGGAACTTATACCAAAAAATTGCGAAACATGTTGTTTGGCGGGTCTGTTTTGTGGCAAGCTGGGTGTAAAGACGCGACATGGACAAGGGACCGAGGGACACTGGGCCCAGAGTTACGCAGCAGGCAAGTAACTGTGGGCACATTTAGCAGACTGCGATATACACACGCAGTAGTAATCTGCAGTCTAGCTTTTTGTGCTATAATTCCAGCCCTTGCCCCGGTCCCAGCTGTGCGGCTATTTGGCCCTTGGGAACATTGGCGCGGGCGTTACTATGGCGAAGTGACCTGGCCCTGAAACTTTGCGCAGAGCTGAACGGGGTGCAACCGGCCAATCACAGCGCCCAAAGCTCGCGACCAGAAGACGACACAAACTTGACAAACTGGAACAAAGCGGCGCTGGAGCAGACCCAAAGCCACGCGCGCAACGTGTACATGTCAGACTAGCGCACTGGGCATGCCACACAAGCAACAGCCCAAACAAGCAACCAAGAAACAGGCAAAATTGCGGCAACTTTGCAAACAACGTGCCATACTTGTGACCAGCAGCCAGTGAAACTCATCTCCCTTGCCTTACCCAAAAACAACGAAAGAACAAGAATTAAGAAAAAAAAAAGATATTTAAGACACGACATTTTCCCAAATTCTCGAGTTTTTTTTTCCTCTTCTTCTTCTCTCCATCAACCAAACAACCCTTTTTCACTTCTTCACTTCCAACAACCCAACAACCAACTTGATCAAAAATGGCTAGAACCAAGCAGGCTGCTAGAAACACCACCGGTGGCAAGGCCCCCAGAAAGCAACTCGCCTCCAAGGCCGCCCGCAAGTCGGCCGCCCCCTCCGGCTCCACCGGCGGCGTCAAGAAGCCCCACCGCTACAAGCCCGGTACCGTTGCCCTCCGTGAAATCAGACGCTACCAAAAGAGCACCGAGCTGCTCATTAGACGTTTGCCCTTCCAGCGTCTTGTCCGTGAGATTGCCCAGGACTTTAAGACTGACTTGCGTTTCCAGTCGAGTGCGATTGGTGCTCTCCAGGAGTCTGTTGAGGCTTACCTTGTCTCGCTCTTTGAGGACACCAACTTGTGTGCCATTCACGCCAAGCGTGTGACCATCCAGAAGAAGGATATCGCTTTGGCTAGACGTCTCAGAGGTGAACGTATCTAAATGTTTTCAATTCGCTTCACTGTATTGACTAATATTTATTTATTTCTTTTATTCCTTCATGACTGTTTTTCTCATTTGTTTCCTGTTTTTTTCATAACTCTCTTATAACTGCTTTTAATGTATTTCTATTTTGATAAACTTGCTTATTTACTGTAAGGCATTTTGGTGTAACTAAAAACTGGTGATGCGGGTTTTGAGAAGGTGAGGTTTTTTTATTTTTGCTTTTAAAAAAAAGGTGGGACAAGAATGTTGCCACTGAATCAAGACTAGTGACTTCTTCTGCCTTGGCAAGGCAAGTACGCAATGCGCAGGCAATACCGAGTTACAACTCCAACCCTCAACCATTTGGACACCAACATCGGTGCAAGAGATCCAAGTCTAGAGTCTATATTATTGCTACTTCCTGTCAATATAGCCAACCGTTGCCTTGTTGCTGTATAAGAAGCAATCTTCAAGTTGGCTTTAAAAATTCGTATGAACCCCCCTGTTGTTTGAAAAAAACAAGGCAACTTGCTGGTACCTTCTATTAACTAGTTCTAGTTACTTGTGTAACTTGTGCCCAGCTGCCAAGTTGTTGAAATAGAGCCGAGTTGCAAGTTCACGATCCATGGCAAGGCTGAAAGCTCCATTACTTAGTTAGCCATAATTCCAAGTCCAATTGTAACCTATAAATCACGTGACACGTTGTCCAGCTCCATATCAAAGCCATTGATGCTAAATTCAGGACGGGCAAGAAAACCATGGTTGCCTGATTTTTTACGTGAATGAACTTTTTAATCAATCAATCTTGGGGATAGTTTAAGATACCAAATGTCATGTCTTGAATCTCGATTGGTTTGTTTGTTGCTCACCATTATTAAAAGATTTGATTCTTGTGATTAGTTTGTATTTATTTTGCCATGAATGTGAAGTTCACCACGCAGGACAGCAACTTCATCACAGAAATCGACTAGGCCGTGTAACCCAACAAGAACTCGGTCAAGAACTTGCGACTGATCAAATATCATCATGACTACCGATTCTAAGCGGTCTTTTTATTAGTTGAAACTTGTTGGCTCACAAGTGAAGATCAAACAACGCCTTGGCAATCAAGTCTTTGGCGCACATGTTTATTATTTCCAGTCTCTTCACAAGTTGTTGCCCGACGGACAAACGGCCAAGCTCTAAGAAGCCGGGCCGGGGTCTTGTTGAAGTAATCAAGAATAGCTCCAGAAGCAAAGGAGCGAAGGCTTCCAAAAGGGCAGCATTAGGCTAGGCCTTGGGTGATTTTGCGAGTGATTTTGCAGGTGGATAGAGTTGGCCTGCGCTTGCTTTTGTCATTGACCAATCCTCGTGTTTCCTGATCTTTGAGAAAACCAAGCAAATTCCCAGAGTAGTTGACTCAACTTGACTGTTGTGAAGTTGTCAACTGCCTGGTGAATTTCGTGGTTTTGCAGCAGTTCCAACCCCGCATAATCGTTTATTCAATCAATTGGATTTGTTGTATCAAAATATTGGACCTAACCCTGGGTTTGGCATGTGCCGTTTTACAAAAAGGCGGAAGAAAATCAAGGTTCCAACGTATTTTTTTGGCACGTGCGCGTTTCAGGGCAAGCGTTACAACACAAATCAGCCATCAACAGGAGCACGATCAAGACGACCACGATCAAGAGCAGTGAGCAGGTGACAAGTTAAAACTTGGAGTGGTTCAAGTAGTTCAAGTAGTTGCATAGTTGAGTAGTCACTAGTAAATAGGTCAAGTGCAAACAATCACAAGCGCGGGACTGGACTTGTGTGCGGCAGTCACGTTCACTTTTTTTTCCCAACATTTTCACCTTCTTTTTCGCCGTGAAATGCGACTTTACCAGCGATTCTTGGATTCGTGATCACAAACAACAACTGGATACTTATACTATATATACCATCGAGTATCGCCATCGCCATCGCCATCGCCCAGTTCACACTTCAATCCACATCCACGACCAATCTCAACCCATCTCCAAGCCAAGCAGGTAACCGCGCACGCTCTGCAGTCGTCCACCACCCCATCGACACAACAACAACAAGCACCCGCAAACCCACAAACCCGCACACCCGCCCAGACCAAAAAAAAATACCCTTTTTTTTTCTTCTCTTCTTCTTCTTCTTCTTCTTCCTCACCACCATCTCCTTGGCTCTCCGGTTTCATGCGCAGGCCCTTCTAATTAGCACCTTTTCTACGCCAAAGCCCGTCTTCACTAATCTCAAACAGACCAGCAAGAACTCACAACAAGCAAAATTTGAACAAAAACCAAAAAAAAAAAAAAAAAGATAACTAGACCCGCCCTCACTCAAATTTTCACAACCTCTCCAACAACAACCTTTTTCGCATCAAACCCTTCTTCTTTTGCATCTAAATGACTCCTCCTTCTGTCGGAAACTACTACTCCGCAGAGTCATCGCCCTCTGCAACTTCTTCTCCACCAGAAGCTGCCAACACCGCAGGTGCTCCTTCTACTACAGCAGCTCCCTCTGCTCGCTACGAACACACCGATAGCGATATCCATATCGCCGCTGAAGCACTCAAGAGTCTTCGTGCACAGTCAGTCTCTGCGTCCCCAGTCTCACCGCCATCCTCTTCTGCTTCTCCCGGCTTTGTGCTGCCCCCAATAAACTCTCCTGCCCCACCAACAAACTCAACTGTGCAGCCGCCGCCGCCGCCGCCGCCGCCGCATACAAACAGCAGGCATAGCCATCACAAAATCGGTACCTTTTACCACGCCCCTCGCCATTCTCCTTACCATTCCCGTTCTTCGTCATTTTCAGACTCGTCCTCCCCTGGCGCTTCAGTGACCTTACCCTCGATTGACACTACAATCAGAGGGCCCCGCCAGTACTCCAACTTTTTACAACCCATTGTCTCCTCTGCAGTGCGTGTATACGAAAACAGCATGTCATTTAGTCCCTTCAAGTCTTCAGACAAGGCTGGCAAGGCTTCATCGTCGTCGCCGTCGCTCCACAACAAGCAGCGAGACTCGCAGTCCCCCGGACCTACCACCCTGCCCCCTTTGCGCACTCTTAATGCGGGCCAAACCGCCAATACCGCAGGACTTCCCAAATGGCTCGCCAAGGCCACATCTCTCGCAACAACGCTCTCGTACGAAAACCGCCAGCGATTGAGATACTGTTTGCACCTGCTCAAACTCGCCAACACCCATATTGCCACAAAGGTCAACCAGTTGCAAGAACTGCTACTGGAAGAGTCGGCCGCTCAGCAAAAGAACCCTTTGCGCAAAAAGCGTGACCCGAAACTCGTCTTCACCCAGACTGTCAATAATATCAAAAAGGACATTATCTGGACCATTCGCAAGGTTGTCAGCGCGCTGTCGACGTATGCCGGCAACTCCCTACCCGAGCCCGCGCGCAGCCACGTGCGCACGTATATCCTCCGACTACCCCAACGCTGGATGACCTCGCTCACTACCCCGGGCACCCCAAGCGGCGCCACCACGCCACGGCATTCAGAGGGCCCTGTCTCCGTGCCCGGCACACCCGAAATGCGGCACCACCGGCGCACGTTCAGCGGCGAGTCCACCGACGACGGGTCGCTGCTGCTTTCCCCCACGACGTCCAACGGCAGCAGCGCCAACACAAGCCTTCTTGATGACGGCACCGCCCCCTCCTCGTCAAACTATAATACTGAAGCCGGCAACCGTGTTTTGAGCCTCGCCAACGAGGCCCTTGACATGCTCGGCAACATCATTACCATTGTCGACGACACCCTTGCGCGCGCCAACGAGTGGTGCGGCACCGACGGCAATGGCAATGACAGTGGTACTGCCGAGGGCCAGGCCAAGTCCGTGTCGCCGCAACCTGCACAGGCGGAATCGTCTGGCCGAGATAACCAAACTGAGTCTGTTACCAAGAGGAGCACTGGTGCGGACCCCAAGCAAGAAGATGTCGAAATGGCCAATGCTTAGTCCATGCTTTTTCATGGCTGTTTTTCATTTCTTTTCGTTTTGTTTTTGTCATTCCTTTTTCTTTTATTTATTCGTTACTGAAAGCAAGCACCTTTTTCATTCCGTCACTTGTCTTGTCGTTTGTTTTTAATTGCTTGATTTCATTTTCTGATTTTTATTGTTCAAAATTTGTGTTTTGTTTGCTACTCGCTCTCCAATTCTGCTATTCTTTTTGCCATGTCCCCCAGTTTTTCTTTTTTCCTAGTCCTTTTTTTTTTTTTTTTTTTTTTTTTTTTTTTTTTTTTTTTTTTTTTTTCCTTTTTTTTTTTTTTTTTTTTTTTTTTTTTTTTTTTTTTTTTTTTTCTGTAAGAAAAAAGTCGGGCTTTGGTACAAAGTTCATGTCTAGCTTTTCTTCTTCTTTCTTGCTTGGACTTGATTGACGTTAGCGTTCAACATCGTTACTTGCCTGTAAAACAAAACTAGTTGTTCTACGTCATCACTACATTGACTGAATTGGACAGAATGACATTGTTGAAGAAACTGACTTTACTTAATTATGGTCAGTTTTTCAGCGTATTCAGTACCATTAGTATTAATATTAATCATCAATGATTTATTACAAATTACAATTCCAGTCTAAAAACCATTATCATACCCGTTCAAAAAAAAAAAAAAAAAATAAAAGACCCATCAGTCTAGTTTATACCATTCTATTCCCATTTGTTGCTTTTGCTTGTTTCCTTCATGGATTCAAAAAATACAAGCAACGAGCCAATTCCAATGCCTAGTAGTTATCGATCTTCTCTTTTTATTTTTTTTTGGAAAAAAAACGGGTTGCCAAAAACCCTTACTCAAGGACAAACGACTCCTGTTTGATGCTATGCGACCGCTGCCGCGTCGTGGTCGTCTTGGGCGGTACTTTGCCGCTCCCGCTACCAGGGCTGCTGCTCGTTGTGCTCGTGAGCGGGTCGACGCCTGGCGACGGCACCACCAGCAGCTCGGGTTCCCCGCCTGCGCTGTACGGGTTGCCCACAGCGGGGGATGTCTGGGCCTGCTGACAAGCACCGGCGCCAACATTAGTGGGCACAGGGCTTTGTGGCGCGAGGTGCAATGCTGGGTTGGCGTGGCGCAGCTCAAACACCTCGCCGCCGTCGTTGAACCCGATCGTCGTGCGCCGGCCCGACCCGGGCCTTGAACTAGAAGTACCGTGATTGCTTGTCGTCGCACTCAACCCGGCGGGGGCCATGGACCTCAGTGCAGGCAAGACCCAGCTGTAATAAACAAACTGCGCACCCACAAACAAGTCCAGCCCCAACCGCACCATGGTGCAGATAATAAACTGCGGCGCAAGGTTTTGCGCGCCAAACCGGAAATAAGTAAGCTTGGAGATGTCCCCCGCCAGCCATGACGCAAGCAGCGAGAGCCGGAACCCCTGAACCGATTGTAGTTCCATGTTGGTCATGATTTGGGGGACAGGCAGCACGGCCTCGATCAACAGCCCCACGAAACCAATGGTCTGGATGTAAGCCCAGCACCACGAGCCCAGGACAATATGTAGAATGAAAAGCGCAATGCACATTAAACCGAGGAACTGCCAGTAAACGGCATCCGAGTTCCATTGCCACAAATTGTAGGGCCGCGTGCCGTAGCCGGCGAGGTTCTCGCTCGAGAAGAGCGTGGTCAAAGTCTCTGGCGACGTGGACGACGTCCGGATCGCGCGCGAGACTTTACGCGCGAGCGGAATCAGTCGCGACGACAGTTTATAAGGACTTAGGCTCAGCGCGCTTGGTGTCGGGTCGGCCCCCGTCGTCGTCGTTGTCGTTGTCTCGGGCAGGGGTCGCAAAACAGAAACGGATTTGGATGGCCGCAGGTTGTGGACAATGTCAGAAAGCGACTTGCGGCGCGGGCTGCTGGTATTCGCTGCTGGGTTCAATGCTGGGTCCATGTCGAGCAGCGTGCCCCTTTTCTTTGCCGCCAGCGACGACGGCTGCGTGAAAATGTTTTCAGTGTACACAGGCGGGCTCGCCTTGTACTTGAGCGCCAAGTGGAGCAGCGCCACTTGAATAATAATCATAAAAATGGACTGCCAAAGGAGCGAGGCTTCGTAGGGCTCGCCAAAGTAAAATGCAATGCGAAGAATGCTCGACACGAGCATGATGCCACACAAGTCGAGCGAGAACCCGACCGACGTCTTTGTTTTCCATATCGTGTAAACAGTGTCGCCGTACGAGGTAATGGGCGAGTTCATGAGAAAAAGACCGGCAATGAACTGCCACGAGAATATGTACAGGTACCATGGTGTAGGTGCAGTGGCGGCAGCAACAGCAGCGGCAGCGGCAGCGACAGGTTCATTAGCAACTGCACCAGCAGCAGCAGCTCCCGCACCTGCCACGGCTTCTGGTGCCACAACTTCATTCAGTCCATGAGCACCTGCAGCCAACAACACAAGACCCCATTTGTAGCCGCTCACGCCGCTCCTCCTGGTGGCACTCTCTCGCTGGAACATTAAAAAATTTCAAAGATACTACCTTGAAGATGCTTGCACCGAGTCTGTAAAGTACATGAACGCAGGGAGTTGAAGAAACTCAATGTAATTGTAGACAATAAGCCTTGATTCGGGGTTCTATGGAGCTTGCGTAAACCAGCCCTTTCTCGTTTTGTTCAGGGAGACGACGGGTTGTTGGCCCCAGAAAAAAAAAAGTTTCTACTACGCGCACGGCTGAACCCTTCGTTGTTTTGTTGTTTGTTGTTTTGGGACGCATTAAACCAGGGCTAGGTTTGGTGCACCACCTTGGCCATAACGGCCGAGACCATGGCTCTTTGTTACGAAAATATCCCTTCAACAAAGTAAATAAGCGGCAAGTAGCAGTAGCAGATGGACGACTCGCCTCCTGTGTGGTTCAAGCTAAATGTCCCCGGGTCGCGCCTGCTCCTGTGCCGTTTTGACATTGAAGCCGAGACCTACGCCCTGTATGTGACGGACCTCACCCAGATATGGGTCGAGGCGCTTACCTACCAGCAGATCCTCCAGCGGGCTGACGACTGTATTGTGGGCGGTGGGCTGGACCCCAAACGGAGCATGAACGAGTTTTACGCGCTCCTGGAGAAACTGTCGGAGCATTTGGCCGCTCCTGCGCCGTCAGCGACGTCCAAAACGGGCTCGGCAACGGAAAAGTCGACAAAGATGCAAAATCGTGAAATGGTCTTGTCGGTGAAAATTGTTGAAGAGATTGCAGCGTCAGAGCTGTCGCAAACGTATAGTCAAAGCCAGTCGTATACACCAACGCACGAAACGAGCATTAACTGGACGTTCAAGTTGACTCTCATGAGCAAGGCAGACCCGCGGTATTTGGTCGTGTTCCAGACAATAATGCTCGGTCTCATTGGCGTTGTCGACGCTCAGGGCCAACAGATCTCCGAGCTCATGGTTCTACTGCGCAAAAAGGATTTCCATCTACGCCATTTACGGGAAGAGTACCATGACACTACAGAACCGCACATTCACCGCGAAGCGGCGCGCACGTTTGTGCCCTCGACGTGGCAGCACGACTGGAAGTCCCGGCGTGAGGAGGCCGCGCTTGCAGATGCGACTACACTTGATGTGGAGGAGGTCCTGACACGCGCGTTTACAGACTACGCGACGCCGTTATGGGGATTCCATTCGGCAGGACGGCATTGGAGCGGGTCTCTTAACGATGCTGTTGCCGGTGCCAGTCCAGAACAAGCCGCGTACAAGCAGTCAAAACGAAACAAAGCCCGTGACTCGTTACTCCCGTCATCGCCTCCACCGTTACAACTCAGCCAGCGCAACAGTTACAGCCAAAGCCAAAGCCAGCGGTCACAACCGCTCATTACACCCGAGGAAGAGTCTACACAGAGTGAAGACGAGGTCCCAGTGAAAACTGAGCAAGAGTCACCCGCCGCAATCCCAGCAGCGTTGCCTTTGCCATCATTGTCACCACTCAAATCACCAAGCAAGAGAAAGCGCGGTGATGGCCTTATTGATCTAGCAAACCTGAAAAGCGAGCCTCCGTCACCGTCCCCCAAACGCCAGCGCCAAACCACGGCTTTTTCTTCTTCACTAACCGCGCCTTCCTTCTCCGCGACCACCTTCCCGCCAATACCGAAACTGGACACCTCGCTGCCAAAGGACAACAACAACACTGACACTGACGGGTTTGTCAAGCCAAGCTCGTCACAACCCCTGGCGTCGACTACTTCGCTGGAGGCAGCCACGGAACCAACCGCTACTGCCCAAGTTTTAGAAAAGGACAAACAGACCGATACAACCACCAGCACAAGCACGAGCACGAGAGAAAAAGAGCTGAAGGAACAAATTGCCAAAAAGGCAGCAGTGGCCCGGCAGCGCCAGAAAAGACGCTTTTAAATGGGTGTGTGTTTTTTTATCATTGTATCCCGGCAAGCATCGTGATACCGTACCCCCATGTAATGAAATAGTTTAATGAGCCATTGATGATACCGCTCCAGCCCCAGTCTGACGTTTGAACAAGGCAGTGACAGCCTACTTTGTATGTGAAGGTGTTTGATAATCATTGTAGTGTAGCGAAAAAAAAAGCGCGCTAAATCCATTGACCATGTGCTCTGGGCACTGCCACCGCGGGCTTGGTGCTCGTTACGTACCCTTCATCTGGATCCAGCAACCAGCACCAACACCAGGCACAGTCTTCGACATAGCCAGACAGGTTGGACTACGATGAGTCTCTGCGTAAGCGCCAGGTTGCTCATCGATGATGGTTCAAAAAGGCGAATTGGTTGCTGGCACGGCCGCTGGGCTTGTTGGTCTGGGCGTGGTAGGCGGTTGGTCTTGGCTCGCCTGGTTGTCTCTCGCAGCCGACATGGCCAAACCGGCTGGCTCAAGGGACCACGACGCCGCCATCTGCTGGACCAACGTCGCTGCAGTCCAAACCAGCTACATCCGACTTTGACGATGATTTGCAATGTTCAATTCAGTCAGTTCTGGAGAATAAACCCCAGGTCCGAGTTTTGCAAGTTGGAAGGTTTATTTCTTTTTCTTCCTTGGCCTTGGGCTGAAAACTCTAAAATCTGAACGAACCAAACTTGAACAAAGCCGTCTTTTTTTTCTCGCCTTCTTCTTTTTCTCTCTCTTCCTTTTACAATTTCGGTTTTAACAAAATCACCGTTTCTGTTTTCGAATTTAAACACACGCACCAATGTCCAACTACCAGGTATGTATAGCCCAGCACCCGTAACGGCACCTCTCTGTTGCACACATGCGCGTTTGCCTTCATCTGAATCAACCAAACAACCACATGCTAACGGTTTTTTTTTTCTTTCTTGTCCAGCCACCCTCGCACCCCCCACCTTCTGCCGACGGCGGTGCCAACAAGTCCTACTACGACGACTCCTACAGCGCGCCTGCGCCCCAGCAAGGCCAGTACGAGCAGCACCAACAGCAGCAGGACCGCGGGTTTGGCGGCGGATACCAGCAAGGCTACCCCCAGCAAGGCTACCAGCAGGGCTACCCTCAACAGGGAGGCTACCAACAGGGCTACCCGCAGCAGGGAGGCTACCCGCAGCAAGGTGGATACCCTCAGCAGGGCGGATACCCTCAGCAGGGCGGATACTACCCGCCGCAGCAGCAGCCCCAGCCCATCTATATCCAGCAGCAACAGCAAAAGGGCGACAGTGGTAACTGCTGCATGGCGTGTCTCGCGGCCCTGTGTATCTGCTGCACTCTCGACGCAATTTTCTAAGTTGCGAATGGATTCGAGAGCGTGAAAGGGTTTTTGATGATTCACTGGGTCATGTTGCCTTTTGTCGCTTTCTTTCTGTTTTCTGTCGAACTGCTTTTTTATTCAAGTTTTTCCTGCTCCTCGTCTTTTTGTCTAGTTGAGTTACTCGTTCTTTTTTCCAATTCCTCTTTTTTTTTTTTCCTTTTTCTTTTCCTGTTGTTGATTGTTTTTTTATTCTTCTATTACTTTACTCGTTATATTTTCTACTCTGACGACTCTTTTTTTATTCTTCTATCGGTGAAAATAATACTATTTTAATCTACTTCCTGCTTCAAGTTGAATGAATGAATGATTGATTGATTGATTGATTGATTGATTGATTGATTGATTGATTGATTGATTGATTGATTGATTGATTGATTGATTGATTGATTGATTGATTGATTGATTGATTGATTGATTGCCCAACCCCCTCCGTTTCAAATCTTTGGCACTTCGCCAAACGTCCTTCTCAGCCCAGCTGCCACCGCCGGTTCCCGCTGCTTCTCCTCAGGCTCCTCAGTCAGTCTCAGCACCCACTTTTTTTTAAACATGTCTGCCATGCCTTCCCCAATCAGCGCTAGTACTCTCGGCGTCAGCGTCGGCGTGTCGCGGCGTACACGGACCAGTCGTCTCAGCTCCGCAATCGACTCACAAAACTGGTAGAGCGGGCCCTGTGCCACAATGTCGCCGGCCTTGGTTGACGTGGTGTAACCCTCGGTGGAAACGGCGTGGCGGGTGGGCAGCCATTGCGGGGCCAAGGTGAGCACGGTTTGGGACGAGATGGCCGGGTTGCTGCGTTTGACGACAATGCCTTCGCTCGTGTAGTGGCCCAGCGCGTTTGTGAGCATCTCCTTGTTGACGGCCTCGTAGTAGACAAGGATGCCCTGGTGGTAAAGCGTCTTACCGAGCGTTTGGCACTGCTTGACAAACTCCTTTTCCTCGACCCAGACGTGCTTGCCCTCGGGGGTGCCGAGCGGCGGCGTCAGGACAAAGAGCCCGACGAGGGTCAGCCAGAAGCCGTCAAGGAACGGCCAGACCAGGAAACAGTAAAACTCGAAAATCTCCTTGCCGCGCTCAATCTCGTGCGCGCTGATACTGACGCGCCTCTCCTCGCCAGTACCGGTGACGGCGAGCACGCCCTGGTCAACAAGCTCGGCGAGCGTTTGTTCAAGGTTGGTCTGGATCCCGTCGGGGCCAAACACAAACTCGCCCGACATGAGTTTCGACAAGAACTGGACTTTATCGTACAGCTCCTTGAAACTGATTTCGCTGCTTGTTTCTTGCTGTTGCTGGAACTTGAAGTAAAGCGCGGCACAGACCATGGCCTCACTCACAAACAAGTGAATGACCTGGTTGCGGTAGTAACTGAGTTTAAACGGATCCTTGGCAAAGTACGTTGTTTCCAACAGGTTTTTCTTGACCTCGCCGACCAGGTCAGAACCGAGGACGTCAAGGGCGTTTGATACCATGTGGGAAATGCTGGGCTGGTTGAAATTGCCGACGCGGCCACCCTTTTGCTGGATTTGGGTCACGAGCCAGCTGACGCGGCGGTCGAGCTCGGCCTGTCCGATTCCGCGGCCGCGCAGCGTCAGCAGCATACAGCCGACCAGAGAAGTAGGCATGATGACGGCTGTCGCGTTGATATCGTTGAGGACTTTGTAACCCAGCGCTCTTAGCAGCCGTTTCTTCATTTCGGGGGTAACGAGTTTGGCGTTGATTTCCTTGAGGTTGACTTGCGCAGACATGGCGTTGCGCACAAGCTCGCGGTTGACTTGGCCGACAATGTACTCTTTGAAGGACCAACCCTCGTGGAAACGCACATCTACACGGCCCATTTGCAGGCTCATGATTTTGCGCGCATTGAAAAAGGCGAAAAGGGACTCCTTTTTCTTGTCGCTACCAAGCAACTCGGTAGCGTAACTCTCGGCTTCGGCGACCTTATCGTACTGGGTTGAAACGGGTACAATCCACGAGTCTTGGATACGGCCATTTAAAAAGCCGTCCAGAATAAACTTGAGAATGCCGTATTTCGGCGGCAACAGTTTCCCTGTTCGCGAGCGCGTGCCCTCAATAAAACACTCAAAGTTAAAACCATTACTCAGCAGCATCTCGACATAGGCCTGCATGGTGTAGTTGTAAAGCTTGTCGTTTCCAAACGACCGGCGGACCCACAATGCACCAACGCGCCTGAGCATGGGCCCAATGACGGCAAAGTTGAGGTTTTCGCCGGCCACGACCGTGGGCAGCGAGATGCCAATCCTAAAACACAAAAAGGCAATGGACATGTAGTCAATGTGGCTCTTGTGGCATGGTAAAAATACAATGCTTTGGCGTTTTTGTTCGAGTTCCTTTGCCTTTGCCCTTAACCGCACAACCTCAGAGCGGTCGAGATGGACGCCCTGGTGGTAAGTTCTGTGAAAGATCTGGGCAACACTAAAGTACATGAACTTTAGCAAAACTTTGGAGTCGTAGGCCACGGTCATTTCGTCGACCATGGCCTCGGCCTGTTCCTCGAGCCACGCCCTCAGTTCCGCCTTGCGCGAGTCCTCGTCTTCCCTCGTCACGAAATCAGGGTTCTCGTGCGACAGCTGAAGCGCGACAAGGTACTCAATATTTTCCTGCAGACCGGGGTTGGCCATGGTGGTGCGTTTCATAAACTCGGTAAGCCCCGGGGTATAGAGCTCCTGGCCAATGTAGTCGTCGTAGGCGCGCCAGTTGGCAGAGCGGACGTGGTTGAAGAGGGTCTTGAGGAACTCGAGCGGGTTTTCTCTGAACCGCGTCATGTCGTTGATGATGTTGAGTGTCTGTGGGGCGACATTGGGCCCGTCGTCGCCGTGGGGTGGTGGTGGTGGTGGTGGTGGTGGTGGAGGGGCGTACTCATGGTTGGGGTCGGGAAAGTGGACAGGGTGATGGCCCGGCGCCTGCAAATCGGCGGGGAGGTCGCCAAACAGGTCGAGGTCGTCGTCTGGCGAGCCTGGTTTGGGAGGAGCTGGCATCGTTGTCTATTCTATAAAGTACTTTGACTTGTGGTGAGGATGCTAAAGGAAGATTGATGAAACGTTTTATTTGAAAATCTGGGGAAGAGGGAAAAAATAAATTGGTTCTTGGAGCCGAAGTGTGTAGGGGGAAGGGCAAGAAAAAAAAAGCTTAAACGTGGGCCAGTGGAATTTTTTGGCGCGAAGGTTTGGAGCCGAGGAATTTGAATTTGGTTTTTACTTGGGAACGAACTCCGTGCCTGAGAGATCACCGCGGCGGCAGTTGGCGAAGATGGCTGGTGGAGTTGGTTGGTCAAGTGGCGCTGAGGGGACGTTGAGTTGAGCTGGCTTTGTTGGCTGTGGCGGCGTTGCTGGGGTGTGCATAGTGGTCTGTCTGGCATTGACTATTGGCCAAGTGCCTGTCAGGCAGTGTCAGCTGTGCCAACTGGATGTCCATGATGGCTTTGAGTGTGTAGATGGTGGGCCCTTATTTCTGAGCGTGAGTGCTCCAAGTGCAGTGTTAATGGTCCTGCAATCTCTATATCTCGTGATATCGTCTTCTACAACAGCTGCTAGTCCCTACAATCCTTCTTCTGTGCTATCCATCACTTTTATAAGAATCTTTCTCGTGTCTACTTCCATGGCTTGTTCCTGTCCCACTTGTTGTCTTCTCTCTCGTTACTTAGCTCCCCTGTGAGGCCCTAATTTTAGGCGGAACTTCTGGCTCGCCCCCAACAATTGGCCAAACCCAGCCGCACGGAAACCAAAAGTCCTGAGTTTTTCTAGCCCAAAGTCGCTGATGTAATCTTTAGTATTCAATTTACAAATCTATTACTAAGCAAGTGCGGCGTGTACAAACTGATGGGCGATGGGTGATGCGCACGCCGCACCACACACCAAATCATCAAATCACCCAGTTCTTGGGCAACGCGCGCGAAACTTGCTTGCTTTGCCGGCTGAAATGGCGTTGAGGGCGGTCTAAAATCATCGTCATGATGATTGATGGGCACTACCTACTAGTACCTCGCATCACGACCTAAACTACCTACAAGTAAACTAGCAAGTAAACTAACTAGTTAAGTAAGCAACTCCTCACATCTCGCCGCCTTTGGCTTGGTTTCACTTCGCTGCTTGGTTTTTTGTTGTCCACCACCAAACGTTGGGCAAATGGGCATTGGCAACCAACGCGCGCTCTGAACAAAAACAGCCAATTCCTGCCCACAAACAGCAATCCCCAAATCCCAAATGATGCCAATCGCAACAAACGGTTGCTCAACTCGGAGTTGTCGCCAACCTTTGCATCGACAACAAACCAGGAAACAAACCAAGGAAACCAAGGGAATTGAGGATTTGTGTGATCGATCCAGGTCTTGTTTGGTCGAGTACAAAAAGTAAACCATGAGTTAGGTGCCTTGCAACCCATTTAGCACCGATTCCACTTGAACCAGGAGTAAATAACGTTAAAATCCAGTGTGCCAAGTACCAAGTAGAATAGCAAACTACGCCAGGATTCAGCATCGTCAACATGGGCAAAGGCAGAACGGACGGGAGTAACTGGTTGGCAAAGCCGCGTTGCCCCGTCGGAGAACTCGGAGTAGAGTCAGTAAGTAGACGGGCCGTCCATCTTCTCAACGGGGCATGAGCCTAGTAAACCAAGTACCTGCTTGGTCCAGTAATTCCCGCAACCGTCATCTCAGCAAATCTACGGAGCTTGATTTCGAGTCCATTACTGATGAAAGTTGATTCATGATTAATCATTGATGGTATTCTAATCATCGATGGACAGTTTGCCGGCCGGGTCGGATAGAAAGCAAGCTCTACATATCCACGAGCCCAACTACCTGAATATCTGATTACATTGATGATTACGCTGCAAGGCCACTTTTTCTCCTTCCCTCGGCTTTTTCTCCCCACGAAATTGCACGATCGAGGTGGCTGTTCCGTCTGAGCTGGCGTAATAACCAGTAACTAGTTACTACTAACTACTTACTTGACTTGCTGGACTGACATTTACGTGGGTGGAAAGCCTTGTTAAGCGTGCGTAACAAACTAGTTAAGTAAGCCTAAGTAAGGGGCGGCTCTTCTGCTTGTTTGAAAATTTTCAACGCGTTCAGGAATTCAGCGCAAACCACGGAAACCACGTGAATTCTCCTTTAGGCAAGTAAACCACAAACACACAACATTAAAAAGTAGTTTAGAACCAACCCCCTACGGGTACGGCTTGGGACCTGGCACGGTGATATCATGAACCATCTAATGGCGAATGTACTGCAACGGGCTTTGAACTTGCTGTATCGATAATTGCTTGTACTCGTGAGCCCTGTCATCATATCATTATCATGGATGATTGTCAAACGTCTGAAGACTCTGAACAAATCGGCCTACGCAACCACCTTTGTTATTGGGGGGCTGAGCCAAGCAAAACACTGGAAAGCAAGGGCTTGCCCCCAAGTCTTGTTCATCGCCACCACCCAACAACGCGGGACAAAATAGAACGAAAATAGAACGGGCAAGGCAAGGCAAAGCTGGCTACGTCAGTTTCTGAGACACGTCCAAGTGCAAAGTTGGGCATTGCCCCCGAATTTAACATGGTTTTGTAAACTTATCTTGGTGGTTGCACTGCTTGCGTAGGCTTGTTGTGGCAGTGCCGCAAGCAACTAGGGTGTTCTGGGTCTTACGAGGTCTTGGAGATTCTTGCTGGTGTCGTCTTGTGGCACTGGCAGGCAGGCAGGCAGGCAGGCAGGCAGGCCCCATCACGCTAAGTGACGAGTTGACGAGCGTGCCTTTGGCTTGTTCTGTTCTGTTGTGCTTGCACCCCAGTCGAGTAAACCACAAAAGTAAACCACAAAAGTAAACCACAGAAATAAACGACGCGCGCCAAACCAGAAGAGAAAAACGTCAACAAAAAAGTCAAACCCAACTAGACTTTTTGGCTGCCGCCGCCGCTGCTGCTGCGTCCGTCGCATCCCCAGACAGACCCGCCCTTGACGACGTGCACGCTCGCTCTGCCTCGATAGCAGCGACAGCCCCGTTGGTAAGTACGTGCCACGACTTGGATACTGCGCAAACAGGCAGTACAAACTAGCTAGAACACAAGTCATAGACGGGCTCAAAGGCCCAAACAAGCAAAAGTAAAAAAAAATAATTCAAAAAAAAATAAAAAATAAAAAAATTCAGCGCACAAAGTAGACCAGTCGATGGATTTTCTGCTTCAGCCTCCCTTTTTTTTTCTTCTGGCGCTTTTCTTTCCTTTCTTCCTCCTCTTCTTCTTTTCCTTTTCTCTCTTTTCCTCAACTCTTTCCTTGCTCAAATAGAATATAAAGACAAGGTTCTGCGTCCTCCTTGCAACAGCCGCTTTCCCTCCCGAATAGACTTTTGGATTCTGTGACGTTTCAGCTGCCCTGCTTTTGGAGCTGTCGAAAAAAAAAAAAAAGACGCCCTTTTTTTCTTCTTCCCTCGCAATATATTTAAAACACGACAAGCTACTCCGCCCTTTCCTTTCATATATCGAAACAAAAACACCTCCCCCGGCTTTTTCTTGCGACTCGACACTAGCATCCCCGTTCCTCGAGGGCCACTTTCATCCCGTATATACAGATACATAATTTTTTTTTTTTGATTTTCGTGTTTACGCCCTGGGACCGTTCGGCCTCAAATCAGTACCTCGCACGGCCTTTTTTCACGTCACGTCCTCCGTCGAGCTTCTTTGTTTTTTAGCGCCAAGCTCTAGATAACAACCACCATTCACTCGCAACACACATACATACACACATCTACACAGCCATGCGAAAAGAGTTTTGGATACTGCTCATAGTCAACGGTAGCATAGTGCTGTTCTTGCTCTACCAGGTCTTTGACCTCATTACCCTCCTGCACGACGGGTCCAAGGAGTTCCAGCTCACCCAGGACGAGTTCACCCCTGTCCAGTACACAGAGGTTGCCACCATGCTACCAAACGGCACAGAAACAACCATCATGCAGCCCGACCGCCCGCTCCTCATCCCCAAAATCATTCACCAAACATACAAGACGAGCCAAGTCCCCGAGAAATGGCAGGCCACGCACCAAACCGTCAAGGACCTGCACCCGGACTATGAGCACATTCTGTGGACCGACGAAATGGCCCGCGACTTTATCAGCGAGCACTACAGCTGGTTCTTGCCAACCTTTGACTCTTACCCCTACAACATTATGCGCGCCGACGTGATTCGCTACTTTGTGCTCTCGCACTATGGCGGCGTCTACATTGACCTGGACAATGGATGTCTGCACAACATTGACCCGTTGCTCGCCATGCCCGCGTGGCTGCGCAAGACCGACCCCACGGGAGTCTCGAACGACCTCATGGGCGCGCGCCCGCACCACCCGTTCTTTGCCGAGGTCATCAACAACCTCAAGCGCTACAACCACAACATGCTCGTCCCCTACATTACCATCATGTACTCGACGGGGCCCCTCATGCTCTCCGTGCTTTGGAAGCAGTACACGCGGTGGGGCGTGGCCAAGGGCAACGAGGTGCGCTTGCTCATGCCCGAAGCTGGCACCAACCACCAGTCGTACTTTTTCTACCAGGGCAAGAGCGGCTCTTCCTGGCACCAGGGCGACGCCCAGCTCATGTTTGTCCTCCTCCACCACTGGTTCCTCGCCACCATCATCATCACCGCCGCCGTCTTCTTTTTCTTTTACCTCCAGTACAAGCTCTACCAGCGCATCTCGGTGCCTAGCCTCAGTAAGCTGAAACGGTGGGTCGCTAGGCCGTTCCAAATCGCACTGCGCGCGGGGCAATTTCTGCCTTGGTCGTCGCGGTCTGCGGGGCCCGATTCTCACTCCAAACGTGGGGACCACAACTACCTGCGTCTTCAACCCAGCAGCCGCAGCGCGTCGCCCTTTGTCGCCTACAATGGCGGCAGTGGCAGCAGCAGCAGCAGCGGCAGCAACAGCGGGCAGCTCTCGCCGCCCGGCAGCGTCTTCTCGTCCTCGAGCCCTTGCAACAGCCCCAGCCTCTCCTCAAGCGACTGGGACGACAAGGACGTCGACATTTACATTGACTCCGCTGCAGGCCAGAACGGCGATGAGAGCATTGAGACCTTGCATCTGCATGAACTGAAAAAACTCGAGCTGGTTTAAAAACATTCTGGTTATTGGCTGTGTTTTTTTTTTTTTTTTTTTTTTTTTTTTTTTTTTTTTTTTTTTTTTTTTTTTTTTTTTTTTTTTTTTTTTTTTTTTTTTTTTTTTTTTTTTTTTTTTT
>JAJMHN010000057.1:0-39193 GCA_030566025.1 Geotrichum cucujoidarum | reverse complement strand
ATTTCTCTCAAGTTATTGAGTTATTCGTTTTCTATTTGTTGTTTCTTTTCCAGTTTTTATATATAGTTAGTCCAGTTTTTTTTTATTCCATTTCTCAGTTTAATATAACGTTTGACTTTCACATCACTCTCCTTCTTTTTTTTTTTTTTTGTTTCTTGGTCTCGCTAGGTTCTGGCATGGTCCTTGAACTGTGGTTTGGTGCGGTGAACCGTGCAAGCTTGTTCTTCAAACTAACAAGTGAACCAACCCAAAATCTCGTTTCCAGTTTACTCCTTCACTAATTGATGGTGCTTTTTTTTCACGGCCCAGTGCAACATTTCACAGGCAACTCAAAGTATAAACGGCAACGTCCAAATAAACTAACTTTTTCTTACAAAGCTGTCAAAAGTTTGTTCAGCTTTCAAGATTTCCAAGTTTAACAGAAAGGAAAGAAGCCGTTTCACATGACGGCGTACGGCTGTGTTCCACGTGACAACTATCCACGTAGGCCAAAGTTTCAAACCTTTGTTGTTTGGAACAATTTCATAACAACCTCTTTCTTTTCCCTTTCTTGTTTCCACAAAAAGCTCAAACGAACTCTCACTCGAAGTAGCTGTTAAGTAACGCATACTCGTCCGTTTTTGGATATAAAGCATCGCTCGTTTGAAACTGCATTTTCATCGGAATCCTTCTTTGCCAGTTTTCCTTTCCGATCTACAACCAACCCACCCCACGACAAAACTCGAGACCCACATATATTCAGAATGGCCCAAACACCAGTTCAGCGCAGAGCCAACCTCAAGTACGCGCGCCGGGAGGAGCAGAAGAAGGGCAAGGCTGCGTCGGCACTGCCGCAGAAGAAGGAGCGCATGCCCATCTCGACGCCTTGGCTTGGTAAGTAAACAGCATGTGGGAGTCGTTTGAAAAATAGAAACCTCGTTGGGTTTTTAAAGGCTTTGAAGGCTTTGAAGGTTTCTCAAGCTATGTGAAGAACTGCGCTAACTGGATTGTTTAACTTAGTGGTGCTGGGATTCTTGATTGGCGGCGGTGCCATCTTTGAGCTCTTGCGCCTGGTTGGTCTTTTCTAAGGAACTAGCGTCTTGTCCAGCTCATTTCTTCGCCTCACCTTGTACTCTTGAATTCGGGCTACGTCATCCTAATACTTCACCGCTCACTTATTCGTCATACAGGTCTCTCTCTCTGGCCTCTTTGTCTAATGTTCTTATTCTGGTTTGTTCATGTTGCTACAAATGTTCGTCTTACTACAAAAAGAAACAAGAGAAATCAAAAAGTTATTTATGATCCAACTCGTGCTTGCCACTCTATTCTCACTTGTAAACTACGGTGTTTCAGTGTCCCGGAGCGTCGTCCTCGTCGTAAGAAAAGACCCGCCGGGTCTCTCGCTCGCGTAGTCCCGCGCTCCTGGTCGCGTGTGTACCCTAACCCTATGTTCAGTGGAATCAAGTTCAATCAACGCTGCGAGAAACCCCAGCCCTTCCCTCAAATCCAGCCAATCCCAGCACACACTTTTCACTTACCACTTGAATTTTCATTTGTAGCTGAACTTTTTTTCCCCTTCTCCATCCAGAAACAAGCCATTATCTTCTTGGTTCATCTTTGTATCAACCCCTCCCGCCCTTAACCAAACCATGATTCGCTCCATGAGAATTGTGGCTTCCAAGCCTGCTGGTCCTGTCACCAAGGTCAGAGGCATGCAGACCTTCGACAACCTTGTCTCCGACATCAACATTACTAGAGCCGGCAAGACCATCCTTGCATCCGGTACCGGTGGCCGCTCGTCGCGAACCGGTTACACTGCCACTGTCTTTGGTGCCAGCGGATTCTTGGGTGGCTACCTCACCTCGCGCCTCGCCAGCAAGGGTACCATCACAGTCGTTCCTTTCAGAGAAGAAATGAAGAAGCGTCACTTGAAGGTGCAAGGTGACCTTGGTGTCGTCAACTTTGTAGAGATGGATATCAGAAACGTCAAGTCGATCGAGGACGCCGTCAAGCACTCCGACATTGTGTTCAACCTCATGGGCCGTGAATACCCCACCAAGAACTTTAGCTACGAGGACATCCACGTCGAGGGTGCCCGCCGCGTGGCCGCTGCCGTCGAAAAGTACAACGTGGCCCGCTTCGTCCACGTCTCTGGTTTCAACGCCGACGTCAACTCGACCTCCGAATTCAACCGCACCAAGGCGCTCGGCGAGCTCGCTGTCAAGGAGATTGTCCCCGACGCGACCATTGTCCGACCCTCCACCATGTACGGTGCCGGCGACAACTTCCTCAACCGCATCGCCAGCAAGACTAGAATCTTCTCGGCTAACCACAACAAGGAGATCATCCGCCCGGTGTCTGTCCTCGACGTCTCTGCCGCCCTCGAGGCCATTGGATACGACGACTCCACCGTCGGCAAGACCTACGAGCTCTACGGCCCCAAGGAGTACACCATGGCCCAGGTCCACGACATGGTGCAAGAAGCCACCCAGAGCGAGCTGCGCCAGGTCAACCTCCCCAAGCAGGTCTACCAGTTCCTCTCCAATCTCTCCCAGAACATTTACTGGCCCACCATCTCCCCCGACCAGGTCGAGCGCATGTTCATTGACCAGGTCGTCGACCCCAACGCCCACACGTTCGCCGACCTGGGCATCACCCCGGCCAAGCTCGAGGACCTTGTCCTCAAGAACGTCCGTCACTGGAGATCGTACCTGCATTTGCATGACACTGTCGAGGCCGACGCCGCACGCAGAAAGGAGCGTGAGTACATTCATGTCATTGACGGTTAAAAAACTATAGAAAAAAAAAATGCACGGATAACAAAAAAATTCCCTAATCATGAAATTTCATCTTTTTTTTTTGCACATAAATTATTTTACATTAATCAAAACCCATTTGATTCCAACGAAAAACAAGCAACTTGGTGTTGTCAAAGTCAGTTAATGAACTGCCTGATCTGAGAGTCAATTAGCGGTTGCTGGAGCGTCCCCGAGTGTCTCGGGACGGACTCAACTCTAGACTTGATTGATATACCGAGAGACTTTTGATCGTCGTCCACAACTCACTGTGGTTCAGCTTCAACTTTTACAATACCATGTAGCAAATTGCAAATTGGTTCTTGATGGCATTAGTATTTAATATTTATATGATAAAAAAAAAATTGTTTAAACAGTACAAAAAGGAATGGTTCTTTCTAAGTATTCCAATAGACAAAAGGACGTGGTCAAAAATGTGAATGCAATTTTTTTTTACGGGTGTCGCCCATCGATACCAAACTCCAGGTCAGCCTCGAGCCCGCTAATGTCTTCAAGCTCGGTGCTTGCGCTTGTGTTTTCACGAGGCCGCGGCGGTTTCTCTTGGTCGCGGTACTGGTCTCCAGAGGGAATCGAAATGGACTCTCGGCGCAGCAGCGAGCTGGACCGTTGTTGTTGTTGCTGGTCTTCCAAAAACTGTTGCTCCTGTTGCTGTTGTAATTGTTGGCGGCGTTCTTCTTCTAGTCTTTGCTGCTGTTCCAATTGCTGCTGCTGTTGTTGTTGCTGGCGGAGCTGCTCTTGGCGCGCGCGCACCTGGTCCTGCTGCGGCCGTCGCACAGCCTCCCTAAACGATGCGACCTCGTCAATGATGAGCTGGCGCATGTCCTCAATCTCGTCCACCTCTTCAAACGAAAAGTCAAACTCGGTAGGGCAGTCCGGCTCGTCGGAGGGATCGTGCCACACACGCAGGTAGGGATGGTTCAACGCTTCCTCGACTGTGATTCTGTCATGGGGGTCAAACGTCAGCATCTTTTCCAACAAGTCCACTGCCTCAGGGCTAGCATTGGGAAATGCCTTGGCAAACGATTGCTTGGGCATGATGGGGAGGGATCGCACGTACTCTTGCGCACGCTGGGATCCAATTCTGCATAGGGTTTCCTCAGTCGGAGTGCCCAAAAAGTTGAGAATCCGGTAGAGCTGGTTGACGTAATCGTGACCCTTGAAAAATGGCTTGCCTGTCAGCAGTTCGGCAAAAATGCATCCGACGGACCAAACGTCAATGGCTTTGGTGTAGCTGCGGAAACTGAGCATGATTTCGGGTGCTCGGTACCAGCGGGTAGCAACGTATTCCGTAAGAAAGCCCGCATCCTTGGCAGGATCCTCCGAAAAGCCTCGAGCAAGACCAAAATCGCAAATCTTCAGCTCGCAATCAGCATTCACCAGTAAATTGCCGGGCTTGAGATCGCGGTGCAAGACGTTGGCGGAGTGAATGTACTTGAGACCGGTAAGGATCTGGTATATAAACGACTGGTAATGGGCATCGGTGAGTGGCTGTCCCGAGCGAATGATCTGGTGCATGTCGCATTCGAGGAGCTCTTCGTAGAGGTAGATTTCATTGAAGTTGTTCTCGTTAACAATGTCCATGTCGTAGAGGCACGTAATGTTTTTGTGGCCACGAAAGTGGCTAAGCAGCTTGAGCTCCCTCAACGCTCGCTTGCACAGAATCTTCTTGGAGAAGATATTTGTGACCTTCTTGACGGCGACGCCGGGGCCGTCGGGTGCTCCAGTGTACTTGGTAGCGCAGACGATTCCGTATGCGCCATGTCCGAGCACTTTGGTCAGCTGAAAGCGGCGATCAATGGTGAAGTCCTGATTCGACACTCGGTAGGTGTGTCTGTCGACCTGCATGGTGGATATATCTATTACTGTCCGACTGACTAAAGGATTCAAACGCTGGCGGTGTATTTAAAAAGAAAGAACGGGCAAAGGTGGAGTGGTTGCGAAGTGAAAGGGGAATGAAAATATGCCAGCAGGCTAATATTGGAAACGAGAAGGAAAGGAAAGGAAATTTGGGTGGAGCACAAATTCCAACATCAATGCACCCGACGAACGACAGGTCCGCACCAGCACCGGGAGCATGAACTAGGTCCACGGAAGTCAAGAACACAGAATACCACGTTTCTTGGTACGCTACGAGCCATACAATAGGCACAAGAAGACGTCAAAGCGTAAGGGTGTATTTATACATGGTCATAAACATTAAACAAAAATCAAACAAAACAGAGGTGAAACTAAAACAGATATTCGTGCATTCATTGTGCCAGCCCGTCAGCTGAGAATGAGCTGAGAGTCGTTGGAACTGGTCTTGGAGTTGAAAGCGTCGTTGTCGTTGGCCTGGTTTGGTAACGAGTTGTTATCCCCGGCGCCAGCACCAGCGCCAGCGCCCGTTGCCGCCGCGTCCCCGCTGCCGTTTCCGTTCGCGTTCTCCTCGGCGGCCTTTTTGTTTTCGAGCTCGGCGATTTCAGCTGCTGTCAGGAACCGGCCGCCCTGGCCGCGCGGTCGCCGCATGGCATGCTTGTGTCGCGACTCGTGTAAATAAGGGCGTCGTCCGCGCGCGACCCGCAGCTGCTCCTCCATCTTGGCCCGCGCAATACGGCGCTTGAGAATGCGGTGGTACTGCTTCGCGTTCACGTAAAAGGGCTGTTCGGCTGGTTCGTTCTCCATTGTTGTTAAGTGTTGGTTTCAAATGTTTTCGCGTTTGCAAAAGAAGCAGAAATTGAAATGTCAAAATATTTTTATAAAAAAGAGTCAGGGCCTTGCTATACAAAGGCCAAGCACCTTCAACCGCGGTCAAATCGCACTACAACGGAGAAACTGCCAAAGCCTTACCGTGCGAGTTATCGCCATGAAATCCCACGACTTTTCTCGCTTCCCGGACCCTCGTAGCACGCCTGTGCCCACCGCTTAGATGGTTCTGGGTCCTTCTTGAGCACTGTTCCAACGGCGTTACCCTGCAGCGGGACGATTACTAAGGCTTGGGAGGAAAAAAAAAAAAAAATTGAAATTTCACATTAGAAATACCAGACGGGATCGAAGATAAAAGAATCTTTCTCTGCACAAAATTTTTGATTCTTCCTTCTACATCATACACACATTCGTTACCATGTCGAACCTAGAGAACGAGTTCAAGACCGTGGGCGCCGCTGCCCAGACCGTCGACGACGGCGAAATGCGCCCCAACCCCGCCCTCGGTGCTACCGGTGAGGGCATCAAGATGACCACAGCCGCAGATGCAGAGGGCCACCCAGTTCAGGAGATTGAGTCCATGTGCATGAACTGCGAGGCCACTGGTACTACCCGCATGCTCATGACCAAGATCCCCTTTTTCCGTGAAGTCATTATCATGTCCTTTAGCTGCCCCGAGTGCGGACTCAAGAACTCTGAGATCCAGAGCGCCGGTGAGATTCAAGAAAAGGCGGGCAAGTACGTCTTGAAGGTCGAGGAGAAGAAGGACTTGAACAGACAGGTCATCAAGAGCGAAAAGTGCATTTGCAAGTTTGCTGAGCTTGACATTGAAATCCCCGCCAACCGTGGCCAGCTTACCAACGTTGAGGGTCTCTTGTCCCAGATCAAGGACGATCTCTCCAGCGACCAGCCAGTTAGAAAGGCCGTTGATCCCGACACTTATGAGAAGATTGAGGCTGTCATTGAGAAGCTTCAAAAGGCCATTGACGGTGAGCTGCTGCCCTTGACCCTTATCGTTGACGATCCCTCTGGAAACTCTTACGTCGAGTTTGTCCCTGGCGAACCTTCCCACAAGTGGTCGCATGTCGAGTACTTCCGATCCCGCCAGCAAAACATTGACATTGGTGTCGCCGCCCCTCCCTTGGAGAACGACCCCAAGCGTGCTATTGAGCGCAACTCTTCTGCCACCGCCACTGTTGCTGCCGTTGCCGAGACTGACGACATTGAAAACTTACACACCGAGGTCCAGACTTTCCACGCCACGTGCCCTGTGTGCTACGAGCCTACCCCCACGCACATGAAGGTCGTCAACATTCCACATTTTAAGGATGTCATTATTATGAGTACTGTCTGCGAGCACTGCGGTTACAAGTCTAACGAAGTCAAGACTGGAGGAGCAGTCCCTGAAAAGGGACGTAAGGTCACCCTCAAGGTCACGGACCCTGATGATCTTGCCCGTGACATTCTCAAATCTGAGACCTGTGGTCTCAACATCCCCGAGCTCAACCTTGAGCTCAACCCCGGTACCCTTGGTGGCCGTTTCACCACCATTGAGGGTCTCCTTACCCAGGTCCACGAAGAACTCCACAGCAAGGTCTTCACTGGCCAGAGCGACAGTATGGACGAGTCGACCCGCTCCAACTGGACCATCTTCCTTTCCCGCCTCCAGGACGCCATTGAGGGCAAGACCGAGTTCACAGTCATCATGACCGACCCGCTGGCTGCCTCTTACATTCAAAACGTTTATGCCCCCGACCCCGATCCCAACATGGACATTTTGGACTATGAGCGCACGCATGAGCAGAACGAGGACTTGGGTCTCAACGACATGGACGCGTAAGAGTACTACAGCTTATAGAAATTATTATTTATTGTTTGTTGTTGAATTGTTTGTATAAAATAAAAATAGAGTGCTCATGATTGTTCTTTGTACATTGATAAGTGTTTTGGGGGGCATTAACGCTGGGGCAGAATAGCCCTACTGGCCTGAACCGCAGCGCGGTACCGTTCAACGACTCGCTGGATACCGTCCAAGCCCTGCTTTAAGTTGTCCATGTCAGGGCCGTAACTGAGTCTTGCAAAATGGAACATGGGCGAGTCGTGCAGTTCTCTTCGGGCAAGAGGGTTGAGGTCAAAGAAGATGCCAGGCACAACAATGACTTTTTCCTTCAAACACTCTTGGAAGAATCCCAGAGCAGTGTTGATTTTTCCGGGCAGGGTAGACAGGTCGAGCCACAGGTAAAAAGTCGAGTCTGGCACCTTTTTAAACTTGAGGCCAATGGCTTCGAGGCGGGAAATGCAGTAGTCGCGCTTGGCCTTAAAGTGGACCTGGAGGGCCTTCATTTCACTCAGGACACGCTTGGGCTCAAGAAGAGGAATGGCGGCAATTTGAAAGGGGGCGTTGGAGCCACCGTCCAAATACGAACCGGCACTGGCGAGGGCATCAATATATGGCTTGGGTCCAAGGATCCAGCACACACGCCATCCAGGAAGTCTGAATGATTTCGTCAGACCATCAAGAATAAGAACAGGGTCCTGGTTAACGTCCTTGACGTTTACAGCAGAAGACACACTCGAACCATCGCATCCGTCAGCGTAGTTAAATCGGGCATAGAACTCGTCCATGATGAGCAAGCACCGGTCACGGCACATGTCTTGCAGGCGCTTCAAGTCAGCGCCACGCATGGACTGACCGGTGGGGTTTCTGGGATTCGACGTCAACATGGCGGTCACACCACGGTGCAGCTCGCGCTCAATAATGTCCAAATGGACCTGGTAGTTGTCACTGTCGTCAAGGGGCACTGGGATGGGTGCAAAATTCTTGAAGAGCGCCAACATCTCTGCGTAGGCAGTGTAGTCGGGGAAAAAGAAGGAAAGGTAACAGTCGCTAAGAATCGACGCAATTCGAATCAAGCCCGCGCGACCACCGGGGACAATGCAGACGTTCTCATAGGTGTACTTGCTTGTCTTGCCCTGTCTGAAGTTGTCATTGTACAAATTGGCAACGGCCTCTCTCAGCTCCTTGACGCCCACCGTGGGGGCGTATTCGCGCGAGTTGGCACCAACGTTGATCGTGTCCGGCTTGGCCGGGCATCCAGGAATATCGCCAACTTCGGGAGCACCCTGGCCCAAGTTCGCCCAGGTGGGGTCGTCCATGGTGAAGCCCTTCTCAGCAGCGCGCTCGGTGGTCCAAATAACTCCGGTAGAGCTCTGCTGGGTGTCGAGGCCGGGATATCGGTGGGGAGGCTCAGTGTAGACGTCGGGAAGGACCAGTGGGGTCGACACGCCTGACGGCGACTGGAAGACGGGCGTGGGTCTCGGGTGTTGACCCTTGTTGGGCGACGTAAACCACTTGTTGTGCTCCATTATTTTTTTAGTTCGATTGATCAATTTGCTCGTCGGTGAAGTGGAAAGAGTTGGTAGATCAGGACGGTGAAATTTCTTTATATAGAAAATAAATTATCCGAGGGAAAAAAAATTGATTGTGACGGTGAGACCCAAATGTGTCATATTTCTCCAGGTTCAAACTCGCAACTCCCGCGAAGATAAGCGTAGCGAGTTCACTCCATGCCCGAGTTTGGCGACGATTTCCCGCGTAGGCCCTTTTCGATGAACCCAGAAAACGGGATTTGAAACGCCAGTTGAAGTGTCTTGAAATTTCAGTTTGTGTGGTGCCGTAGTTGGTTAGATTGTGACCCCGGATTTCGCGGTAGCCTGGACGTGCCAGCCCCACCAACTGGCACCGCTGTCTCGTCGGCCATGATACTCTTGGAGGTGTTTTCCGTTGCTTCCACCGAGTCTGCCGTCGCTGCTGCCCTTGCCGCTGCGTGTCTGGCACTGTCGCGGCCTTTGTAAAGTCACGGGATCACGTTTTTTCTATGGCGGGAAATTAGCAGAGCCATGTTGCCGCATGTGCTCCCAATAACCGCGTGGAGAAACTCAAGAAACACGAGGCACCGCTCCATTGCTCTTGCTTCTTCTCCCCCTTCCCCATAGTTTTCTTCTTCTTCACAGTTACTTTAGCAAACTACTCAATTGAACCATGTCTGCAAACCAAGGCTACCCTCTGCTCAATGAGCAGCCGGTGGGCAAGAAAGTGCAGTCCATCTACGAAAACAGACTCAGACTTTTCACTGCCACTGGCGAGTACGAGAAACTCAACCTGCCTCACTTTTACGACCGCCACGTTGCTGGCACCTCTGCGAACGTCAAGCTCGAAGTCTACTCAGTGCCCAACCTCAAACGCCCTCTTTTCAAGGATGCAATTGCTGCTGCCAAGTGGAGACCTACAGAGAAGGGCGAGTCGTTTGGCCCCTCATGGTCGACCCATTGGTTCAGAGTCAACATCCAGGTCCCCAAGGAGTGGAAGGACGCTGACTCTGTGGTATTCCGCTGGGATTTGGGTAACGAGGGCCTGATTTTCACCAACGAAGGTGAGGCACTTGTCGGTTTGTCTGGCGAAGAGCGCCGTGAGTGGGACGTCCCCAGAGAATGGAGAGACGGCGCTTGGCACCAATTCTACATTGAAACCTCTTGTAACGGCATGTTTGGCAACGCCGACCCAAAAAACAACATTCAGCCTCCTGATGAGAACAGATGGTTTGAGCTTGCTTCCGCTGACCTTGTTTGGCCCAACCTTGAAGCCAGAGCTCTCCACATTGACTTTTGGGTGATTGGTGACGCTGCGCGCGAGTTCCCCCAGAATTCGTGGCAAAAGCACAAGGCCAGAGAAGTGGCTAACCGCATCATGAACGTTTTCGACCCCGAAAACCCCGACGAGTCCATTGCCGAAGGCCGCAAGATTGCCAAGGAGTTTTTGGGAAGCGACATTGACTCGCACAAGGTTTACGACACCAAGCTGCCCCCAGGTTCCGTGGACGGATTTGGCAATTGTCATATTGACACTGCTTGGCTTTGGCCTTATGCCGAGACCAGACGTAAAGTCACCCGTTCTTGGACCTCTCAGCTCGACCTTATGGAAAAGTATCCCGAGTACAAGTTTGTTACCTCCCAGGCCCAACAGTACAAGTGGCTGCTTGAGGACTACCCCGACGTGTTTGCGCGCGTCAAAGATGCGGTAAAAGCAGGTTCTTTTATCCCCATTGGCGGCTCGTGGGTCGAGAACGATACAAACATGCCCACGGGAGAGGCCATTGTGCGCCAGTTCCTTGCTGGCCAGCGGTTCTTTGAGGCCCATTTCGGCCAGCGCTCAAGAACATTTTGGCTTCCAGACACTTTTGGCTACTCTGCGCAAATCCCTCAATTGTGCCGCGGTGCAGGCATGGACCGGTTTTTGACGCAAAAGCTGTCTTGGAACAATATCAACAATTTCCCCAATACCACTTTCAACTGGGTGGCACTTGATGGCTCGCAGGTACTGTGCCACATGCCACCCGATGACACTTATACTGCCTTGAGTAACTTGGGCGACGTTTCGCGCTCGTTGCGCCAGCACAAGAACTTGGACACCACCCAGTCTGGCATGCTGCTCTTTGGTCACGGTGACGGCGGTGGCGGTCCTACTGCTGAAATGATGGAAAAGCTTCGTCGTTGCAGAGGTTTGTCCAACACTGTTGGCGAACTCCCTCCTGTCCACCTGGGTAACACTGTCGACGACTTTTACGACCATGTTGAAAAGTCTACAGATGGTGGCAAGCAGCTTGTTTCTTGGAACGGCGAGCTTTACTTTGAGTTCCACCGGGGCACCTACACCTCGCAGAGCGAGGTCAAGAAGGGCAACCGCCAGTCCGAAATTGTTCTGCACGACCTGGAGTTTATTGCCACCATGGCGTCTCTAAACAACAAGGACTACAAGTACCCCAAGAAGGAGATTGACGATCTTTGGGAAGACGTCCTTTTGAACCAGTTCCACGATGTGCTACCGGGATCTTCTATTGGCATGGTTTACAAAGATGCTTTGGAGATTTACCAAAAGGTGTTTGTGGCCGCTGAGAAGCTGGGCCAGAATGCCTTGAAGGCTTTGGGTATTAGCACCTATGCTGAGCCTGACGCTGAGGTAGTCTCTGTCAACACCATGCCTTGGGGCAGATCTGAGCTTGTTAAGGTCAAGCCTGCCAAAGCTGGCAACGCGTTGACGCAATCTATTGGACAGGAGAACTTGGTCTTGCTCACTGCTGATGAGCTTGGTGTAGCTCGTCCTGTGGCATTGAGCGAGGCTGCCGCTCCCAAGGTTTCTGTCAAGGAAGTCAAGGAAGGCGTTTTCGTCATGGAGAACTCCAAGCTTCGCGCCACTATTGAAGGTGGTCTCGTGACTGGTCTCTATGACATTGAGAACGACCGCGAAGTTTTGACAGGCCCCGGTAACAAGTTTGTACTGTTCAATGACCAGCCTCTCAACTGGCAGGCGTGGGACACGGAGGTTTACTCGCTCGACACGAAGCGCGACTTGGAACCCGGCGTGGTGCGTATTGTGCACGACGGACCCTTGCGTGCCGAGGTCGAAGTCACACAGCGCATCAGCGCCAAGAGCAGCATTACTACTCGCATCTCGCTGGACGCCTACATCAAGCCTGAGGCCGGTGCGTCGTCGTCTGCACCCGATGTGTCGTTCCTCGAGTTTGGCTGCGAAGTCGACTGGCACGAGGACTGCAAGTTCCTCAAGGTCGAGTTCCCCGTCGACGTGCTCGCCGACACTGCGTCATACGAGACCCAGTTTGGTCTTGTCAAGCGGCCCACGCACTACAACACCTCATGGGACGTGGCCAAGTTCGAGGTCTGCGCGCACAAGTGGGCCGATCTCTCTGATTACAACTACGGCGTGAGTTTGCTCAACGACTGCAAGTACGGGTACAGCGTGCACGGCAACACGATGCGGCTGTCGCTCGTGCGCGCGCCCAAGGCACCGGACGCCGACGCTGACATGGGCGTGCATGTGTTCCGGTACGCCCTCCTCCCGCACACGGGCCCCGTCAGCCACCACACGGTGCGCGCTGCGTACAACTTCAACCACCCGCTCGACGTCTTTTACGTGCCCCGGTCTATCGACACTGCGGCGACGATTAAACCCGAGTCGGCGCTGCATACGTTTGGACTCGCGGGCGATGCGGGCTTGGTCCTGTCCAACATTAAACGGTTTGAGGACGATGCTGACGTCTCTCGTGGCGACCTCCCTGTCCGCGAAAAGGGCACGAGTGTCATTTTGCGTGTTTACGACTCGCTGGGGGGCAAGTCCCGCGGCTTTTTGGAGAGCAAGGTCCCCATTAAAAAAGCGTTCAAGACCAATTTGCTTGAGGACGACTTGGAGGAGGTTGAAGTTGTGGAGGATGAGAACGACAAGAAGTGGAAGGTGCCGGTGTCAGTTCGGGCGTTTGAGGTTGCAACGTTCAGACTTGTACTGGCTTAGCGGTAACTGCTTACAGGTGTTTTTTTTTTTTTTTTTTTTTTTTTTTTTTTTTAAAGGAAATATAAATTAAATAAATTAAATAAATTGAATAAATTGGTACATTAAGATGAAGCAGTGCAGTTTTGTGTTCTTGGCTACCTGTGCAGAATGTCTCACTAACGATCCAAAAAGTTGCTTATAGAAGGGTTTGTTTCGGTGTTTGTGATTTTAAGTTCAAGTACATGGGCGTTTGTGCCTTGTTCCTGCTTGGGGCTTGGCCTTAGCTCTGGCCTTCTTGTTACAACAACTTTTATGGACAATTGCCGGTCCTTCTAAAGCGAGATAGAAATGTCGCTTGGCTCAGTCATTACGACCAAGTCCTTGGTCGATTCAACAGACTAATATGCCGTTCACAAACCATATTATTTTTGTAGTTGTTAAATAAATCTTGTCAACTGAAGTATAAGTCCGCAAAAGCGAACAAAACCAAGCTGGAGCAAACGGAGTTGAATTCAAACTCAACGTCAGCTTCTTGTCTTTAGCTTTGGTTTCAGGTCCAGACCTTTTTCTTTCTTCTTTTCTCTTTTCATAAGCTATAAAGGTAGGTATTGTAAAACTATACGTCAATTTTTTTTTTTTAGAAAAAAAAAAACATGAATCCAAAAAACACAACAAATGCAAAAACCTCTCTTTCTCTTTCTCTCTCTTTTCTCAGGTATTAGAATTCCTTTTCAAGCACAACATAGTTGCTGGGGCATATTCCCACCTGCCCGTTTTCACGGCGGGCCTGCCACCACTTGCCACTGATATCGCTCACCTCCAGCACCTCACCCTTGTCGAAAGAAATCTCGTTGGCGTCGGCGGGGTTGGCCGTGTACGAGTAGACGGCGCGGGCGCGGTAGGGGTAGACGGTCGGGGTGGTGACGGGGGCGACCGAGTCGGCGGTGGTTGCGAGGCTATCGTGGCCGGGGTACCCGCCCGCCAGCTTGTCCGAGTCCATGCTGCCGTGGTTGTTATTGTTGCCAAACGGCGTTTGCTGCTGTTGTTGTTGCTGGTAGGCATTCTTGTTTAGAGTGCTCGAGTTTTCAAAGGCGCCGAGGGGGGCGGCGAGGAAGGACTGGTTGTAGCCAGACACGTCCTGCATGTTTTCGTTGACACCGGGGAAGGCGTTGCCCTGGCGGTAAGCCGAGGGCATGCCGTTGTTTGTGCGGGTGCTCATATTACGCGAGGGGCGGAACGCGGCGTTTTGGCCGGCGGTCATGTAGTCGACCTGCTGGCTGGCGGAGCCGTACGCGGCGGCGGCGGGTTTGTTGCTGGCGAACGAGTCGACGAGGGCATGCAGCCGGACCTCTTCAGTGGTGCCGTAGTAAAACATCCAGGTAATGTTGATGATGGAGAGGAGAATGAACCCTGCAGCGGCAGCAGCCGTGGACGACGACGAGAGGTAAACAAAGTTGTTTGTCGAGTTTGTCGTGTAAATGGTCGTAGTGGACAGGGCCGCGAGCAGGACGAGCCGGTAGGGGTTGACATTGTTTGTGCAGCTGACGTGGAAGGTCATGAGAATGACCAGGACCTGGAAGGCGAGGCCCCACCACGTAAAGACGGGGAACTTGGCGAGGTGCCGCGAGGAGGTGATGGAGCCGACGAGGGCGAGGACCCAGCCGACGGTGCAGATGGAGATGGTGGAGAGGGCAAAGGGGTCGCTGAGGAGGTTTGAGAGCGAGAAGGTCGAGGGGGACCTCGTGTGGGCGTTGGCGTTATTGTTGAACCTGTTCATTTTGAGGGAGGAGACGGGTCAGGCAAGTTTCCAGCACTTGCAGAGACGGCGATGGAGGCGAGTGGTGAACTGAGCAACAGTGAGAGCCAGAGAACCAAAGAACTAAATAACCACAGAACCAGCTGGCCTATGCGATGTTTCAAAAGGGCGGTGGAGGAGGAGGAGAAGACAAAATTTTGTATTTAAATTTTGTATTTTTTGTATTTTTTCATTTTTTTTTTTCCCTTTAATTGAGGCAAAAGGCAAAATTAGACTTGGCCGGGGCCTTTGAGCAGCGTTTCAGCCCGCCCACGCGTTTCATGCCAGCCCAGCAGCGCATTCATGCGTGACTACTGGACTGGACTGCTTGTAGCTCCATAGTCCATAGTCCATACTCCGTGACCAGTCCAGAGTGCATCGTCTTCAGTCTTCAGTCTTCAGTGCAATCATTCATTCAATGTGCACTCTTCTCAGACGACGCTTCAGGACTGGCCATTCTCGAGTGACATCATTGCCTAATCGGGCAGCTGTAAGGTGTTTGAGGTACCAAACTGCACTTGGCTATGTTGGGCAAAAGCCGCATGCACTGCCTGTTTGGGCCGGTGGAAAAAGGGGCGGCTCCGTCATTTCGCACTGCGCAGCCAGCACAAAACACTGATCAGGCACAAGCACAAACAGCACAGGCAGGGCAGGGACTGAGACTGGGACCAGGCACTGAGATCAAGAACTAACGCCAGTTAACTGGACAGAAAACTAGAGATCAAAACAGCAGCGTGTTCAGGTATTGAGGTGTTCAGGGATTCAGTCACTGCGCAGCTAAAGACCAGCGCACTGGCAGGCCCAAGCAAGCAACAAAACCCTCTGATCAGTGGCCACAAACAGGTACCAGCAAAGACGTACCCAGGGCAAGGCCATTTTCCAATTTCACTGCCGGCCCAAAAGAGAAAAACAGCCAGCTGATTAATGATTAGGTAATATACCAATCAATGATTAGTATGATTAGTGAGTATTTGGTAATCATAAACACGTGATCTAGACTTTATTTTATTATCACGTGATAATTAGCGTCTAGTGAGTCACATGACCGATGATTGACTCTTAGCTGGTCACGTGACCGCTATTGACTCACTTTAGCCTTTTGCCCCAACCCTGACTACACCTTGAAAAATTACACCCCGTCTTCAATCACCGATACACTTCATCTCCAACTCCATCTCCAACTCCACCAATTCCCAAACACAACATGGCCAGACAAGTCCAGCCCGGTCTCGACGTCATCCAGGCGTACACCGCCAGTCCAGACGCAGACGCAAACCTCTACCCCATTCATGCCTTTCTGCCCGCCCTCGACATCACCCCCCACCTTGCCTACCTCCGCATTGCGCGCCCCGGCGACAAGGCACACCAGACCAAGGGATCCTTTCTCTTTGAATCGACGCTAGGCGGCGAGAACCTTGGCCGCTACTCGTTCATTGGTTCCAACCCACGCACTACAATTGTCACAGGTAACGGCCACGGCCCCGACGTTGATCCACTGGTCAAGCTCGAGGAGCACCTTGCTGGATTCAAGCAGGTCCAGCTGCCCTCAATCCCCGCGCTTTCTGGTGGAGCCATTGGATACATTGGTTACGACTGCGTGCGGTACTTTGAGCCCAAGACCAGACGTGAGAACCAAAAGGACCCGCTCAAGCTTCCCGAGGCCGCGCTCATGATCTTTGACACCGTTATTGCCTTTGACCATGTTTTCCAAAAGATTCAAATCATCCACAACATCCACCTGCCCACCGCCACCGACCCCGCAGGCACCCTTGAAAAACGGTACGAGGAAGGCTCGAAAATCATTCAGGCCATTGCCGACATTCTGGAGTCCGGCGAGGACTACACTCCGCCCCAGCCGCCCATTGTGCTCGACAATGAGTTCACGTCCAACATTGGCCAGGATGGCTATGAAAATCACGTCAAGACGCTTAAAAAGCACATTCTCAAGGGCGACATTATCCAGGCCGTGCCCTCGCAACGCATTGCCCGGCCCACGACCCTCCACCCGTTTAACATTTACCGCCACCTGCGCACCGTCAACCCCTCGCCCTACCTTTTCTACATTGACTACCTCGATTTCCAAATTGTCGGCGCGTCGCCCGAGCTCCTCGTCAAGTCCGACAAGGGCCGCATCATCACGCACCCCATCGCGGGCACCGTCCCGCGCGGCAAGACTCTCGAGGAGGACAATGCCCTCGCCCACCAGCTCGAGAACTCGGCCAAGGACCGCGCCGAGCACGTCATGCTCGTCGACCTCGCCCGCAACGACATTAACCGCGTCTGCGACCCCCTGACCACCAGCGTCGACCGCCTTCTTACCGTTGAACGATTCTCCCACGTCACGCACCTTGTCTCGCAGGTCTCGGGTGTCTTGCGCAAGGACCAAACGCGGTTCGACGCCTTCCGGTCCATCTTCCCCGCGGGAACCGTCTCAGGCGCCCCCAAGGTAAGGGCCATGGAGCTCATTGCCGACCTCGAGAACGAGCGCCGCGGCGTTTACGCGGGAGCCGTGGGCCACTGGGGCTACGACCCCAACTCCATGGACACATGCATTGCACTCCGTACCATGGTGGTCAAGGACGGCGTCGCTTACCTCCAGGCCGGCGGCGGTATCGTCAACGACTCAGACCCCTATGAGGAGTACATTGAGACCATCAACAAAATGATGGCCAACAATACTTGTATCCGCGGCGCTGAGGAAATCTGGTACAAGAAGCAAACCGGCGAGCAAAAGTAAGAGATGAGTACTTACTTTACGTGAATTGACTCGTCCGTAGAAGTTTAGAATTGGGTTTTTTATAATTTTTATTGCTTGAAATTTAATGAGAAAACATTATCGACAATCAATCATGGCAATGGCATCACAAGTAGTTGTTTTAGGTTACATGTCATTATGAAAAGGGTTTATGCAAAAGGTCTTTGTTAATTCTTTTTTTTTCTCAAGTCGTTTTTGGTTAATTCTTCTTGGCCTTTTTGTGGGCATTGCTCTTGCCCGAGCTGGCGCGGCGGCCCTCAAACCCGGCCCGTTTCTTGACCGCTTTCTTGTTGCGCACCTTGGCCTGCGTGCCACTGGCCCCACTGGCCCCGCCACTGCCAGAGGAAGAAGGCTTGGGGAAGGGCCGGGAGGTGTGGGCTTTGGTGAAGGAGTCCTGGCGTTCCTTCTTTTTAAGTTTCTTTTGTTGTTTCTTGAGTTTTTTGGCGTCGGCGGCGGCGGCGGCAGCAGCAGCGTCGGCGGGTTTGGTGGTGGGCGGTGCTGGCTCAGTCTTGGCCGGCACAGTCTCTGCCGGTTGTTGTGGCACGTCCTCAATATCACTTCCCTCTTCTTGCTCCTGCTCCTGCTCCTGCTCCTGGTCTTGTTCCTCCTCATCCCTTTTCCGTTTCAGCAGCATCTTTTCCCGGTTCGTCCTCTCCCGTTCCCTCCTCGCCTCCAAAATGGCCTCTCTGTTCAACGGTGCCCCACGGACAGAGGTACCGGGGGCTTTGCGTTTTTCGCGCAGTTCTTGTATCCGCGAGGCCAGTTTAGCGCGGAGCTCTTGGATGCGCTGCGGGTCGGGCTTGTGTTTGGGCTCGCCGCTGGCGCGCTGCTCGCGGCGCTTTTGCCGCCGTGCCTGGCTGCCCTGCTCGAGCTCGTGGTCGACAAGGTTGCCGTCGTCGTCGTAAACTAGTGAGATCTTTTCTTGCTCGGGGGTATTTGTATTGTCTTCTGGTTCGTCTTCTTCGTCTTGTTGTTGGGGTTCATTGTGTGAAGGTTCGTCGTCGGCAGGTTCTTCGGTGACGGCCTCTTGCCCTTCGAGTCGTTTTTGTATCAGTTCACGTGTGGGCGGCACTATGGGAGCCGCATTGGCGCTGCGGTCCTTGTAAACATCGCCTGCCGTAGATAGGCTCTCTGGATCAAACTTGGCCTTTCGCCCGACCTTGGCCTGTTCCTTGGTCTGCTTTTTCCGGTTCCATTGCGTTTTGGTCTCTTCGTCGTAGTAGTATTTGGCCGGTATTAACGAGAGCAGGCCGTCAAATGCACTAGAATGTGACTTGAGTCTCTCCTAAGGGTCCCTGTTAGCACGCCATAACAAGCAAGGTGCTCCGCGAGTTTGAATGCTTACCTCCAGAGTCTTACTCATTGTGTGTAAAGAGCGTTTCTACCAATGCTTTTCCTCAACTATATACAGCAGCACAACAAATAGCGCCAAACAACAACAGCGTATGTCTAGCTTCTCTCCCGTTTCCTTCCAGTCAGGCCTGTAAACTCGGTATCGCAGTCCTGGACCTTTGGGAAGTTGGGAAATTTTTCATACTTGGGAGGAATAGGGCCCGCCCCCTGATATTCGCAGGCCCCTGTTGTACTGCGAGCAACCCCTGCCCAGACGGCCTGGCTGGAAAGGACGCCAAAACCTCCCGCGCTCAAGTGCAAACAATCCAGAGCAGCTCCATCGCAAATCTCCGTACAAACCTTGGCCCGCAAACTAGCACAAGCACCGGGGAGAGACTGAGAACATCTAGAACACGCGCACAATGTCTTTCGATAAGTTGGTTTACCTCGTGTCCCTGCCCGCCAGCGCAGCGCCCAGCGGCGGCGACCCACAGACCCAGCTCGAGTCCTGGTACGCCGACAATTTGGCCGTCCCTGCCTCCGCCGTCACTCAATTCAACGTGCCCATTTTCAAGATCGGTACGCTCGACTCGCTTGTCCAGCAGAGCGAAGACCTGGCCAAGCTCGACGGCCAGTTCCACGGCGTTGCTGCCAAGCTCAATGACATTCTCGACAGCGTCCACGAGGGCAATGCCGCTAACATTCAAGCCGCAAAGAAGATCAACGGAAGTGCGTACTCTAATTGATGAAACTTGTGGTGAGCTAGTGACTAACGTGTGTAGGATCCCTTGAAGACTTTGTCAAGAACTTTGAGTGGGTGGCCCGCAAGTACAGAGTCGACAAGTCCATTCCAGAGCTCGTTGACCTCTTGTCGAAGGACACCTTTAGCCTCGACACTGATGTGAGAACGACTTTTGGCAACTACACCGCCGCCAAGACAAACCTTGTCAGCGTTGACAGAAAGCAAACGTAAGTACTGATACTTATATGCCAGAGTATTTCTAACAAGTTTAGCGGTAACTTGTCTGTTCGTTCGCTGCACGATATCGTTCGTCGCGAGCACTTTGTGCAAGAGTCGGAATACCTTACGACTGTCCTAGTTGCTGTGCCCAAGGCCCTCACCAAGGAGTACCTTGCCAGCTACGAGACCCTTGTTCCAATGGTTGTCCCCCGCTCGGCCCAGACCATTTCCTCCGACGACGAGTACACTCTCTTTTCAACCACCATTTTCAAAAAGTACATTAACGAGTTTTACCTCAAATGCCGCGAGCACAAGTGGACGCCCCGTGAGTTCCAGTACAGCGAAGAGCACATTGCCGATCTCCGCGCCGAAAAGGAGGTTGCCAGCAAGCAAGAGTGCAAGCTCCGGGCCGACATTCTGCGTCTGTCACAGGCCGCCTACGTCGACATCATGACCAACTGGGTCCACCTCAAGGCCATCCGCGTCTTTGTCGAGGCCGTTCTCCGCTACGGTCTGCCGCCCAACTTTATCAACACCTCGATTGTCGTGCCCGCCAAGACGAGCAAAAAAGTCGAAGAGACGCTCATTAGCAAGTTTGGCTATCTCAGCGGCAGCGCCTTTGAAAAGGACAAGAAGGGCAAGTTGAAGCAGGACAGCGACCTCCACGAGTACGGCGCCATTGCCGACACCGAGTACAAGCCTTTTGTGTACGAAGAGTTGGAGCTTTTCTAAAGCAACCAAACGCTGCCACATCATTTTTTTAAATAGAAAAGACAACACCCTTTGCACTGCTTTTTAGATAAGGACAACTTGATCTTGTTGATTCATCTAAGTTTGTTTGCATTCATAATTAATACATAACTTCTACAAAACCGCCAATAACTTTTGATGCCTTCATGCTGAGTACAATCGGAGTCAAGCTACTAACCACATAGATGATACGCAGTTTGTGAACTACAGAACCAGTAGAAATTCGTAATTGCCATCATAACTTGCCGACACTACAGGTCTTTTTTGTCAAAGCCTCGCCCCATGGTACCAATAAATTGCAGGGGATGCAAAAAAAGCAAATCCACTTGCAGACCCTTTTAGCGGATACCCAGCCCAAGTCGTTAGATTGTTCAAGAGATAGTTTCCAATTGCAGTTATAAGGGCTCCAAGGCAACCGACCCGTGATCATAACATCTCTCTACGAGTATACCTTACCACTACACTCTCTAACTCCGTAGCTATTACCTTCGTTCTTTTTCACCTCTCTAATACAGCGTTTACAATTCGATTCTCTTTCAATTGATCACCTTGCTCTGCTCCGATTCACGCCCAACACACCCACGCTTTGACCTCCCGATGGCCCAGTTGGCTAAGGCGCGAGACTGTAATGGTACATTGTAATCTTGAGATCGGGTGTTCGACTCACCCTCGGGAGATGCTTAATTTTTTTTTGTCACCTGTACAATCTTCAGGTACTCAAGTTGAGTATACGGGTGTTGGTGTTTGGTCAACGTTCGGAAGTTTTGGTGCGGGTTTGTTGGGTGACAAGCAGGCTGGGACTTTGGGCAAAAACAAGAAAGTGAAGTTGAGTTTTGTGACGCAGTTGCTGTGTTTGGTGTAAACAACAACAAATGGATTGATTGAACTGAACAAGACTGGCATGTTATTTAATTCAACTTCATCCATCTTTTTACGGAAAGAAGTGCTTTTCTAGTTACAAGATTCTAGTTTTTTTTTTTTTTTTTTTTTTTTTTTTTTTTTTTTTTTGGTTCTGGGCGAACAACCTACTCCAACTCCAGCTTTGGCTCGCTTTTGCTTTAGACATTTCTCCTCAAGAAACGCAATCCATGGGCAAACCGTCTGACCACCGCCCCAGTCAGCCAGCCCGCTTGAAGCCAACTCCCTACGCACGCCCGCCCATCCCCGCGCCCCTCCACCACGGCCGCATCCCGCGCCGCCGCCGCCACAAAGCCCGCTGCATTGTATCCCGGCTCCTCCTCAAACGCACCCGCGCCCGCCTCCGCCACCTCCTGGACATGGCCGCCTCTACCATTGCGGGTCCGCCACCCGCTCCGCTGTCGCCGTTGGAGGAGGGTAGGAGGAAGAAGAGCATGGAGAGGCTGAGGGGACAGCTGGAGGCGGGCCCGCCGGGGCATGGAACCATGCTGAGGTACTTTATGGACCTCGAAATTTGAACGCAAGGTCAACAATTGCATACGGCCAATGTGCGGCTACAAGATTAGAACGATTGAGAAAGAAGTTTAATAAAAATGAGTATTTTTGATGAATTGATGCAAAAGGGTGGGGCAATTCACAACCCCCTCTATGTAAAAAGAGTAAAAGCAAACAGAAAAAAAAAAAAAAAAAACGCCAAAGGTATCATGAGAAAAATGCAAAAGAATGGGTTGTGGACTTTAGTTTAGTGAATGGCATCAAGGTGGACAGCGTCCAGGATTTCCTTGGCGCCCTTTGCAATGAGCTTGGCGGCCATGAGCTTGCCCAGGTCCTCGGCTTCGCTGCCGGTCGTGACGGTGGCCTGCAGCTCTTCCTCAACGGCGACCTCGCCCTCAACGCCCACGACAATGGCCTTGAAAGTCAGGACCTCGCCGTTAAAAACGGTCTGCACGCCAATGGGGACCGAGCAGCCGCCCTCGAGGGTGCGCATGAGCGCGCGCTCGCACATGCAGCGGAGGTACGACTCCTTGTGGTTGACCTTGGCCAGCATCTTCATAATCTTTTCGTCGCCAGTGCGAATCTCAATACCCAAGGCACCCTGGCCCACGGCGTAGTACATTTCGGGGGCGTCGAGGCAAGCAGTGATGCGGTGGCCAAGCCCGACGCGGTTGAGACCGGCGCAGGCGAGAATTATGCACGAGTACTTGCCGTTGGGGTCGTCGAGCTTGGCAAGGCGGGTTTGGAGGTTGCCGCGCACAGACTCAAACTTGAGGTTGGGGTGGTTGCGCTTGAGCTGGGCCGAGCGGCGGATAGAAGAAGTGCCGACAACAGCGCCATCGGGCAGCTGGTACAAGCTAGTAAAAGGAGAACCCTTCTTCATGATGAGGGCGTCTCTGGGGTCTTCACGCTCGGTAATGGCACCCAAGGTAAAACCTTCAGGCAAAACGGTGGGCATGTCCTTGAGCGAGTGCACAATCATGTCGAGTTTGGGCAAACCCTCCAAATCGTGCATGAGCAGCGTCTCGAGCTCCTTGGTCCACAGGCTCTTGCCGCCAAACGAGTAAAGGGGTTTTGACAGGACTTTATCTCCCAGTGTGGAAAGCGCCACGACGGGGAAGCTCTTGGCGGGGTTGATGGAGTGGAGGGACTGGGCAATGCTCTTGGACTGGACAACGGCCAGGACAGACTTGCGGCCGCCGACGGTGACCACGTCGGACTCGGCAGCGCCAGAGCGCACATAGTCGTCGTAAATGACCATGTTGGGGTCACGCTCGGGGGCCATTTCCTTGTCGGCGTTGGAGGAAGCATCAGCAGGAGCTTGCTGCTGCTGCTGCTGCTGCTGTTGCTGTTTCAGTGGAGCCTTGGAAGTTGTGTTATCCTTGGGCAAGTCATGGCCAGCATGCAGGGTCTTGCCGGCAAGGAACTTCTCGACAGGAAAGACTTCTGTAAACTGGACAGAGGGAGTGATGAGTTCAGTAAGCGACATGTTTGTATAGAATGCGAACGGCTAGTGAGAAGAAGTGGTTGCAAGATTGAGAGAAACTGGGCGGCATGGTTTGGTTTATATACTGCCCCCGGTGCCTGCCATGGTGATGCCAATTTTTCACTCGGCAGGGACCGTTTGGACCTGGCATTGTGCGCGCCGTGATTGGCCCAGACCGCCGAAATTCCGCAAAACCGCGCCCGTGAATTATCGCAACGGTGCGCCTGCCGGAATTTCGAAATTCCCAGCGCTGGTCAAGCAAAATCCCGGCGCTGTGATTGGCCAGATGCGGAGAAATTTGGGACTTTGCAAAAACCCCAGCCAATCACACGCGCGGATTTTAAAGAAACCCGGAAATTGCGCTCAAAACCATTGGCACAGCACGCTCCGACTGCAACCGCCGCTTGGGGAAACCCGCGCCCTGATTGGCTGGAACGCAGGGTTTTGGCAGGGTTTTGGCAGGGTTTTGAGCTGCTTCGGCGTGGAATTTGGCGGGTCCCGGTGTGCCCAATCAGACCCGGCGCAATGGCCCGCGACCGACGGGACCGGGGGAGCAACGGGCGTTATCAGATTGATTAGATTCTCAGATTCTCAGATTCAGACCACTGGAGTCTAGACCCGCGCAGAGTTCAGATTCAACAAACTGGATTCTCCCAATTCTCTGGACTGTTTCGGTCTGGGCCATTTAGTGCGAAATAGCCTTCCACGGCTGGCTCTCCTTTGGACGTACTGCTCACTCCAAGTCTCAATCATCGTTCAACGCCTTTTATCGACTTATCGCCCACTCTCTCCCCCTCGGCTGTCGGGCCCCGTGACCCGGCCGCTGCGTTGTGTGCTTTGTTCGATGACTTCATTCCACAGGCCAAGGTTTTAGTACGTTCTTGGCAACAACGGCCCGTATTTCGTTATATCCCCCACTAACTAGCCGTTTAACGTTTTCTCCCGAGTATATAAACCCACGCAGGGTCTTGATATTTGCAAACCATCGAGAACACCCATCATGAAGAAGTCAATGTTACTTGACGAGGACACGCCCTCGTACAGCCAGTCGTACTCGACGTACACGACGGGCCCCATTACCGTTGAGAAAACGTACCAAAGCTACTACACGTCCAACACGACCAAGGAGACCACTGAAACCACTGAACCCCCCATGAGGCAGCCCACGCTGCCCTACTGGAACCTCGTGGTTCTCACACTCTTCTCACTTGCCATCCCGGCCCTTATCTTGCTCGTCCTGCTCTCTGGCCTAGCCGGCGGCAACTCCCCCGTGCCCGACTTTTACTACGGCAAAATCATGCTCTCGCGCATGGCCGTCGAGGCGCGCACCAACGTGAGCGAGCTGCTGCACCCCGTCAACCAAACCGACGCAAACGTCATCTTGCTCTACCTCGACTCGTACTGCACGACGCAGGGCAACCCGGACCTGTTCCCGAAGCTAGCCAACCGCACCGTGCTAGACTACGATGTCAACTACAGCAACATGACCTGCTATAGCCGGTCGCTCCTAAATGGGTACTTTGACATGCAGCACGAGTTTGGGCTGGACGACTATTGTGCAAAGGACGATCAGGAGCATCTCAAGAAAAAGACAAGCACGACCGTCAAGCTCTACCTTGCCTCCCTGGTCATCTACCTCGTGCTCCTCATCTACCACATTCTGCTCTGGCTGCCCGTTTCTGTCAAATGGGCCGCCAACAAGTACACCCACTGGGCCCAGTTCCTGCTCATGCTCTCGGCCCTCATTGTCAACGGCATTGCCGCGGGCCAAGCCGTCACCTTGCGCCGGTCCGTCCTGCAAACTCTGCGCATGTGTTTCAACCGCGGCAACTTCCGCGTCAAGAACGCCGGCACCGGCCTGCTTGTCGTTGTGTGGGTGCTGGTTGGGCTCGGGGTCGCAATGATTTTGGCGTTTTGGCTCATGATGTGCCTGACCGACGGCAGAAAGGCCGTGCCGAGACCGGTGAGACCGCGTGGGTACGGCGGTAGCGGTGGAGGCGGAGGACACTATGTAGGAGGAGTGTTTATTAGCGACGGAGGCGGTTACGGTGGCTACGGCGGAGGAGACGGCGGTGGTGGATGTGGAGGTGGAGATGGCGGCGGCGGCGGTGGCGGTGGTGGAGGTGGTGACGGCGGTGGAGGAGGTTGCTAAACCGAAGCCCCTCCATGATACGTTGCCCTGTGTTTTTATATATGTCTGTACTACTAATGAATGTTTTAATTTTCTTTATTTTATTTTACCATGATAGATGGAGTTGTAGTTATCAGGGTTTACAATGGACTTGCAGTTGTCACAAAAATGCGAAATCGTGCAGGTCAGCCGTGTGGCAGAAAAGCTTGGTTGGAATAACGTTGCTTGGCCTGTTGCACTTTATTTCGAAAATGAATAAAATAACAAGAAACCTCCACTTTCTACTGCAATTATAAACACCTTCAAACAGGGTATCAGTTTAAAATGAGATCAGAGAGCGACCAGGAAACGCTGCATAGTAGTACCAGCCAGAGCAAGACGGTGTCGGTGTATAGCCAGGACACGGCCGAGACTGCAAAAACGCAAGCAAACAGTTGGACCTATGATGAAAAGCCGGGCACAGTGAAACCGTACTATGCTCCAGTGGAATTAAACAACACACAAGACAGTTCAAACGCTCAACCGAAAAAGCCATTTCGCAGACATTTACGGCATTTGAGCTTTTTCCGCAACTACTACTACCTCTGCATCGTCACTGCTCTCTCTACGGCCATTCCCATCTTAGTTCTTGTCGTTTTGCTGTCTGGCGTTACAAGCAATGTCGGACTGGCGCAGCTCTACTATGCCAAACTGGTCTTGGGACCCTCAATGGTGCAGGCCCGACAAGACGAGATGGCAAACGCCACCGCGCCAGATGCAAATGTGGTTTTGTTTTATTTGAACTCGGTGTGCACTACGTACAGCGAGTACTCGAGCGGCAGCAATACCTCAGTGGTGGATATTGATTTTACCAAGCTCACATGCCACGGCCGCCGCTTTGCGTCGCTTGTTGACTTGACAGGTGAGTTTGGGCTCGGCCAGTCCTGTGTCAAGGACCACCAAGCCCAATTCAACGTCAACATTTTGGTGACTGCCGTTGTGTACACAATCGCCATGATCCTATTTGGCATACTTTGGCTTTGGAACGTGCTGAGGTGGTTCCCGCGGTCCAACAAATGGGTCAACTGCGACTGTGCGCTGTTTTTCCTGCTTGTGCCGTTGGCGGGCGGTGTAATCACGCTTTGTTCGGGCAGCGTCATGCTCACTAGTAACTTGAAGGACACGATTGCCGCGTCGTTCAGTGACTGTGCGGAGACCGGTGTGGCCGTGACAGGCCCGTTGAACAAATTGAAGCAAATCACGTATGCCGCTGCTGCGTTGAGTGCGGTTTTGTTCCCGGTGCTGGTTGTGATGGGGTTTGTGACGGACGGCCGCAAGAGAAGGAGAGGAGTCCAGGTTTAAGCAGGCGAGCTGCGGTCTCATGATATGTCCAAGCGCTCATACAACATTTATTTGTTTTATTTTTTCAATGAATTTGTTAGTTTTATAACTTTTATTTACCAAGAAAGTGGTGTTTTTGTCCAATTAAGCACCCACGCCCTATAAACGCTGTTTAACGTGCAGATTAAGCTCGCAATTAAACTTCCGAGCTGCTTCAATTCCATTGCAAAACCTCGCTTAATATCCCTTGAACCAAGTGAACCCATGATATTCGGCAGTTCTTAATGTTTTACAAGTAGCTTGTGCACTGCCCGTATTTCTACGCCAGTGCTGACGAACAGTTTTCGGTGTTTTGTCCAAGTCCACCGCTTTCCTTGGCGCGCTTGTGCCTGCGATAAAACAGGCCCCCAGACCAACAATACCGTAGTACGCATACACAGCTATATATACTCGCCGAAATCATGAAATCTACTTGACTACAACAACAGGTACTTGAACGACGAGACACACTGACTATGGCTGGAGAGTACCGTGGCCAGGGAGTCTACTCCCAGGACTACTACAACAACGGCCCAGGCCCCGTTTTTGCCGAAAAGCCCCAGGACTACTACTCTGCCGAGCAGCAACAACCCCCTGCCCCCAAACAACCGGCATGCCCATACCTGTACCTAGCTATTCAGACGATCCTGTCGCTGGTCTTGCCCGGCCTCATCTTGCTCGTATTCTCGCAGGAATCGTGGGAGACTCGCCAGTCCCCCAGTTCCACTTTGCCAAGGTCACGCTCTCCCGCACCGCCATGGAGTACCGCACATCTTTAAACGAAACCAGTGACTACCCGGTCAGCCAGCCCGACGCAAACGTGGTGCTGGTATACCTTGACTCGTACTGCACGACGCAGGGCAACAGCCGGCTGTTCTGGGACCTCGCGAACACGACCGTGCTCGACTACGACATGGATTACAGCTACGTGACGTGTTTTAATAAGGGCGTGGACAAGTATTTCGACATGGAGAAGGAGTTTGGGGTGGGAGAGAGGTGTGTGCGTGACTGCCAGGCCAAGCTCCGCAACAAGACTGTGACGGCCACGAGACTCTATGTCGCCGCGCTCGCGGTCTACCTTTTGGTCCTGCTCGCTAACATTTTGCTCTGGCTACCTGTTGCCGCCGCATGGGCCAAGAATTTATGGGTCATGGGCACCCGCTTCATACTCACCGTCGTCGGCCTCATCCTGGTCGGCGTCGCCCGCGACTGCCTCAAGCTCCACCGCCCGCTCCACTCCGGCCTGCGCCGGTGTTTTGACGGCGGCAACTTCCAAGTCCACTCCGCCGGCTCGGGTCTTGTCGCCTGTGCTTGGGTCGCAATCCTGCTTGGCGCGGGGTTGGTCGCATTGCAGTTGGTCATGGCTTGCAATACAGATGGACGCAAACGGGTTGTGCGGCCGAGGAGACAGCGACAGCGACAGCGACGACGTAGGGGAAGATGGAATGGGGCGAGCGAGACTGGTGGCGGGTCGACTGCGTATGGAGGTGCGAGTGATGGGTATGGCGGGCATGGAGGAGACGGCGGCGGGTGTGGTGACGGTGGCGGTGGAGGTGGAGACGGTGGCGGCGGCGGCGGAGACTAACACCACCGCTGAACATACCATGGCATTTCAAGTGTATTAAATAGCTGAATGAATTATAATGTTTCTACGTGATACTGTAACTCCTGGGGGTTTCAATGTATTGATTAAATGCGTATAAGTCATGAAATTGAAAAAAATAAATAAATACAAAAATAAACATGCACAGAATAAGAAACTAAAACAAAATGGGCATCACAAACTCTTAAGCAGAGTCTTCATCCTCGACTGACTCGAGCAAAACCTTTCTCACCTTGCTCGTCTTCTCCTTCTCCTGCTCCGCCTGCTCCATTTTCGTCTTCAGCTCGCGGCGGAGTTCGTCCACCTTGTCCGCGTACTGTACTGCGCGGCCGGTGAGCTTATGTTTTGCGCGGCGCAATTCGTCGTTTATGCCAGACGCGGCGGTGATGTCAAGTGCGTCAAGCTGCTCGTAGAGCTTTTCGAGTTCAATCTGGGTGCGCTGGAGGACCTTCACGCGCGAGTTGTAAGTCGACTTGGGTGAGGAAGATGTACTGTCAGATTCTAAGAAGGAGGAGGAGGATGAGGAGTTGTTGTGGATGCGGGTGTAGGTGGCAATGCTGTGCTCGAGCTTGGACTCGAAATCGGCTAGCTTGGATTGCAGCTCGGCTGCCTTGGATGCGGAGTCGTTTTCTGTTTGGGGTTGAGCGTCGTCTCGAGAAGTGTCAGCCCTGTCTTCAGAAGCGGTTTCGTATTCACTCTCAGAGTCAGTTGGGGCTGCTTCTTCAACCTCCTGGACTGTTGTGGGTCTTTGCTCAAGTTGGCGCTCAATTTCTTCATCAGACTCCTCATCAGACTTGGACTCAAATCTGTGAACAGGTCTGCCGCGACGCTGGCGTTGGGCCTGCTGCATCAAGTAGAGCTGGCGCATGTACTCTTCGCGCTCCTTTCTCTCCTGGAGCACCCGTCTGTACTCTGCCTCACGTTCGCGCTGGACTTGTGCTTGCTTTCGGCGTTGAGCAAGTGCCTGGCGCTTTCTGCGCAAAGCACTCTGCTGTTCCAACTCCCATGGAGAGACAAAGTCATGGAGTCCGTTTCCAAAAACGTCGCAGTGCTGATGAGGCTGCTCGTAGTACGAGTGTTGTCGAGATGGCATGGAGTAGAATGGGGACACTCCTGCGTAGTAAGGGCTCGGTTGGCTAAACATATTGGAAAACATGGTATCGTATTTAGTCGAATGTATCTTGTCTTGGTGATTGGTTTGGTTGAATGAAGAAATGAATTGTAAAAGAGTCGAACTTGGTGCTTCTTTTATATCCAAGTCTACTTGATTAGGGAATATGCGTGATCCATCTGGCACAGTGCAGAGCCTTCCAGAATGCCAAAGGTGGAAGGTTCCACGTGCGGCTGGAACTTTCTAGGAACATAGCCGGGTTTCTATTTAGATCACGTGATACATTGCGCCAGGTTTGGGGCTCAGTTCAACAACAGCAACATCAAAGTCTGATCTAAGACGTGTATCAATCATCATCCTATTCTACATGCGCAGCATATTGAGAATCAATCTGAGGTCGCCTTGTGGCTTTGTAGTGGCTCTACTCTGACGTTAGTGCAGGAATGAACAAGACAATGGCTATGGTCACAGCACAAGGAGGCTTTTGAAAAAGAAGCAGACTTTTTTACGCTGGCACCTCTACACAATACCAGTATCTCGCTTTACTTTCTATAGCTAAGTATCAACCTCTTGACCCATCTTATTCTTCTAGTAAGCTGCCGTCATCGTGGTTCCAGCGTCCCAGAACTTGTCAGGTCTTCAAGTCTCAAGCTCACGTGATTTGGACTACGTGCCTTTGTAATGACATAAGCATAACTTAATGCTATGTCAGCAGTGCGCGTCACTGGGGCAACGCAAGGGGTCCAGATATTACGGCGAGCACAGCCTTGCAAACGGTTTGCAGGGCTTTCAACAAGTTTAGTAAAGCTTTGTTTCGCTAGTAAGTTCAGGACCAGGGAGCGTTGCAGGGTGCGGAATTGTATCATATGCCAGTCATAAGTAATCGTACTAACACGACTTGGACAGCCTGTTGGGTACTTGGCAGCGCTGTGGGACGCGAGTTCTCACTAATTGATCCAGTCCAGCCAGTCTGCCAAAGCCCTCGGGCTGAGCAGCATGGCGGGCACTAGCGCGTCCGTCAGTACACTGAACCACACATGGGCAGCTAGCAAGTAAAGCAGCAGCGGCCAGTCCTTGGGCATGGCGCTTACACCAGGATTCCAAGTTGAGTGAAGTTCAAACACCGTCAGCAACTTTCAAATCCCAGCTGGGTATTTTGTTCCCCGTACTTTGCAACACCAAAATTATTTATTTTTCCTGTTGCTGAAGCCCTTCTTTTTTCCTTCCCTCAACATTTAGCCGACTTGTAACAGCAGCAGCATGCCTGCAAAAGAATTGTTCAGTAATGCAAAAGTAGTGGGCTCTTTTCTGATGGCTCTAGCTGTCGGCGGGTTCATTTCTAGCCTTCTGCTCACCATCCCTGGCGCGCCGGGTGTCCACTTGCCTGGCATCTACTCCGTTCGTCTCGAGCTCTCAAAAGAAACTATTTCCCAGCGCGAGCAGACCAACACAGCAAGCCAACCAAGCGCGAACGAAATCAAAATCAACTGGAACTCGTATTGCGCACGGCAAGGCAGTGACTGGGCCTGCCACAACTCTTCCCTTCCATTTGTGTACGACGTTTACAACGAATTTGATCTCGACAGGGACTGCAGCAAGGACCATGTGTCCAAGTTCAATTACTATTCAAGGGCGGCCAAAGCAATATACTTTGCCGCCTCCTTCACGTTTGTCTTTGAGCTCGTTAGTGTTCTTTACTTTTTCTTTACAAACATCCCCAACGACCCCATGTTTGGATGGTGGCAGGTCACCTTGGGCATTGTCAACATAGACCTTAGCTGGAACGCCCTCACTTCCACAATCCAGATGCAAGGCCGAATGAAAAATATCATGGAATGCTATCCAAATAGCGTTACTGTCCACGGCATGTCCGGTGGCGCCATTGCCTGCTCTGTAGTCATGATTGTTGCCTCCGCGTCTGCGCTCATCACCTACTGTGCGCTCTGGGCCATGCGCAGTAAAAAGCTCAAGGCCCGCATCATGGACTTTTACCTGCCGTCGAAACAAAGAGAGACCGACGAACTGCACAAACTGTCGACTGGGCAAGTTAAGGGAAGCTACATTGTGGATCACGAAACTGGCGAGACACATATTTCGTCAAACGACACGACACCCGTTAGTAGCGACAACAGGCCAACCGCCGTTTAAATGTTTATTCATTTCATGAGTTTTGTCGTAGTTATTTATTTAAGTCGTTTATTTGCATCTCCATAGTCGTTCAATAGTTTTTTGTATAGTTTTTCCATATCTAAAATTAGGCACCAGAAAGACGTCTTCCACAATAATCCCTCCATGCTTGCTACTGCTGTGCCTGCTGGGTTACATACCATTCACAACGTTCCTTCTGACGCAGGACCTTTGGCAGGTGTGTGACATGACAGAGATCGTGATTGCCGAGCTTTGGTTCTGAAACTTTGTAAACGCGCGCAAACTTTTTCATGGCCTGTTACCATGAAATGAAGCTTTGCGTCTTGACAAACGACCGCTTAACACACTTTCTCCATCAACGCCAACGGACTGAACTGCACCTGGCCTCGAAAGAAGACAGTTGACAATTCTGTGGCTAAACCGGCCTTTCAATTGCTCTTCACGGAGTGCACAGTTTGGCGCGGGCATCAAAGTTTGGCACTGAGTTTGCACAGCTCCACTTCAGAGCCCCCTTCTGCCCTCAGAGACATTTTCCTGCAGGGCGACTTGGAATACGCGGGCTTTGCTTTTCTAAAGGTCTATTTACGTTCTCTTTCTTCGTCTTCTTTCTATTCTACAACCTCTACTCTACTTGACGAAGAAGTGGCACTGACTGCCTTTAAAAAGCATGACGAAAGAGAGCTCCAAGTTTAGAGGGCAGGCACCTCCTACATACGAGGAAACGCTCGACGAGGGCTACGAAATACCCCATCCCCGCCCTTTTTCACGCCGCCGTCGCGTGTTTGCATGGATTCTCGTTGCCCTGATCCTGTCGTCGACATTTGTCCCGCTCCTGATATGCATGTGGGCGCCCGGTCGGTCCAGTATGCGCAGCTACCTGGGCCTGCAGCGCGAACCGGCCCAGAAGCAAGGGCTACATAAACGAGACGATGGAGCTGAAGAAGACATTGAGGCACAACGACAAAAAAAGCTGGACAGCGCTCAGCGCGAGCTCGACAAGATCAAACAGGAAGAGGAAGACAAAATGAAGGACATTAAGCAAAACAGCTTGACACTGCTAGAGCGCCAAATATCCATCTCCGACCAGGAGCAGTTCAAACTTGACTTGGGTCTTTGGAAATCAGACGAGACCGTGCAGCCCGCGGGCCAGAGCGTCATGGTCTTGACCGCGAGCGACGGCAACGGCGCCAACTCTGAAATTGAAAACGTGCTTGAAATGGCCGAGGCCAACCGCCGCGAGTACTGCAGCTACCACGACTACGTCTACAAGTTTATAAACATTTCGCGATTCGACCTTAAGCTTGTCCACCCCGTTTGGGGCAAGTTGCAGGCTATCCAGGCCGCGTTTGACGAGCATCCGCTGGTGGAGTGGATCTGGTGGATGGACCTTGACATGATCATCATGAACCCGGAGGTCGACTTGGCCAAGTATATCCTCCACCCAGAGGCCATGAAAAAACGGCTTTCCTACGGCCGCCCGCTCAAACACCCGTCGTACGGCGAGTACAGCGGCATCCGGACCGGTTATAACCCGGACGCGGACCTCCCCAACGACGCCGCCAAGCCAGTCATTGACAACGTGGAGTCCCCCGACTACGAGTACGCCGACGTGAACCAAATCAACATGCTAATTTCGCAGGACTTCTTCGGTCTCAACGCTGGCAGCTTCTTCATCAAACGCAGCGACTTCGTCACCCAACTTTTAGACTACTGGGCCGACCCCGTGTTTATCGACCAGGAGTTTCGGTTCCGCGAGCAGGACACGTTAGGCCACCTCAACATTAACCATGCGCAAGTCCGCAAGCACGTGGGCATTATCCCGCAGCGCATGCTCAACTCGTACATTAGCGACGACCTCTGGAGCGGCTATGACAAGGGCGACTTGGCGATCCATTTCGCAGGGTGCTGGATCCCCGGAGACTGTGACGCGAGGTGGATGCGGCATTGGAAGAAGAGGGGCCGTGTCCCGGAAAAGTACAGAATTGAAACGGCCAGGGATGACCAAGACAAGAAAGAGGCAAAGGAATAAAGCGACCTCTTGTATAATTTACGAGCACATATTTATTTGAAGTTGGTAGTAAGAAAATTTCATTGCAGTTTTTATGTTTACAATTTCTAAATAATAAATACAATAGCAAATGGCAGTCTAGCCAAACACGCGGTCAATTACAAAACATCCCAGACCACGCCAGGTAATAAACCGCAAAAACAAGCTGAGCACGTGGGGCTTGATCTTGTCAAAGACCAATGCACAGCCTCCACCCTCCGCCTCAATACCCTCGCCGTGCTTGAGCGTGTTTCTGACCTGGCAAGTCCCAAAAAAGTTCCACCATTTGTGGCGCTGGCAGACGCCGCCGCGGATGAGGTTCTTCGTGAGCGGGCCAAGGGGTCCGTCAATGTACTTCCATTCAAACGGCGAATACTTTTGGCGCCGGTCCCAGTTGGGCAGCTTCTTGTCGCCCCAGTGGCCGAGGTACTTGAGCCAGTTGCCATAACGGGCCTCGCGGCCAGGTTCTGAACCGTTTGCAAACGCAACGTGCTTGCCGTCAAATGTGTACGCCAGGTAATTTTGAGCAGGGTCCCATAATGGGCCTCTGTCAGTAAAGTCAGAGAGCATATAGTAAGGAATATCGTGAGAGTGTTGGCCAACCGTGGCGTAATTGGCGTGAGTACCCCTAGCGCTAAACAGGACTGGCCGTTTAGTCAAACCGCGGTCGTACATTTCCATGGCATTGAACTTGTAAGCAGCGCCACCGCCATGCGCAGACATCCACACTATTTGAGGCTCGCCCTTATAAAACCGCACCAGCGAGTGCTCCCAGTCTCCCACATGGTTTCCGTAAGGTCCGCCGCCCATGACAAAGGGCCCTAGGTTGAAGGAGTAAAAGTAAAACCAAAAGGCGTCTACCCAGCCGTCGCCCTTGTCCACCACAATGAGCACTGCTGGAGCATGCTTTATTTTCCCATTTTCTAGGTCTGGCACGTTGTACCGCCCGGTGATCCAGTCTGGGTCAGCATTGAAGTCGGACAGTGCCGTCAAGTAAATGTCGTCCGGTCCTGCCGTTGTGTTGTCCTGGATGAACTCCAGGTCCTGTATCGTCAGCGGGCCGGTTATATTGTTTCCGTAGGCGTTCTGAGCGACAAAGTTGGTGACGTAGGACTCAATAGAGTACGGCAGGTATCGCTCTTCTGCATATAGGTACACGACGGGGGCGTGGTCTGTAACGTATTGTGGCACAGTCCCTGAGTGTAGCTTGTTGGCTCCTGCCGCAGCTACAGCTACAAAGGCCAAAACCCAGACCAGGAGAATCATGTAAGGTGCTTGCGTTAGTGTAGTCTGAGCCGCTAGAGGTCTAGCCGAGTACTCATTTGTTTGTCAGTACATGAACCGAGAGGAAGGAAGAGAGAACGAGGAAATTAATGGTGTTAAATACGTTTCGGACAAAAGAAGTTGTCAAAACGGGCAGTTGGGACGTTTTTGGCCTGGGGTAGGGGAGCAGAGTCAGATCGCGCTCAAACGAGGGAACGGGCGAGAGACAGGAGAGCCGTTGATGCTGGTCAGGTGGCCTGCAAAGAGGTGAGTTTAAACGCTGCAGAGACGGTCGAGACGCGAGTTCAGGGCCGTGGCGGTGGAGTTGTTACGGCGTAGTCGTGTTTACGCAGGATAAGCAAAATACGCATAATACGCGCCATTCGCAACTGTCTGCGTAACTTGCGTAAGCTGCGTTTCTGGCCAAGACAAGCCGAAACCTGGTGCAAAGGCCTTTACTTCCTCCTCGTCAGCCACCGCCGCGTCCTGAAACACCCGCCGCGTCGTGCATTTAGGTCGCTTCTCGTTCAGGCACTGTTTCTCGCCGTCTCCTGTTCCATCCAAAGAACCCTGACCGTGATTCGGGTCTTTTTTCCAGGCTTCAGAGTTTCCACCGGACCTTTTTCTATTTTTATCCAGCTCGCCTTGACCAAACCATCTTGACGACCTGACAGTTTGTTCCTTCTCGACCGCCTGGACCACCTCGACTGTATCGAACATCTCAGCGCTGCTCTCTGGGCTGATTTCTCACTTGCTTTCCGACCATGGCTGCGCAACGGCGGCGACTCTGCGCTTTAGCCTCAAGGCCGGCCGTACTACTACAGCTCTTGCTCATGCTGACGCTCGCCACAACGTCAATAGCCACGTCTCTGGGCCGAACGGAGCCTCTTTCATACATTTCGCACGTCTCCAGCATTTCCATCAACACCCCCGAGCATGAAGTTTCGCCCGACTCGAGCTTTTCTCTCAATATCGAAATACCCTCGACCCACAACTACAACAATATCCAACGGCGATGGCTCGCCTTGTCCGACCCCAACGCCAATAGACGACTCAAGTCGCTCATGTCGCATTTCCCGTCGTTCCCGTTCATTGGAATACCCGGCTCAGCACTTGAAAACGACCAAGATACCGGTTTTACTTGGGCCGACGGCTCGCCCGTGCGCAACCCAGCAAACTCTTACTCGCTACAGTCGGAGCGGCTGCTCCACTTCTTGAACCGAAACACTTCGCTGGAGTACCCAGAAGACACGCAGCAGTTCAAGCTCATTCTGGAGCCCAATACCGACTTGGTCCAGTCCTCTGCCAATGTGTACACGGTCGACGAACGCGGCGACCTGATTCCTCACCCTGAATTTTTGCGCCAAGACAATCGGCTAAAAGTGTACAAGGGAAAAGCTTACCGACGCGTAGCTTTTCTTGTCCCCGAAACCGGCAAGATAATTTACAACTACAAACCTGTTGGCTGGGCTCGCATCATGGTCACCCAAGACGGTGAGCGTCCCCAAGTAGAAGGTGTGTGGAAAGTCGACGATGAAGAAGGTTTGGGTATCCCGCCAGCGATATACCATATCAACAGAGCAGAGACTTTCCACGCCATGTCCTCTGTATCTCCGCCTGAAATCCATGAGCACGAACAGCAGTTGCTGGGCAAGATTGGCTCGCATCTCTCGTCTACAAACCTTGTCGTCTGGCGTGACGCTGACATGCATTCCACCATGTACAAGAATTTTGACCTTTTAGAAGACAATGCTTCATACTATTCTATTTTACGTCGACGCTCAAAGCTGCTCGAGTTTGACCCCAAGCAAAATGTTGCTGAAAACTGTGACAGGTCTGATGAGTCCTCTGGTTGCTACGATCCGGAATTTTTCAATTTGGATCAGCGGTTCAACTCTTTTGAGAAGCGATCCGGAGGATCCAACGATACCGGCGATTCTGGATTTTCTTCAGGTACAAACTTGGCCTCTACCATTGGCGACACTGGTGGCTGCCCTGATAGGCGCCAGATTGCGCTCGTCGGTATTGCCGGAGACTGCAATTTTTTGCAAACATTCAACAGTTCTTCAAGAGCTCGTGAGTATCTTATTGATATGGTCAACTCTGCGTCGCATGTCTACGAGTCGTCGTTTAACATCACCTTGGGCGTGTCTGCGCTGGTCCTTGTCAATGAAACAACGTGCCCTTCGCCTGACAACTCGAGCAGTCTTGCATGGAACTATGCGTGTGATGTCAACCCCAACGACGCTATTAGTGCTCGCTTATCGTCCTTCTCTGAGTGGCGTGGCAACCGGTCGCAAGACGGTATTGCTGCTTGGTCTCTGATTACTTCATGCACACAGAGTTCAGTTGTTGGTCTTTCTTGGATGGGTATGCTCTGTGCGTCTTCTTCTGGTGACAGTGGCTCGTCTTCCGTCTCGGGTACTAATGTTATTGCCAAAACGGCAATGGGTTGGAGAGTCTATGCTCACGAGCTCGGCCATACTTTTGGTGCCGTGCACGACTGTACTTCAGACACTTGTTCTCAAAACCTACAAGCCTCGTCACAATGCTGCGTATTGTCCAGAAATACATGTAATGCTGATGGTGCTTACATTATGAATCCTTCTTCTGGTGCAAACCAAGATACTTTTAGTGAATGCACAATCGGCAACATATGTTCGGCTATTGGCCGCAACTCGGTCAACTCTACTTGTTTGACGTCCAACACAGGTGTGACGCTAGTGACCACCAACGAGTGCGGTAATGGTATTGTCGAAGAAGGTGAAGAGTGCGATTGTGGTAGCGAGGCCGACTGTGCCGGAAACACCTGCTGCGATCGTACTACTTGCAAATTCACTTCAGGGTCGCAATGCGATGACTCGAATGAGGTTTGTTGCAGCGGGTGTAAGTTTTCGTCATCTGATACGGTTTGCAGATCTTCAACGGGCCCGTGCGATTTCGATCGGTACTGCTCCGGTAACTCATCGACGTGTCCCGGCCAGGAAACGAAAAAGGACGGCGAGTCGTGCCAGCTAAACAACCAAACGTCCAACTCTGGTTTGACGTGTATTTCCGGCCACTGCACGTCGCGCGACCTGCAGTGCGTGACATTGCTGGCCAACACCACTCTGTCGATTGACGGCAGCATCATCAACGTCACCAAAGCATGCAACGACGACTCGTCTTGCCGGCTGTCCTGCGTCGACCCGTCCTACGGCGACGTGTGCATCACCACCTCGCAAAACTTCCTTGACGGCACGCCCTGCCGCGGGTCCGGCACGTGTCGCACAGGCATTTGCGTCGGCGGCGACAATACCTTTGGCGGCGGTCCCCTGGGCTCGTGGATCTCGCGCAACAAGGGCATTGTCATTGCCATTGTAGTGGCCATCATTGCGCTCATCATCATTGCGTGGGCCTTGTCGGTCTGCATGCGCTACGTCCGACGGTCGCCCAGCACCGACCTCTACGCGCACAAACCGCCACCACCACCACCACCGCCCCGGTTCCAGCAGCCCCACCCGTCTGCGTACCACGCCAGCAGCAGCATCATGGGCGACCCCAACAACTACGAGAGCCACGGCGGCGGCGGGCCGGGCGGAAACTACGGGTTTGCGTCGCCGCAGCCACCACCACCACCACCGCCGCAGCCGGCTTACACCAGCCATCACGGGTACGGCTACGGGGGAGGATCGAACTCGTATGAAATGAATTACATGCCGCCGCAGCAGAATTACCCACCGCCGCCACGGTACTGATCTCAGCACACCAAGAAAAAAAAATAACAAATTCATTTTTTCCTATTTAGTTGCCTCTTTTTCAATGCTTTCATTGTTTTGTCTCCATTTTATAAGCCATTTAGATTCGAATTCCATCTTGCAAAACCTTGCTGGTTCCATTATTCAAACCCCCAATTTCTAAAGTAAATTCCAGAAAAAAAAAAAAAAAAAATTTTGAACCAGTACAATGTCATGTCTTTTTTGTAAAGTCTACAATATATATTATACAATCTCTTTTTAACCGTCTCACTGTTGCGGTTGCATGTACATGGCCGGGAGGCCGTTAGGCTGGGGCACCATGCCCGGGGGCGGCGGCGGCATCGGTCTTGCTGCGCCGGCTTCCATGCCCGGGAAGGCGCCCGGTGGCGGAGGCGGGCCGGGCTGGCCGTCTTGTTGTGGTAGGCCCATGGCGCCCGGCGGTGGTGGTGGTGGTGCGCCGGCACCGGCCTCGCCCGGTTTGGC
>JAJMHN010000056.1:0-111437 GCA_030566025.1 Geotrichum cucujoidarum | reverse complement strand
ACAGAAAGGTACCGTACCTAAGACCACCGCCAAAACTGGCATCACCGTCGACCCATGCCAACCAGCACCAGCACCAGCATGAGCAAAGTGCATGGGCTTTGCTTGGATTGATTGTTGGATGTAGCGAGACAGATCCAGGTCGTGCCAAATACCGACTTTTGGTTCAAAAGGGGGCCCTTGTTTTGTTTGTCCTTGTTCTTGCAACGAAACGAAAGCGAAACAAAACAAAAAAGCACAATTGTAAGTACATACTTGCGTAGTTACGATGATGGTTGAAGCTGGTGGTATCAAGTCTGGGCCATTGATGGGATAGTGCAATGCACAGAGCCCGTTTGATTTAAGGGTTCTTGTTGGCTGATGTTGTGTGGGTGTTTGGGGCGGGTCGGGTCTGGCGTTGCAGGACCGAGCTTTGTTCTGTTCAAGGGTCTGTCTTGACCGTATTCCAACGTAAAAGAATGATGATTGTACGCCTGGGAGGGGAATGTCCTAACAAGCCGCCCCTCCCCGCCGTCGCCAACCCAAGGCTTGCTTCACTTGGACGCTAACGTGAGCTCACCGCCCTCTTGGACTTGCGATGAAGGCACCGGGAAACTTGACCGGTTTCTGCGAGGCCCCGTCGGTCTTGCAACTGGTTCCAGCACGTTGGATAAAGCCACAAACCAGCCCTAACCCTACTCGAGTCTAGGCCCAATTCAACCAAAGCTACCCAAACGCAGCTAACCTTATTTCTTTCAACCTTACCACCAAAGTAGAAAGTTTGGGTTAATGAAAACTGGGGTTAACTAACTTGTCCCAAAGGTATGCCAGGTTTATTTATTTATTTATTTATTTATTTATTTTTTTTTCTTGACTCCAGTTACGAGCTTATAATACTATTATATAATATTTATACTGTGAGATTATTCATGATATCAATATCGTCAATCAAGCAATATCAATGACGATAACTAGTTATCTTGCCGCCGGACTGCGTGGTTTTTTTAATTTAATTAATTAATTGATGATTACAACTTTTAGAAGCACTGCAAAGCTGGCTTGATTGCAAGAAAGAACATTTGACCAAATTGGTTATCAAGCAAAGTTGGATTGCTGTTCACCGTTATATCCGGGTCTGTCACAGTTGCCAACGCTCCCCGGCGGCTTTCAACGTTTCAATATGGACTAACCAGTTTAGCACACAGGTTGATTGGACTGATGCTATTGTAGGTTTATTGATGCAATGACGCAAGAATTTAACGTTGAGCGTTGAGCATTTACTTAAGCGACAAGTTCAATGATCAATCAATTCATTCCACACTCGTTTACTTGACAGTTGCGGTTGCGGATTCCAATTTCAAACCTGACTTCGAGATAAGTTAAGCGATATTATATAACTGCTGGAATCCACTTTGTTGGTTGTATTATATGGCATGATCAGGTCCATTGGCTTGCTGGAATGGGCATTCCATAGTGGTCCATACCAATGTGCTCCATGTCTCGCAAGTTCATGCCTCAATCACCAACTCTAGCTGTTGCTTCCTACCAGCTCCTCGGATCAACTTGAATCAATTACACCCACTCGTCTAATTAATTCCCTTGTTGTTGTTAAACGCTTTTAAGCGGGTGGGCTTGTTTTGTCTCGAGTTCTCGGGTCGAATTCTGTTGCTTCTGGTTTGCGTTTTAAGGTTGGCGGGCATTAGGCCCTGCTCCATTCAAACGCGGGAAGCGTGTCCAGATCCAGTGCTTGCGACTCAAGGCTGCGTTTGTTATCGTTCAAATCTCAAGAATGCCAGCAAGGTTATGTGCAGCCATGTACAAGTAATGTGCAACCAAAGGTAATGGCTACAGTGAAGTTTCTTGATGATTTTGATATTAAAAGTTTAAGCTTGTTTTGTGTGCTTTGGATGGAACCGGAGTGGAAACCAGACAGAAAATAAAGTCAATCATAGCTTTATGCTCGAACGAGTTGTTGGATAACAAGCTTCTGGTTCTTGTCGGGTCCACAGAAGCAGCGCGCCCGGGTACCGAGCGGCCGGAACCTTTGCTCACCAATTTCCTCGGCTCCGAAGAATTCCAAACTATTCATGATCTACTAATCAAGAAGCCAAATAATAACTGGAATATCAATATAGTTTCCGCTTTGGTCGGCGCTTGCTTGTTTTGCTTTGCTGATACTGCTGGCGCCGCCAAACTGCGCTGCATTGCCAATCGCCCCCGCATGGAGTCCCCATCAAGGCCCGCCAAATCAAGCCGGCGATATCACCAAATCAAGAAAAAAAATCTCCAAACTTTGCTCCTGCTTCGGCGAGAACCAATCCCTCCGAGAAACGCTGGGCTGGCCCTTCTTGGATTGGAGCCCGGGACTGGCTTTGATGACACCTTCGAGGCCCGTGTTGACGTGTACGTAGGGCTGGCTCGCAAAGTTCACCTTAAAACGCCTGGAACCTTGTTCCTCAAAGAAGCCAAGTGTAGACTCCCAGACCCTGAATTCACCGTGATTAACTTACTACTAAACCAACTGATTTAATCAAAAAGATCAAAAGGGCTCATGCTGGATTGGGGAGCCAGTAAGGTTAACGTTCACGATTTGGTTTTTGTGTGAGCGCGCGTTGAAGAAGATCAGTTGGGTACAGAGGACGATACAAGAACAGGCGTGTGGGATGAAAGCGTTAACCATCATCAAATTGGTGGACTCGGGTTTTGTGTTTTGGCCCCATTGTTCGAGACGGAAACATTGGGGCCCAGATCGTCGAGACCGAAGTTCCAAGGCCGGACGAAGTTGAAAGCCGGAATAAAACCCAGGACGTAGTTGATTGGTACTGCTCGTTGTGGTCTTTGCCTGCTTGGGCGTCATAGATTGATGATCGATGGTCGTAGCTTCGCCCCCAAAGGTCGTCCTTTGCCCAAAATCTCTTTGCAGTTCCAGGCGTGAACGGTTTGCGCGCGCGTTGTTTTTTCCGCTGCTGCCTTTGCCTTGCCCTGGCTTAACCACAGCTTAACCCCATTTTCTATTCAGCCCGAACCAGCAAAAACTCCTCCTCAGAGCGAAATTTCTAGTCAGAGGTATTTGGGGGAGGGGTCACCTACGCGGGCGCCACGGACAATGCACGCCTGTAACACGTGGAGTGGGAGCTGTCCCGAGCTGGGGTACCTTCCGCCCAACAACTCACGCCCACCGCCTGGTTAAATTAAATGTATGGATCACTGATGAAGAACTGGTGATGGCAGTTAGGTGCCTATCGAATGCCCTTTGTGGAGGTTGTCTCTTGTGGGTGACAGAAGGGCGTTTTGCCTTGCTGTCGTGGAAGGTTCTTGTCAACCACCGCAGACGCAGAACGGCGGCGGTGTTGCTGGTGATGTCAGCCAGCACCCCTTTGAAACTTTGAAACAGCTCAACAATGGGCATCCATGTAATAGATTCTGAACTAATGGCGGCGGTGACTCCAAGTCGCTGGCAATCATCAATCATGATTTACGCGTCAACGAGCATTTGCGGGCGACGATGCAGGCCAGAGTCGTGTTATTGATTGAATTCGATTGGATTTTGGTTGTTGCTTGTTGGCTACTTCTTGCCTTCAACGGCGGCAAAAACCTTGGGCTTGATCGTCGGCAGCTCGAAAAAAGTCTAAAAAGTTGATCCGGCCTGGGCGGGTGCGGGAAAAATTCATGATACCAAGCACAACTACATGCGATTATACGAACGAGTGAAATAAAATTACGGCGACGAGGTGTAATCATGATATATTTGCTCGTTCAACTTGAAAAAATGACTAAAGGTTTTTTTCATGGTCTTATAACGTTACCATGGGTCACAAATATTTTTTTCATGATATGATGATTATCGAGGTGAAAAAAAAATATTGTCGTCGTCGCTGCCTAGTAATCTTCTTGACCACAACCAGCACCACGATAGTATACACTACCAGGTTGTAGCAACTTGATAGCAAGGAACTAAAAATTATTTTGCGTAGTATTGTGTGGATAAGGCTCGTCTTTGCACCCGGCCAGCTCGGGTGGGCTCCAATACCTCGACTCTAGTTATGTAATTAGAAGGGATTTTTTTTTTTCCATCCAGGCACATACTAGTTCACGTGACCTTTTTTTTTTTCTTTTTCTGGGCAGTAGGGAAAACAAGGGGAAAAAGGGCAGGGGCCGAAATATTTCAACAGAGCTTATTCCTTCTCCTGGCCCTGGGCTTGGCTTCGTGAAGAACTACAAGTAGCACCCGTTTGACCAGCATTTGATTCTCCATCCAGTTAGTATGCCAGTTTGGTGTGAAAGCGTCTCGAACTGATACTACATTGGGCCTATAACTGGACTAAAACAGGAGAACCAACAAGAACCAGAATGAGAAAAAGGAGCGCTGGGTAAAGGGGTTCTTTTGCCGTCGCTATAACTTGGCACCCCCCGGCGCGCGTTGTAAATTGAATTGAAATCAATGACGCGGTTGAGTTTTGGAACGCGTTGTTGTTGATGGGGCGTGACGCGACGACCCTGGCCAGCGCGTTTCAAAGTGCAAAGATGTTGAACTGGCCTAGCCGGCAAAAGTAGATCATTAACTTACTGACTAGTTTATCAATACTTCCTTTTTTCTTGTTTGCCTCATTTACAACACTTATTCTCAGTAACGGTAGGTAGTGGTTTTTGGGGCGAATTATCTGCGCGTTTAGTTCGCGCTCACCACAAACCGCGCACTTTAAGGCTCGCGATTCAGTGCTAAGCGCTGCTAAATTACCTGCTTACGCACAATCATGCAGAACGCACAACGCACTACGCGGAGCGGAAAATATGTGCATGATCATTGATATGAAAAAAAATAATACGGTTCTCCCTGCGCTGGACTTGGCCTAGACCAGTTTGAAAAAATGGACTGAAGGACTTGGATAGCTAGGCGAGTACTAGAATGGAGTATCTGGGCCAACGGCTAGGCCAGGCAGACATTTGTGGCAAACAAACGTCCTACGAGCAAGCCAACGACCTACTCATAGTCAAGCAGCATCAATTGGCCTCTCTCTCAACACGTTTGCCACCCGCCAGCCCTTCTACGTTATACCAGGTCCCTTAACTGCGGTCTAAGCCTCAGCAACATGTTCGCTTAGAGATAATAGTGTGCCGGGCACAAAACTAGCACCACCAAGTTGTGGCCTTTTTTGCCAGTCGGTGCCCAAAACGAAAGAAACCACCATTCATGATTAATCATGCAACATGCAATGCGGGCTACGATGGCTGGCTTGAAAGTAGCAGACTGTCAACAAAGAACGGGGTCGCTCGCTTAAAGCAGAACGTTCCAGAAACCCCATGGACTGATTTTTGATCAATGCTTGCAGCGCAGTGCAGTGCAGTGCAGTGCAGTGCAGTACAGTGGTTGCGTGGTTAGCGAAGCGAGCGGGTTGTGCAATCACCGAAGCATCATTCTACTCCTGTGACGGGACCACACTTGGCCCGTTGCCCTGGAATGGCAGTCAGTGATTTGCTTTGGTACCGCTGCGCGACCGGGCGACGGGCATGCAGCCGCCATGTCGTGCTCTAACCAACAAAGCCGTTTCGTCTTGCTCGTTATGGTGGTGATATGAATGACTGGTACTGACTGATTAATTTTATTGTTTGTCTGAAGTCGTCGGTCTTTACTCCATTCAGAAGGACTTGTTCTCTTGCTCTCTTTTGTTGGAGTCCCTTTCCGAATTTGCACCAAAGTCGGCAGTTTCCAGCTTCGCACATTTGCACCAATGCAACGCAACCAAACACCGACTTTTTCACCCGATCGGCTTTGCGCAGCACGCAGCACGCACCAGCACGCAGCGGGAAGTTAGCTCTGCCAGTTTAAAATGAATTGATCATCATCGTCGTCAATGATCCAACAGTGCATTTTTCCGGACAGAGCCAAAAAGCTGGTAGTTGACTCCACAGCACGGCGCACAGGGCACATCACCGCAACGCTTGGAGCTGGTTTGCTCTAAACTTTCAAGGGAATTTCAAGAATTCTTTTGTAAACAATTTAATTGGAGCGCCATGCATGGAAGAGTGGAAATATTACTCAATTCATCCAGGGGATCAAGTTTTTTTTTTTCATCATTTATCGCTTCGGGGCTCGGCATTGCTCCTGCCCAAATTGAATACTGACGGGGTGTGCGATCCTGGGTGGGATTGATTGGATCGTGCTTTCAACAGTTGCATGTAGTTTTTGCATTCAAAAGAGCAACTACCATAAGACAATTGAGAGTAAAATCCACCTCTAGTTGATTCGTACATGTTTAGTAAGTTTGGAATTAAATCAACAAGAGCAAAACAAAAAGGGATTGGATTCTTTCTAAAAGAAAGTTACAAGACAGTGCAAAAAGTACGACCTCGGTGAGGGTTGAACTCACGATCTCACGATTAACAGTCGTGCGCCTTAACCAACTTGGCCACGAAGTCATTTTTCAAGAATGTAAGAAATCAGGCCTGAGCCTGATTCTTCCTATGGTCACGTTCACAGATTGTCTTGTTCCTCTTGAATCCAGTCCTGAGATGTTCGTCGTCGTTAAATTAATTCTTTATTGACTTGCCGAGCTCAGCTATCTTGTCGACGAAGTCTACAAGATTACTTCTCATGTTCACAGATTCATTATCATGGAGCTTTCCCTTGCCCTGAGACCAGTTCAATTATCTTTCTTATTTTTATATCTTTTTCTTTTTTAGTTTTAGTTTTCTTTTCTTGACCAGTTACTTTCCGGAGACTCGACTAGCACCTTCGTTTGTCTTGAATATATTATTTTATTGAATTACTTTACTTGTCTCCTCGCCTCGTCTACTCGCTCACTCGTCTACTTCGCCCCCGTCTTCGAGCTTGGCCCTCGTCGGTTCCCTACGGGACCGACTCCGGGTCGAACTCTTACAAAGAATTAAAATTTTACTGGTTTATTAAATGTTGGTTATCAGAAAAATTGCATTGCTACCCAATTTTGATTGGTGACCTACGTGCACTCTATAAAGATTATAATACATGTAAAAAAAAATGAACCAAAAAAACTCCGATGCAGGGAATTGAACCCTGATTTGCCCGGTGAGAGCGGACCGTGCTAGCCATTACACTACATCGGATTCCAATTGAAAATGTAAGAGTTGAAGCCGGGACTCTTACTTAGATCGTGTCTCTTAGTCAATAACTCAATAACTGTCTTCAAACAACACAGACTAACTCTTGTCTGTATCTCTCGATCTCTCAGTTCAGTGTTTAGAAGGTTTTCTTGATCAATGTTGGCTTCTTTCAATTATCTGGAATATAACATCTTTATATACTTTTCTAACAAATGGCTAAAGTCATCTTGTTTGTTTACCTTTGACTAGATTCGGTCATCTGAAGTCATAGCGGTTACCCGCTATCTAGGGACTGTCAGGGACTTTCTGTGGAATCCCTACAGAAAATTTTAAAATCTTGATATATTTGGACGGTGGAAATGACAAAGTGTGTTGTTTAAAATATTCTATATTTGCGCTAATGTTACTTTTACAAAGCCTAAAGTAAGGAATGGCTGTCAGTAATTATACATCTTAAATTGAATTAGATAATTTTTTCATTGATCTATAATTCGACTTGGGTCTCTTGAAAGTAAAACCTTCTAAGTTACATACCCCAAAAAATTGAATCAATCTTTGTGTTGAACCCAAAACTGTGCAGCGGAGTTTACCCTTGCAGCTCTATTTCTCTTATTGCTGAATTTTTTTTACTGGTTTGCTTGAACTTTTGTGACCACCTTGATCAGGCTGTTTTTTTGTTGAATTTTTACAAGCAATCTTTTTTTTTTTCCTCCACAAAATTTACTTGCATGTTGACATAACCGTTCAAAAGTTTTACACACTTGTGAAAGAAAATTTATTTAATTGTTTATATATATATATATATATATATATTGGAATTCCAAGCGTCTGTTAGTGAATTTATCTTAAAATGAGGCCCGATTTTGTTGACTGTCATTTAAAATTCTATTTGGTCAAAATTGAAATGGCTTATATATATGATCCTTGTAGAGTCGCAAACTCATAGACTTTATTGTATTTGATGATATTATAGGGGTATTTTTTCGTAAATTCATGTGTTTCAGTTTTGGCAAAATTACATGGCATGTAATACGCACTTGTTTATATTAATTACAAGTTCAATAAAAAACATCTCATTAAATCTATTTTAATTTTACTTTGTATTGACTAACAGCTTTTTTGTATAAGCTTTGTTTAAATAATTGTTGTTTCTCAGGCTAATAAATAATGGATGTGTGTACTTTACAATATCAAACTTGGCCTTTGATTTTAAATGGTCTTGCAGTTAAAACATGCCAATGTGTAACAATAGTCGAGTCTTTCGGCCCAATTCTACAGTCTACATCTTGCATATTTTGTAGGTTCCACATATTTTAATCAAACCCAGAAAGATTTTAAAGGCATTGATATCACGTCCGTACTTGACTTCTAGTTGAAAAATTCTGTTCTACCAAGCACTGGTTCCAGTAAAACTATTACGGGTACATGTGGTCATAATAGATAAGTATATTTGTATAAGAAAAGTTTAAACATTGTTCATAACGTTGGTGCGAACATGTTCAGGTGATTGCCTATGTATACTGGGCTCAGTTAGTCTTGTGCTTGCAAAACCTCTCTTATACAACACTTTAAAAAAAAATCACATCAATCATTATTTATTGTATATCTCTTTAGCAAGCAAATAGAGTATAGGTAAATGTGTAATAAACATATATAGCTGTCGCAATATATCCTAAATCCAAAAAAAATGACCACATTTTGCATCACCGACTTTCTTTCCCTCTGTGTATTTTAGTGCGGCAGATTGTTGGGATGGTCGAGCTTGACACGGCCCACGAGACGGTCTGCGGTCTTAGCCATGTTGGACCAGAAGATCTTCTTGGGCCGTCTCTCCTTGTGCTGGGTGTCAAAGGCCCAGAGCTGGTCAATGGGGGAGAAGGCGAGCTTGGAGCTGCGGACACCCAGGACAACGGCGGTCTTGCGCTGCTCGTTCATGTAAGCAAACTTGGACTGCGGGATGTCGCCCTCGCTGGTCTGGTGGCCCTCAATGAACTGGCAGGCCTGGATGGCAAATCGGGTGGCGCGCACGCGGTCCATGGGACTGGGGTTGCCGCCTTGTTGGGCGTGGCCAGGGATGGCCGTGCGAGCGTCAAAGCGGCCTCGGGCCTCGTCGCGGATAATGTTGGCAATAATGTCCGTGGTCAACGTGTTGGAGGACTTTTCGTTACGGAGAATGAGCTTACCGGCACGGTTCTTGCCCTGGTCGTTTTCAAACTGCTCCTTGATTTGGTCAATGTCAGACTCGAGCTGGCGGAGGTTGATACCCTCTTCAGGCAAGTAGACGGCTTGGGCTCCAGTGACGAGACCAGCGTAAGCAGCAAGGAAACCAGTGTTACCACCCTGGACCTCAACCACAAAAACACGGCGACGAGAGGCAGAGGCAGAAAGCTTGATCACATCGCAGTAGTTGACAAGAGCGTTCATGCAAGTGTCAGTACCCAAAGAGTATTCCGTACCAGGGACGTTGTTGGAGATGGTGGCGGGGATGCAGACCATGGGGATTCTAAAAGCTGGGTAAGAAGCACGCGCCTCCTCCAACTGGTGTAAAGAGGCAAAGGCCTCAAAGCCACCCACAATGATCAAACCATCAAACTTGTACTTTTGGAAGTAGTAAGCAATCATGCCAATGTCAGTGTCGGGCAGGTTACGATTGGTTCCAATCTCGCAGCCACCACGGATCATCCATTCCTCAACCTCAAGCCAGGTGAGTTCGCGAACCGACTCGTGGCGAGCCAGACCCGTCCAACCGTTGTGGATAGCGTAAGGCTTGTGACCACGCGAGAAGCAGTAAGCAGCCATGGCGCGAATGGCAGAGTTCATTCCACCGGCGGGGGCTCCAATGTTGATGACGGCAATGTTCAAGGACTTGTCACTGGGAGCCTTGGCAACGTCACGGTCAGCAGAGCTAATGGTCAAAAAGTTCTTGTAAGACTCGGCAAACTCAGTGTCACGGAGGGACATGGCCTTGTCGAAATCCTTAGCCTTGATAGCAGCCGCGACTTCTTGAGTGGCAGCAACAGCCTCCACAAGATTGCGGCGCACAATCTTGTTCTCAATGATTCCAATCATGGGCGAAGGAGTATCGGGGGTAGAAGAAAGAATGGCATCAACTGCGTCAACACCCTGGAGAGTAGCTAAAAGACGGTCAACAGCCACAGCGTTACCACCACGCTGGACATGGCCAAGGCAGGTGATACGGGTGTCGAGACCAAGTTTAACCAAAACGTCAGTGACATTTTGAGCACTAATGGGGTTCAACTCAGAGTCAATGGCACCTTCAGCGACAATGACAATAGTCTTTCTCTTGCCATTCTCACGGTGACGTGACACGACCTTGCAAAGACGCTCTTGCCACTCGTTGGGGTTGGGAGGGCGCTCGGGAATGAAAATGTAGTCTGCGCCGGTGGCGATACCCGCCATCAATGCAAGCCATCCACAGTGACGGCCCATGACTTCGATAACAAAAGCACGGGAGTGAGACTGGGCAGTGGCATCAATGTAATCGACGGCTTCACAGATACGCTCAAGGGAAGAGTAGGCACCGATAGTACTGTCAGTAGAGGCCATGTCGTTGTCAATAGAGCCGACCAAACCACAAATGTAAAGATGTTCATGGGGCTTGGCTTGCTCAGCGGTAATTTCGCCAGCATCAACGAGCTCCTTGAGCAATGAGGGCCACTCCTCACGGAACTTGTCAGCACCGGTCAAGGAACCGTCACCGCCACACACAATGAGGCCGTCGATACCATTGGCAATCATGTTCTTGGCAGCCTTGAGGCGACCAGCACGTTCACGGAATCCAGCGCATCTCGCAGTACCAATGTGTGTACCACCAGTGGCCAGCCAGCCTCTGACGTCGTCCCACGACATTTCCTTAATGTACTCGCCGCCTCTCAAGAGACCCTCGTAGCCCTCCAAGATGGCGTAGGCCTCGCAGCCTCTGTAAATGGCGGCTCTGACGACGGCACGCACAGCGGCGTTCATACCGGGGGCATCACCACCAGAGGTCATGACAGCAATGCGTCGTCGTTTCAATGCGTCGTCGAGGTTGGTGTCGGGGATCTTGACGCCCGTGACTGTGGAAATGTTGGAGCCCAAGCCGGACTCTAAAGTGTCCTTGCTGCGGGACGAGACAAAGGGCTGGTCAACCACTGAGAATGGGTTGGTGCGGGTGGTGAAACCAACAATGTTTCCGAGAGGGTCCACAGCAAGCACTTCGACGGGCGACACTGAAGTGGGTCTCAATTGAATGAAGGGTGTAACGTTGTCGCCAATGGGGTACTTTTCGAGGGTCTGCATGACTGCATCCAGGTCGGCAGTCTGGTAGACGACTGAAGGAGCGACTGCACGCCAGTCGTGCTCCTTGCCCTCGGCGCTGAGGAACCGCTCTATCTTGTCTTGTGCGTCCTTTGCAGAGGGCCCTGTGGACGTGAGTCTCACCTTGACCGTCACGCCGTAGAAATTGGTCGCGTCGGCGTGGTTGTAATCCGCATCGGGCATGGCATTGAGCCACACCTCCTGGAGAGACTCGAGCGTGTGCGAGGAGTGAGTGGACCGCTCTCTGGACGAGTCCGGGTTGGAGTAGTCAAACGAGTGGACCTTGACGAAGCCCAGCTGTTGGTAGAAGGCAATGGCCTTGGCGAAGAGCGTCTGATCCGACGTCACGACGGAGAGACATGATACGTCCTTGACCAACTTGGGAAAAGACATTGTCTATGTGAATTGATGGCGATGGAAGCAACGGTGAAGTGTTTACAGGAAGGAAGAGAAAGAGCTGGATACGAAATACTTTTTATGTTTCCCGCTTAAACCAAGGTTTTGGCCCTCTGCGCGCTGCTGATGTGCCAGGGTTAGGGCGTTGGTGCAACCATCCCGCCAAAAAAAGGCTGCGCTGCCCAGACCGAAACAAGCGGGACGGGGGCGGAAGGGGCTGGCGACCGGCCGGAACAGCTGAGAGCCGGGACCCGCTGAGAACCGTCGTCCCGGGACACGTTGGGCGGATGTTCCGAGCTGTTGCGGTGCCGGGCACAGTTTTGAATTTTCTCCCCCTCGGGGCCCAGGAAAAAAAAAAGGACGAGTTTCTCCGCTGAGGGGCAGCTTTTTTGGCTGTCAACCAAGCCGGTGCAGCTGTTTTGGCAGTGAAGAACCAACGCGAAAGACTCAGAGAGCACCGCCGTCATGCACTCCGCTCGGGAAAATTCCAGCTATTTTTCCGAGTTCGCAGAATCATCGTCACTGCTGGAATGGCGGTCGGCGAGGCAAAGAGCAGCGAGTATGGTGCTTTGTTTTGCAGAGCTATTACGTAGTGCACGGCTAGCAGAGTTCTTCCTGGTTCTTAAAGCCAAAACAGCACTAGAGCACTGGAAGATTGAGTAAATGTAAATGTATTTGTTATTATTATGTATACAGTTTAAAATTAGTTAAAAAGGAGTCAAGTAGAGCTACAGGAATGGTGTGCAATACCAGCAAATAATGTCATCTATGTTTAAGCAGCCTCCTCCTCGGTGAGAAGTCGTTCAAAGCTGAAAGGAGCGTAGGCCTTACCTTCACCCTCAAAGAACTTACTCATACTCTCGACCCAATGCAATCTCAGACTATGAAGCATAGCAGAGGTACCCTCCATGACGACCAAGATACAAACAGTCAAAACAAACCACATGCCGAAGAGGAAGACAGTCATGAGACTGCCAACAATGCCGGTCATGCCGAAACTGTTGGCGATAGTCATGGACCACAGGACAGTAGACAACTGGGCGTGGGCAAGCGACAGAGCCCACAAACGCAAGTAAGATGCAGTGTGCGACACACAGTTGAGGCAGAATTCAATGGTGTGAATGACCTGGTGAATCATAATGTCGCCAAACTCCTCGCTGTGGCCACCTTCCTCTTCGTCATCGTCGTGCTCGTGCTCAGCTTGGCCGTCTTCCTCTCCAACGAGCTCGTACTGGTGAGCAGCAGCTTCGTTGAGCTTCTTGCGGAGGTACAAGGGCTTCAACAACAACAGCCAGGGGATACAGACGAATGCAATCAAGAGAAGAATGATTTGGACAGTGGACTGGCCAGGGTAGAGGGGCTCCTCAACAGTTCCGGGTGAAAGGAACATGCTAATCAACATGTTCAACAAACCAGGAGGATTCACGCCAATAGCCAACCAGTCGACACTCCACTTGTAGACAATGCAGATGGAAAGGTACCCGAAAATACTCTGCATGAACAACAAGCCGGGAACAAAGTTACCCCAAACGTCAATGGGCTTCTTGAAATGCAAAGCATTAACGAGAGAGAAGAGGTAAGAGTAAGACATGTGGATGAATCCCATCAAAATGGAAAGCTTCATCTTGTAAGAGTTGGTGAAAAGAAGGTTGTTTTCGGTTCCGTGCCAAGCACTGTCAATACCAAAAATGTAGGTGCCAATCTGACGACCAACAATGGTGTCGCCTTCTTCCCAGTGCTCGGGCCAAGCCCAACCGGACTTGAACAAAGTGAGCGAGCGAGAGAAGATATCATTGTACATGAGACCAGTGTACATGGAAAAGATACCCATGAGCAAAAGAATGTAACGTCCAGAGTAAGCCATATCGAAAATCTCATCCCTCTTCAACTTGGAAATCTTGGCCTCGTTGTAGACAAGAGCGGCAGCAGCCAAGGTCAAAATGAAACCGTGTCCCAAATCACCAAACATGATGGCAAACATAAAGGGGAAGGTAATGACAGTGGCCAAACCAGGGTTGACTTCGCGGTAAGTAGCAATGGCGTAAACGTCGACAATAGCCTGGAAAGCGCCAGTAAACTTGTTGACGCGGTGGAAAGTGGGAGGAGTCTTGTTGGTCTTCAACTCGTTGATGATAGAAGGGACCTCGACACCGGCGTTCTCAGTAATGGTGGAGAGGCACTGCTGGACTGAAGGAATAGAGTCAGTTGGCACCCATCCTTCAGCAATGAGACACTTTCTGCGGGGGTCGTAAATGAACAAGTTGAGAGCAGAGTAGATGGCCTTCTCCTTGGAAAGGATTACAGACCAAGCATTGATCTTGGCAGCAATGAAGTGGAGCTCATTAATGATGGTGAGCTGCGTGTTCTTGACAACGTTGGCAATGTCGTCAAGGTTCACGTTGACCTCCTTGAGCTGCTCAGAACGCAAGGAAGAGTCCTCGTCAACCTGGTACAAGTCAGCGTCGAGAGCCTCAGCTATACGCTTGACCTTGCTGACAAGAGTGGAACCGTGGGTGAAAACAACAAAAACGCTCTTTTCAACACTGGCGCCAGACTTGGGGTCGTAAATGGGCTCGGGGATGTCGACCTGGCGCAGCAACAAGTTACCGCGCAAAGCACGCCAAAGAATACGCTCCAAGACAGTAATCTTTTCTCTAGCAATAACACCAGAGACAAAGTTAACGTTAAGGAGACCGGCAGCTCTGGAGTCGCCAGCAGTCTGCTCAATGTCTTCCTGTTCGTCGTTGGCCAGAAGGGGAGCTTCGCTTTCGTTTCTGTAACCGTTTCCTTCGACTTGAATGGTGTTGGAGTTGGAGAAGATGTCGTCGGCTCCACGAAGAACGTATCTGAGCTCCTTGAGCTCCATTTCACGCTTGAGAAGAGTTTCCTCAGACTCGGTCATTTGGGAAATGCGCTCCTCGAGAGAGTTGAGCTTGGCGACAAGGTCGTCAATGTCGCTAGAAGTAGGGGCGACGGAGACGGAGTCGGGAGGGGGCGAAGCCAAGATGGATCTCTGCTCGAGCTGGTTGCCAAAGTAGCGGACCTGGCGCTGGGCATTGTCGATGCGGCGGATTTCCTTGACAAAGGAACGTTGGAAGGCGCTGACCTTGGAGTTGAGATCTCTAAAGTCGACGTTACCGAGGTCTCCAAGAGCAGAAACAACATCACGTCCAATTTCCGTTGCAATGTAGAGCTGAACCAGACTCATTTCCGCAGAGCCTATAATAACAGTGTTAGTAACGAGCGCATTGAGGTCCTAAATGACCAATTACTCACGGAAGATGGCCTCGTTTTCGCTCATGGTGACTTTGAGAATTGATGAAGCAAAAACACAAAAAGGTTAAGGAAAGGCGTCCTTGGTTGGAGAAAGAGAAGGAGAAGAAGCAGAAATTCGGAGGAAGCCAAACAATTTGGCGGCTGCAAACTGGTTGCTGCTTTTTTCTGTGGTTGGTCAGGGCTGAGTCAGCGTGGTTGGGTTGGGTCGGGTTGGGAGAAGGGCCGCCAGTGCTGGAAGCTACGCAGGCGGTACAGGGTGTGCGCAGGTCCGGACAGCGACAGTTACGATTCATCAAGGCTAGTTGGAGATAAATAGAATTGATTTGGATAACTTTACGTGTAAATGACTTTTTGTGGTTGGGTAGGGACTGTCCGAACGACTATGCCTCGGTCTCGGTGGACTCGGTCTTAGCCTTCTTGGCAGCGGGCTCGCCCTCCTCGGTGGCGACGGGCTTGAGGCCGGGGGTGGTGGCCTCGTAGTGGTACTCTCTGATGATGGAGTCGACGTCGTCAATGTTGAGCGAGCGAATGTCACCGAGCTGCTTGATCTTGGCAGTGACCTCCTTGCACTGGTCGTCGGTGAGACTGAGGTTGAGCTGGTCAACACGGGACTTGATGGCGTTCCATCCAGTGAGACGGTTGGCAAAGTGAATGTATCTCGTGAGACCAAAGTCGGCAGGGTTCAAGATTTCGTAGGTGGAGGGGTTGGCAAGAATGGCCTTGGCGTGGATACCGGCCTTGTGGGTGAAGGCGCAGAAACCAGTGATGGGGTTGTTGAAGGGGACGTTGACGTGGACGGCCTCGGCCACCAAGTTCTCGAGGTCTCTGAGCTTGTGGAGCTTGTACTTGGAGAGGACGTAGTCACGGTCAGCGGCAATCATACGGGCCATGAGACCACCGAGGGGAGTGATACCGTTTCTCTCACCGATACCGAGAACGGAGACGTCAATGAGTCTGGCACCACCCTCGAGGGCAGTGTAGGCGTTGGCAATAGCACAGCCGGTATCGTCATGGAAGTGGCACTCAATGTCACAAGAGACGACGGACTTGAGGGTTCTGACAAGCTCAAAGACCTGTCTGGGGTTGGCACAGCCGACGGTATCGGCGATACCGACACGGTTGACACCAATCTTGTCAACGGTCTTGTAAATGTTGAGAAGGTCAACGAGGTCGGATCGGAAGGAGTCCTCAGAGGAGAATCTGATTTCGATACCGTGCGACTTGACAAACTCGATGACCTCAATGGCGGACTTGGCAATGTAGTTCATGTCCTTGCCGTGCGAGTACTGTCTAAGGAACTGGGAGGTACCAATGACAACGTCGACACCGTCGACACCAGTGGTGACGGCGAGTCTTGCGTCGTCCATGTGGCATCTAATGTGGGTGAGGATCTTGGCCTTGAGACCAAGCTTGCAAATAGCCTCACAGTCCTTGCGGGACTGCTCAGAGGCGGCGGGCGAGGTGAGCTCAATGTAGTCGACACCAAAGTCATCGAGGGCCTTGGCGATTTCAATCTTCTTTTCAGTGTCGAAGAAGGCGTTGGCAAACTGCTCGCCCTCTCTGAGGGTGGACTCAATCAACTGGAAGTTGGAGACATTGGAGAGATAGTCACCGGGATGGGGACCATACGGGTTTCTTTGCTGGAAAGAAGGGCCGACCTCGACCTTGTCGTCTGTGGTGTTTGCGCCGTTGGCGGCAGCAGCAGGGGCGTCAGATGCACACATGATTGAGTATGTAGTTTGTAGGTTTGAATAATAAGAGTGGGGAAGAGCAGGAATTGAAGAGAAAGAAAAAAAAAATTCAGAAGGTGAAAAAAAAAAAAAATAAAGGGCTTGTCATTATTCAGCAAAGCACGATGACTATTTTTTTTTCAAATTTTTCCAGCCAACGCGCAACGCACCCAGAACTTACTGGAGAACCAAGTAGAACTATACTTAACCAAGAACTAGAACCCGGCGAGTGCGTAAATATTAAATAATAAATAGCTCATGCCTCAAGGCCCAGACTCTGCGTTCTAGAGCTTCAAGTTTGAAGAACTCCCAGTAATTACTTGCAAGTTGGAACATCACCGCTGCCCATTGTCCCAGGCACTGGGCCCACTGAGGGTGGCTATCAGTTTATCGTGCATACGCGCTATCTCGTACTACTGGAAAACAAAGCAAAACTCCAGAATAGCCGTCAATGATCGCTCGTATGTTTGTAGGCTGGTGTTTCGTGGTTTGCCACTGCTGTTTCTGTTTCGGGTGTTGTGAGACAGGCCAGTCGGTGCTGCGGTTCCGAGGCGGGTTCCGAGGCGGGTTCCGAGCGGCCGCCGCCTTGTCCGGGACTCGTGTTTGGCGCCCAAAAAAGCCTTGAAAAAATCCAACGCCCAATTTCTGTGGGCATGAATTGTGAATTTATATACAACCTTGATCCAAGTCCCACAAGAGCACCCAGATTTAGGGTTTGACTGTTGTCATGGCAACTAGCTCAGCCAGCCAATGAGCGTGGTTCTTTTATTTTTGTGCCCTTTTGACTTTTCCTTTTATTTTTGCCTCCCTAGACGTGCCACGTGACCAGCTGGGCCTTGTCTGGTTCTTCTTGCTGGCTTTTGGCTGGCGTTTGCTAAGTAGCAATACTAGCAAGTTGTAGCAAGTTCTGGCTGCTGAGGCTTTGCTCATATAACAGCAGGTGCGGCCTCCGAGGTTTGGCCCCATCCTTTTCGCCCTCTCGTATATTTTTGTCTTTGCCGCAGCGACATTTTTGTGTCCGTTCCCAGCTGGTATTCCTGTCGCGTTCTTTTCCAGCCAATCACCGCATTTCGGCGCAGCTGAGTCCCGTGACCCGGGCCGCCCAAACACCACAACGGACACGAAAGCTCCCAAAAAATTTATTTATATATTTCCGTGTTCCCACTTCCTCGAGCCCCGATCCAACGAAAAGGGCCCAGCAGGCACAAACTGGAACCAACACCACACACGGCCCATACAGCGAGCAGACAGAGTGGCTCTCAAAGGAATCCTTTCCCCACACAACCTCGCTTTTACTACGAAAACCGCTCCCTGACGCGCGCTGTCATTTTATTTCATTAATCACGCTTTTTCAATTTGCACCTGCTTAGCTATGCTGGCTCTCTACTAAATCGACCCACGACGCGTCACGACCATTTACACTCCTCCATCTGACACTAATACACGCCCTTGTAACAGCACCACACACACGAATCTAATGAACCACACGCTTCCCACAACTAATACAATCAACCATGTCAAGGTATGTTCATTGAGTTTTGTCACTGCTGGCTTGATTCTTATTTTCTTTTTCGCAACGAAACTTTACCGTTACTAACTTTTTCACTCCAGACTCGATAGATTAGTATTGTTAGTAGACTCGCCCTACTGCTTTGTACCACCTTTGGCCTAGCTAACCTCTATTTCTTTTAGACTTCTCGACACCGGCTCTTCTGCTTTTGTTCGAAACACGGCAGCCGACCAACTCGCCGACGTGCAAAAGGCACACCCCGAAGACCTGCTCAACCTTCTCGGCAGAGTCTTTCCTTATTTAAAATCCAAGAAATGGGACACAAGAATTGCTGCGGCCAGGGCAATTGGCGGAATCGTCGCAAACACACCAAAATGGAGTCCCAATTCCATTGAAGAAATCAAAGATGAAGACGATACTCCCACAATCAAGGCTGAACCAGACATCAAGACAGAGGACGGAATCAAAACAGACCCAGATTTAGACACAAGCTCGTCACTTTTAAGCTTCAGCAACTTTGATTTGAAAAATGTACTCCGCCACGGAGGAAAGCTTGTTGGATCTGCCGGCAAAGAGTACGATGATCCGCTCCAAGACCTCGATCCCATGACAAGGCTCAAGCATCAGAAACAAAACCTCAAGAACAAGCTTGGAATGGGCTCTCAATACCTGGACGACGACCTCTTGAACGACGCCGACTTGGCTGACATTAAACAACCAGTGCCTCTTAAACACACCGCCCCTGGGTCTGCCCCCGCAAGCTCCACACCTGCCCCTCGCCGTGGCTCCAAACAAAAGCAAGGCTCCCCCAGCACCAAGTCCGGTAGATCCACACCCGACTCGGCACCTGTCATTATGGACCCCGCCGCTGCTTCCAACGCTCGATTACGGGCCATGGCCAGAAGAAAGGCCAAAAACGACGCCAAGATGAATCACAACAAGGTGCGTGTAGTCGACTTGTCCGTATCGTCAGCTGCTCATAGGGCTGAACAGTCAAACCCCACACCCACCGCCGTGAAGCTCGAAAACGACGCTCCGGCCTGGAAAACCACTGACCAGGAACACAACGACAAGGTTGTGGTGGAACACACCGCTCCCAAGATTTCGCCTCTAGTGCAAATGCAAGGTGCCGCAGGTGCTGACAAGGTCTGGCCTTTTGAGGGTCTTTGCGAACTCTTGATGGTCGATTTGTTTGACCCTACTTGGGAGGTTCGTCATGGCGCCGTGCTTGGTCTCCGAGAGGTCATCAAGGTACATGGAGCCGGTGCAGGCCGTGTGGTTGGCAAGTCTACACAAGAAAACAACAAAAGGAACTATGAGTGGCTCGAGGACCTTACCTGCAGATTATGCTGCATTTTCGCCCTTGATAGATTTGGCGATTATGTGGCCGACCAGGTCGTAGCCCCAGTCCGTGAGTCTGCGGCTCAAACTCTTGGTGCTCTGTTGCTGCATCTTCCAGAACCCATCATCAGGGCCACTTTCAACGTCCTTTGCAGCCTTGTTTTGCAGGAGGACCTGGGTGCCACGAACTTCCCCCTTTGGGAAGCTTGCCACGGTGGTATGCTGGGACTTAGATACTTAGTGTCTGTGCGCACTGATATTCTTTTCGCAGACACCACCTACTTGGATGGTCTCATCAAATGTGTCTTGCACGGTCTGCAGGAATCTGACGACGATGTCCAGGCCATGTCTGCCGCAACCCTCATCCCCATTGCATCTGAGCTCGTGAAACTGCGGGCCCAAACTATCCCACAACTCTTGGAAGTCATTTGGAACTGTCTCGGTGACTTGAAAGATGACCTCAGCGCCAGTATCGGTAACGTCATGGACCTTCTTGCCAAACTTTGCGCTTTCCCCGAGGTTCTCGACATTATCAAGACAACCGCAGAGACAGACCCATCCAAGTCTTTTACCATGCTTGTACCCCGCCTGTGCCCCTTCCTGAGACACTCAATCACGAATGTCAGAATCTCTGTGCTTAGAGCTCTGCAGACTTTCCTGGCCATTGAGGGACAAGGCACAAAAGACTGGATCGATGCTCGGATATTGCGTCTTGTCTTTCAAAACTTGCTGGTGGAGCAGAATGAGCAAGTCCTTAATCTTTCCCTTGACTTGTGGAATGCCTTGCTTGACCAATCTACCAAGCCCAATCCTCCTTTCAACCTCACCAGTCTATTCTCACCGTCAAACGCTCTTGCCGTGCTCACATTACTGGCTACTCCTATTGGCGCCGCCCGCCATTCTTACAAAATGGACACTAGCATATACATCAAACCCTCCGGTTCCCCAATGTCTCTTACATCCAATGGCGAACACCAAGATAGCCACAGTAATGGCAACTCGAACAACAACACGAACGGTAGTGATTCCAAGTCATCCAACAATTCCAAGGCTGGCTCGAAAAGGAAACGCAAGAGCGCCGCTGATGCTCCTCCTGCTATTCCTGTATCCTTTGAAGTCAATATTGATTCTCCCATTCTTTCTGGCGATGTCACTCTCATTGGATTTACTGTGTTTTTGAAGACAAAGATTGCTGCCTCCAAGGGTTTCGGTCGCCTTCTCGCTCTTTGGGATACAGATAAGCTTGGCGTTTTTGTGGAACCACTTTCCTCTTTCATGAACTCTTCATTCTCAACGCAAAGACTTGTTGCTGGCATTATCCTTGAAGAGTATGGTAACTCTCTCAAACTGCATCCTGCTCCTATCACTGAAGGTAGCACTTCATTCCAAAACACATTCCTGGAGAAGTTCACTGCCGTTCTCAATAATGACGGGCCTAGCCCCATGTACCGCGACTTTACTCCCTATGTTAAAGCAATGCGCACTCAGTGTCTTTCGCTGTTTAGTGTTTTTGTCGACACTGCTCGTCTACCACGACACAAGATCCCTCAGATTGCTGTGGTTGTGCAAGGAGAGGCCGAAGCTGGCCCCGATGCCTTCTCAGTTGAGACTGCAGAGAACATTGCTGGCCCAGTATTTGAAAAGCTCAAGCGTTCATTGTCCGCAAGTTACCGCATCACATACTCAAAGGCAATTGACGATGCGCACCGAAATTTGGTGCATTCAATCAACGAGGCCAAGAAGGAGAAATCTCAGAGAGAGATTAGCATCATGGCTGCTACTGCCGCCGCTTACGTGAGCATTAGCAGCTCGCTGCCAAAGAAACTGAACCCCATCATCCGAAGTCTTATGGACAGCATCAAGGGCGAGGAGCATCCACAATTGCAAGTCCGTGCTGCTGCTTCGGTTGCTGCTTTAGTGACCCTGTTCCTCAGTGTAGGTAAAACGGGAGCTTCGGATAAGGTTATCAAGAACCTTTGCTCGTTCCTTTGTGTCGATACGTCAGAGGTTCCAGAGTTCCACCCCAACCAACAATTCACTGACAAGATTCTCTCGCTCAGAAAGGAAGAAGCCAAGACGGACCCTGCTGACATTATTGCCCACCAGAATGAAGTCAAGGCTGCTCGAATCAAACGCCTAGGTGCTAAAACAGCTCTAGAAAATTTGGCCCACTTGTTTGGCGCTGACTTGTTTGCCAAGCTTCCTAAACTCAAGGATTGCATGTTTTCTCCCCTGCCACCTCTCAACGCAGATGTCTCTGACAATAGCATTCCAGATTCCATTTGCGACGCTGAGTCTACACTGGGACAGGAAATCATTGACGCATTGTCTGTTATTCGTGCTCTGTTACCTTCTCTTCACACTTCCTTGCATGCTGAGTTCCACCCCATTTTCCAACTCATTCTCAAGATTCTCAAGCTCAAGTATTCAGTGCTGCGATACTCTGCTGCAAAGTGTTTGGCCACGATATGTAGCGTCATGCCTATTGAAGGTATCACGTTCCTAGTGGAGCACATTTTGCCAGCAGTGCCCAACGCGCTCGACTTGTACGTTCGCCAGGGTGCGATCGAATGTATTTATCATCTCACCGCCACCATGGGCTCTGACATTTTGCCCTACGTGGTGTTCCTCATTGTGCCTGTCTTGGGACGTATGAGTGATGCTGATAAAGACGTGAGACTGATTGCCACTACTACATTTGCAAGCATTATCAAGTTGGTACCCCTTGAATCAGGTATTCCTGATCCACCAGGAATGCCGGCTTCACTTCTTGAGGGACGTGACCGTGAGCGTGAGTTCATTTCTCAAATGCTCGATGTGAGCAAGGTGCAGAACTTCCCTCTTCCTGTTGCCATCAAGGCCAGTTTGCGTGCCTACCAGCAAGAAGGTGTGAACTGGTTGGCGTTCCTGAACAAGTACCATTTACATGGAATTCTTTGTGACGATATGGGTCTTGGTAAATCACTCCAGACCATTTGTATTGTTGCTAGTGATCATCACTTACGAGCACAGGAACATGCAAAGACAAAGTCGCCCGAAACACGAAAACTGCCGACACTCATTGTGTGCCCACCAACGCTTACCGGACATTGGATGCATGAGTTCAAGACTTTTGCTCCATTTCTCAAGGTACTTTGCTATGTCGGTGTACCTTCTATCCGTGCGGACTTGGCTAGCACTTTTATGGACTATGATGTCGTTGTTACCTCTTACGACATCACCAGAAACGACATCAATTTGTTGGCACCGCAATTCTGGAACTACTGTGTCCTTGATGAAGGCCATATCATCAAGAACGCTGCCTCGAAGCTTACTCAAGCAGTCAAGACCCTGGTGGCCAATCATAGACTGGTTTTGTCTGGTACCCCCATCCAGAACAATGTCTTGGAGCTTTGGTCCCTGTTCGATTTCTTGATGCCTGGATTTTTGGGTACCGAGAAAGTGTTCAACGACAGATTTGCCAAGCCTATTGCTGCAAGCAGAAACAGCAAGTCTTCTTCCAAGGAACAGGAGGCAGGTGCACTTGCACTTGAGGCACTTCACAAGCAAGTTCTCCCATTCTTGCTGAGACGATTGAAGGAAGATGTGCTTTCAGATCTGCCTCCCAAGATCATTCAAGATTACTACTGTGACTTGAGCGATCTTCAAAAGCAGCTTTACGAGACTTTTGCCAAGAAGCAAAAGCCCTCCATCTCAGGCGAGGTAACTAACAGCTCAAAGGAAGGAAAGCAGCATATTTTCCAGGCACTGCAGTACATGAGAAAGCTGTGCAACCATCCTGCTTTGGTACTAAACTCTAAGCACCCCCAGTATGATGTTGTGACACAGCAATTACAAGCAAAGCACGATACAATCCGCAACATTCATCATGCTCCCAAGCTCATGGCTTTGCAGGCATTGCTCAAGGACTGCGGTATTGGTGACATTGCTTCAACTACAGGTAGCAAGGAAAGCCAAGCAGTTTCTGAGCTCAACTCTGGTGTTACAAGTCAGCACAGAGCATTGATCTTTTGCCAGTTGAAGGATATGCTTGACATGGTCGAGAACGATTTGTTGAAGAAGTGCATGCCGGGCGTAACTTACATGCGTCTTGACGGTAGCACTGATGTTCGCCACCGCCATGACATTGTTCAAAAGTTCAATGGCGATCCCAGTATTGACGTCTTGCTTCTGACTACACACGTTGGTGGTCTCGGTTTGAACTTGACTGGTGCTGATACAGTCATTTTTGTCGAGCATGACTGGAACCCCATGAATGATTTGCAAGCCATGGACCGTGCACATCGTATCGGCCAAAAGAAGGTTGTCAACGTGTACCGTCTCATCACTCGCAACACTCTTGAAGAGAAAATCATGGGCCTGCAAAAGTTCAAGCTCAACATTGCAAGTACAGTCATTAACCAACAGAACAGTGGCCTGGCGAGCATGGACACAGACCAGCTACTCGATCTGTTTGATGTACCCGAGCAAGGTGCCGGCGCAAATGGCGCCACTACCGGCGGCGACGACGATCTCGTCGACGAGACTGGCCAAATCAAGGGCAAGTCTGGCGCACCCAACCCGATTGCAGAGCTTGGAGAACTGTGGGATGAGAAGGAGTACGAAGAGGAGTACAATTTGGATTCGTTTATCCAAAGTCTACAAATGTAAATACAGTGAATTTTTTTTTTCTTTTTCCTTACAAACGAAAGAAAAAGAACAAACGTGAATAATATAATAATTGAACCGATTTGCATTACAATTAGTTTTTACCTATGAAGCCTGGGATACCTAGCCAAGCTAGCACACGACAACTTGTTGCAAGAGAGATGATTTATTTGTAGTCTGTGACTCCCACTGAGTAAGTATACGTCTATAAATATAAAGTAATGAAATCATGGCGACTTGATGCATTACTCGTGGTACCTGAACTCGCCAATGACAAATGGGCGGTTAGGCAGAGCACCGTGAACTGGCATTCTCACTCTCATATTATGTCTCTTGTCATCTGCTTCCACACTAAAAAAGATAGTTAGCTTTTGAAAAAAAAAAAAAAAAAGGCCCACACAATGAACTTACACATGCACAAACCCGAGCACTTCCGCGCGGGCGATAACGTCAATAGAGTCAGACACGGAGGCGTTGAGCATGGCCATGACGCAGTTCTGGACAATGCTGCTTGGCTCCAGTTGGACGAGCCACGCGTTGGAGGGTGCGGGTTTGGAGGCCTCTGAGGAGCTCTTGTCCTGGTCGGAATCCTCAAGGCCGATAGGAAGAACCGATGTGTTGTAAAGGGATTTATCTGAAAAAAAAGGTGTTAGCAAAAATTAGTGAGGGCTGTCCGTTGGATTGTACTCACCTTCAGCGACTCTGTAAATTGACAAAGTGGAATAATCGACGGTGACGGTGTAAGGTGACAGAGGCTGCTTTGGCATGCCGTAGAAATATTCGTTAATCAACGCAGCCTGTACCGCACGTCGGTAGGCAGGCTCTCTGTCGACGCATCCACCCGACTTCGGGACTTTCAAAACTGTTGGTGGCGGTGTGTTGCCCAAACCTGGCGCACCCGCCTTTCCAAACCGCTTGGACATGTCGCTGTAAAGCCTCTCTTGCCCGACAATGATGAGCACGTTGATGCCAAAGTCCGCAATGAGATTCGTAATGGCGTTGTAGCCGGACTGGTCCTTGTCGAGAGAAACAAGTTCGGCGGGGGTGTCGATAATGATGCCACTGCTTCGAACCAGTGCATCTTCTTGAATGCGCGCATTCACGCCTAATGCAAGTCGACTCGTCTGCTGTGTGTAGAATTTCAAGTTGGTTTGGATCGATTCGAGGCCGTACAAGTACACCAACGGCTGTTTCGTGTGTAGCAGCATGGGCCCTGTGATTGCAGAGCTGCCCCATCCTTGCTCAACATCTAGAATGTCGGAGATAACTGCTGCTGAAAGCGCACCTGGTGTGGCAAAGACAGACTCCGTAGGGTCGACGTTCACTAACATTGGGAATCGACCACTCTTGTTGGCATACGCGGCCAAGAGTTTACAAAGACTGGTCTTGCCACTATCTTTGGGCCCAATGACCAACACCCTTGGCACCTTACTAGCCTGAGCTGCCGAGACATGTTGCTGCGAGCCGACCGAGAGCACCGGACCTCTCATGTTTTCCAGCGCGAAATGCAAGTTGGCGTAAAAACTTAATGGCGTCTCATCGCTCGTGTATTCGCTGATTTCGCCACCCGTGCTATCTCCCTGAGACCAATACTCTAGCAGGCATCCCTGCCACGTGTAAACCGCGCCTTTGTACCCGGTGAATGTGTATTCCTGTCCTAGGGCAAGCTCGGTTCCGAAAATCTCGGCTGTGCCTCGAATCAACTATAACTCATTGTTAGTCACAATGTACGAAAAGACAACAAAGCTAAAACAACATCAATATCCTAGGCCAGTAATATTTGACCATAATTCAAATGGAGAACTGATTCATACCTTGATTGTATACTTCGATTTGAAGGGTACTTCAAATCGCCATTCGCTGCCCGGGTTCAAAACAATATCAGTCTTTCCCGGCGCACTTTGCGACACAGACGAGCCCAGATTTATGCCTGGTAAATTGCTGAGCATCGACATTTTTTTTTGTAATGTATATTTGGATTTTTGTTTTCCTTTGCGATCGAAAATGCTAAAGGTTTGAGGTACTGGCGCGCGTTTTTGTGTGGGAGGTTGAAATTTCAACTAGGCCGTGATTACATAATGTACAATCAATGGGCTAGACAATAGATGGCTCAATGTTACCAGCGTAAGTGGCGACAGAATTGAGTATCATTTCTGGTTTTCTCACAAAATGTACTTGTGGGATTTGCAGAATTTCATGGAAACTTGGCATTGGTGCCAAAAAGGGGGTTTTAAGTGTTGCCTATGGCTCAAACAACCTTTGGTATGCGCCAGTTGTCACTGAGCTTAGTTAACTGAAGATGGACGCAAGAAGTATGTCATGAGGGCACCAAGAACAAGATAAAAACAAAAAAACAGCAAGAAATTAATAACTGCCTTGTGTAGACCGTGGGAGAAATTTTTGTGCTCGTAGTGGCGGAACCAATAGTCGCACTAGTTTCTTGCGACAAGTAATAACAGGCATCAACACTATTTTTGAAAGCCGTCGCTAGCACATGGCAATTTTTATAGTTTTAGAGAAAATCTCTCAAAATAGATTTGAGTCTGTGAAGGCTTGGCCATAATTCAAGTAAAAAATGCGAGCTTCGACTGGCAAATCCATGCCAAATCCAAGCAATAGCAACAGCTACAAAAATATAAAGGAGTACTCTTCTAAGTTATTGCATACTAAAGGTGTCAATATTATTATACTTAAATAGTACTTATTTTGTGGCGGTACAGATTTCTACTGAACAACGGTATTGGTCATTACGCAATGTTTTCAATTAATTAAATGTGCAAATTGACTGGCTTAATAAAAAGTCCCTATTCTATGAAAGAAGGAATGTCAAAAAAATCAAAGGCTGCTCCTTTTTTCTTGATAATACAAAACCAACCAGGCTTTTGTACAGCTTATGGCCGGTATCATGTTGTTCATGAATTAACGCAATAATACGTTACAAGAGATGGGAACTCCAGTGCAGGTCAATCCAATCCAAACAAGTACATCGTATTCAAGACGGACTTGTGTCAATTAAAAATTGAATGGTAAAAAAAATTTGATTTCCCCGTAGAGCGGCGGTAAAATTGTTGAGTTTCAAAAAAGACGACGCGGAAAAAGGAAGTAACAATCTCACTGGCGTACTTTCGCCACGATTAATACAAAGAACCAAATAACAGATCTGGAGAAATATAAACGGACTTTGAAAACGTATAACAGCAGTGTTAAAGCACCAGAATAGCGGGTGCTCCGTACTGCGGGGCCGAATTTCCAAGTGGTGTCCATTTGACCTTTGTGACCAATAGCGTGTGTAGACGGAATCCGCAATACCAACAACCATAAAAATCGACCTGGCATGGAGGCTATGATATCCACGGAAAAAACAAAGTCCTGCTCAAAAACACTTCATTGACGTATTCATCCTTTTGAAATACTAGATCTTTTGTCAATATACGTTGGCGGAGTTGAACGGATATGAAATGGAGATGAAGTTTACTGTTACCGCCAGAACGAGTGCCATGGCATTACGTATACCTTCAAGGAAATCGTATTCAACAGAAACAAAGTCTTTGCCACTTGGTGTCAGAGTTTGCAGGAGAGACTAGAGAAACAGCCTTTATTGGCGATCATCATGCTTCCAATACGTGGCGTAAGGTGAATTGACTAGACATCCATGTATTAAGTCCGTTGAGGCCATTTTTTGCTTAAACGTAATTATATCCGAGGCAATTCCGCCGGAAGTCTCTGCAATGATGTCTATTGAGAAAAGTGCAACAGACAAGTACGCGCTGTTTGCACAAAGCGCCATGATTGGTCTTTTTTGGCCCATGATTTCAATGCCCGGCGGAGAGATTTAGCCCCGCCATTGCAGCATTCAAACTTCACTTACAGCGTACTAAAGCGACCAATAATATGGCCCAGTGCTCAGCGATACGCTATATCCGTTTCTTCAGGGTCTTGCGCAGCGTTCTTTCTGCGAAATGCGTGAGCGGAAGAAGCGTAAAGAATGGACTTTGTGGCCTTCTAGAAGCCAGTACCGCGTTTCTTCTAAAAGCCGTTCCGCTGCGAAGCCACGAGTACGTTCTTATGTAATACGTGCGGCTTTGTCGTGAAATTGTGGGGCCGTTATGTCAGCACCAGGGTCCCTGGGCTTGCGACAGGACCCAAAACTCCGCAAAGTCCACGCCGTTTCACCTTGCGTACTCAAACGACCTGCCATCAAACGGACGGGATATGAATACGTCTAGGCACGGAATTAACGACTTTGCAAAGTACGTCGACATTTCTATTAGGAAGTAGACGTCGAAGTTTTCCGCCTTGTGTAGATCGAATGTCTTGGACTTGGACAAAGGGCTGGCGCAGTGGGCTCTTGTCCCTTCACAGCAACTTTGCAAGGTTTCACACATTTCGACACGTCGGTTCAACTACTTTATTAACCGGCTTTTGAATTATTGCTTTAATTCTGCAATATAAATACCCAGGGATTCTTCTGTGATTTCACTTTTTTTTTTTTTTTTTCCCCCTCCTCATCATCATCTTCTCTCAATTCCTACTCTATCTCCTACTCAATTGACCAGCAAACCTTTTGCAAACTTCCAACACCCAAACATCAACAATGTCTCTTAACGGTAAAACTGTCCTCATCGCCGGTGGTGTCAAGAACCTCGGTGCTCTCGTCGCCAAGGAATTCGCTGCTCTTGGTGCCTCGAACTTTGTCCTCCACTACCACTCCTCCGCCGACAAGGAGAAGGGAGAGGCTCTCATCAAGGAATTGGACAAGAGCGGAGCCAAGAAGGTTGTTCTCTTCCAGGGCGCTCTCGACGACGTTGCCACCAACAAGAAGTTCTTTGAATTGGCTGTCAAGGAGTTTGGCGGTATCGACATTGCCGTCAACACTGTTGGCAAGGTCCTCAAGAAGCCTATTGTTGAAATCACTGAGGCCGATTACGACACCATGATGGCTACCAACTCCAAGGCTGCCTTCTTCTTCATTCAGGAGTCTGGCCGTCACCTCAACAAGGGAGGCAAGCTCATTTTGATTGTCACCTCTTTGCTCGCCGCCTACACTCCCTTCTACTCCACCTACGCTGGTTCCAAGGCCCCCGTTGAGCACTTTGTCCGTGCTGCTTCCAAGGAGTTCCAAGACAAGCAGATCTCTGTCAACAGCGTTGCTCCCGGTCCCATGGACACTCCTTTCTTCTACGGCCAGGAGACTGAGGAGTCTGCTGCTTTCATGAAGACCCAGTCCCTGAACGGCAAGTTGACCGACATCAAGGACATTGCTCCCATTGTCAAGTTCTTGGCTACTGAGGGCTGGTGGTTCAACGGCCAGTGCCTCTTTGCCAACGGTGGTTTCACTACCCGTTAAAGCACTTTAATTTATTAAACAAAAGTAATATATCAAGGAAATATTCAAATCAATTATTTTTCAAAACTAGTATGGCAAGTGCTTGTGCACGGCTCAAACAATATACAAACGGCCAGGCCCTGCGTCATTAATGGGCAACGAACAATCATCCCTCTTGAGATATGCTTAAACGACCCAGTCATTGAAAAGAAATAGACTTTGAATGAAAGGGTCTTTGCTCAAGGTTTGAAGCCATAAATATTCTTTCACGTTCATGAGCAAGTCGTACCTGAAGCATACACGCTTGCAAAGTCAGCCGCCCAGCAAAGGCCGATGTTGATTTTCCCAGGAGATGAATGTAGTGTATCTCCGATGGTACTTGCCGTTACTCATGGTTCTGGGTGTAAGATACAATTGTCCCCAATGTGGCAACGGGGACGGCTTCATTTCAAAACCCGAAGTCCTTGACACGCCCACCATGTGCGCGATTTTGAAAATAGTTAAAAGCGCCGGTGGGGTCGGGCCGGTCAACAACCTTCATTCAAAACTATTTGCTCAACCATGCGGACCGACTTACCAAGGTGAACCCGGTCTGACACCGAGAAAAGCACCGGCGACCGAGCAGACGTCAGATCTAATAAAAGGAACGGGACGCCAAAGCGCGTCGTGCATTGATCCGGATGGCGTCATGGTCAAAATCGCAAGGGACCAAGAACTGACAAAACCCGGCCAAAACTAGACCCTGCGTTTGTTTTTTTGACGGAAGCAAGTCTCCGGTAACTCAGCCGCACCATACAAACACTATGACCGACAATCAGCGGTTCAAGCCCAGTTTTTTTTTTTCAGGCGATGACACGACATGACGGTACCCGCGTTAATCAAAACATTGCCCAGTCACATTTACAGAAAATGCACCGCCATGGCTTTTGGTTTTTCAAATGACCCAAAACCCAGGACTTGGGGGCGCTTGCTGCCTTTTGGAGACAAGAAACAGGGGCGGTTTTTTTTTTTTTGGGCTTTGGGGACGTGACCACCGTTGCGGATGCCTGCTTCCGGCGCAAGAGCAAGATTTTCTGCATCACAAATTGTATGGCGCATTGAAACAAACATTACTAACCTCCACTACCCGATAAAATAATCAAATAATAAAGAAAACAAGCCAACGCCAGCAAAACATATAGCAAACGAGAAATTCTGATTTATAAAACAGACGTGACTTGGCGCGAACTGAGTAATGCAATTCTGTTGAAGGCCAAAACAAAGACGTTGCGGAGTTTGTTGAGGAGTTTGTCGTGCGGGTTGTGACTGACCAAAAAAATACCAGTTTTATTCCTTCAATGCCAAAAAAAAGGAGAACTTGCTTGTATACGGCTCGAACTCTCTTTTTCTCTTAATTTTGGAAAAATATCGCGTGTGACTAAGGATACAAGCTTGTTTTGAGCAAACGTCGGCGCCGACTTTGGTTCAAGTATAAATAAACCTCACTCCCTACCTCTCCAAAGTTCAATCGAAACTATTCAAAGATCAGACCGGTTCCATTTAATATATTATTTACCACGCGCTTCTCAGCAGTACGTTTGAAGAACGCGCCATTCCCTCTAAAGTAATGAGCAACGATACTCCACACGACGGCGGCACAGCCGTTCCCGCGTCTCCACAATACAATGAAAAACAAGACCTGTCGCACCAACCATCGAGTCAAGACATAACTCCAGCCGAGTACAATGAAGCACCCAGGCCTTACTCTCCGCCAATATCCACAAGCGCCATCAACAACAGCCCCGCGCACGAGAAGGAGAAAGAGCTCGTTGACCCCAATGCGCCCGTGGACCCTGCGACTCTGACTTGGGACGGGCCGGATGATCCAGAAAACCCCAAGAACTGGCCGGTTTGGATCAAATGGTACACCACCATTGTGGCGGGGTACTTGTGTCTCATTGTCACGTTTGGAAGCAGTGTGTACACAACGGGATTGACGAGCATGACCCAGGACCTCCATGTCTCGCAAACACTGGCACTGTCGGGATTGACGTTTTACCTCATTGGTTTGTCTGTGGGCCCGCTTGTAGGCGCTCCATTATCGGAGCTGTACGGCCGCAAGCCCGTGTACCTGGTGTCCATGCCCCTGTCCATGTTGTTCATTATGGGCAGTGGCCTGTCGAACCACTACCGTGACTTGGCCGTGACGCGTTTCTTTACTGGTTTGATTGCGTCGCCAGCCATGGCCGTCTGTGGCGGCACCGTGTCCGACCTGTGGCCACTCGACATGATTTGCGTCGCCATGTGTATTTTCAGCATGACGCCCTTTGCCGGTACCATTTTGGGCCCGATTATTGGAGGCTTTGTTGAAGAGGTGCAAGGGTGGAAATGGACCATGTGGCTGCATCTTATTTTCATGGGCTCGACTATCCCGTTTATATTGACGATGCGCGAGACGTTTGCGCCTGCTATTCTCAAGAAACGGGCCGCTAAGCGCGGGATTGTGCTCAAGAAGAGCGATGTGAGCACCAGTGACCGCATTAGAGCCTCAATCCAGTTGACCATTCTCCAGCCTCTCAAGATTCTCATTTTTGAACCTACCGTTTTGGTTTTGTCGATTTACACTGCGTTTATCTTTTCAATTCTTTTCGGGTTCTTTGAAGCTTACCCCATTATTTACAGTGGTCTGTATGGCATGAGCGATGGAGTCCGTGGACTCACGTTTATTGCAATTGGAATTGGTCTCGTGATTGCAATCGCAATGATTGTCTATGTTGACAGAACCATGATCTTTCCTAAAAATGCCGATGGAACCCGCGGTAAGCATGGACCAGACGGGAGACTTCTTCCACCACCTCCAGAGTCGCTTCTACTGACTTGCAAAATCGGGGCTGTCCTGTTCCCCGTTGCCATGTTTTGGCAAGCCTGGACTGCCCGCGAGGGTGTTCATCCAATGGCCCCTATCGCCGCTGGTGTCTTGTTTGGCATTTCAGTGCTGTCGATTTTCCTGACCGTTCTCATGTACTTTTCCTTTTCCTACCCGCCCATTATCCTGGCCTCTGTCATCAGCGCCAACAATGTGCTCCGATACGGCATGGCCTCGGTGTTCCCGCTGTTTGTACCGCAAATGTATAATAGACTTGGAATCAGCTGGGCGTCGTCGCTGTTTGGGTTTTTGGCGATACTCATGATGCCCTTGCCTTTCATCTTTGCGAAATACGGGGCCCAGCTGCGGGCAAAGTCGAGATTCAACAACAGGCTGAAAGGAGAGAGCCAAAAAGCCGGTGCGGGAGACCACGAGGCAGAGGCAGAACTCGAGCTCGCTGAAGTCTACTCGTCCCAGTCGCATGTGTAAAATAAATAGTCCTTTCAGCTCGCTAGCATTTTTATAGACCGTGATACTTGATATCATTTACTTTTCATGAACGTCATTAATTTCCCTCGTACCATCACTTTCCGCGGCATCTTGACTCGTTTTCGATAAAATTCCTTTGGCTTTTTCATAGCTGGTAAGCAATTCCGCCTGCCCTCCGCCTTTGGGTTGTCGCTATTAAACTTTCCTGAAAAGTGACCTGCGCGGCGAGGTAACGGACGCAAAATCGGCTTGTGCATTATACTTTGGGGCCTTTGCAAAAATAAACGCTCGCGCATGACGAGGAGCGATTTACTACGGGATTAATGTCACTCACGGTGTTCAATAAAGGTAATTGAAAGAGGGTTTGCTGCCTTGATACCATTGTTTAAGGGAGATCGTGGAGGTTGGGCAATGCAACTTTAAATGCAGACCAAGATTATTGAAAATTCAGTTGTAGCTTTGATTGATTGAAAAGCTTGAGATTGTAAGTACTTGATTTCCTACATTTTCCGCAAAGTTGAAAGCCGACCACGAGAAAAGTTTTCCAGAAATTCGTTACTCAAGCTCACACTATAATAGATCTTTGTACATGACGAACAAGGCTGCCATATCTTCTTGGTACTTCTAGTCTGAACAGAACAAATGGTGATGTAATTTTCAAACAAGTTGAAAAGGCGCTTGCAGGCAGCACATTAGTCGACGCTCTTCAACTTAAAAATAACAACAGCCATATGGCTAGTCTTGTTGTGTGGAGTAGCATCCACTAGAGGTGTTCACAAACTATCCAGCGCAGGGCATCGGTGCACTTACAGGCTTGTTCTTGTGTTGTTCTTTCTTTTCAATGAACGGAATACCCACACAGCATCGGAGTTTAAAATGCTAATAATGATGGCCCATATTATTCTCCGATAAAGTTCCCAGCCAAGGTCTTCCCGGTGGAGTTTCCGAGTGGCTGTCAATTCGTCGGTGGTTGAGCGAGTTTTCGGGGTTGTTTACCGACCAAGAACGCGCTAAAAGAACAACAAGTAACACCAGTCGCTTCTACACGAAAGCCCCAGCGACTAGAAGCATTTGCACGAGGGGTCCAGAATCCGCACGCCGCTGCTGTAGCTACCTAGAAGAACAGCCGTAGAGTTTATCGGCAAATATGTACTGCTCCAGCGGGTTGGCCATAACGAGCCCTGGCGAGGTGGGTCCACCATGCGAGAGTTTGCAGCACCAACGACTTGAACAATAACGAAAATAGCCTAGTTCACTGGCGCTGCTGTTCACGGGGCTCTGAGAACCTGAAAAAAAAAAAGAAATAGACTTGAATTGCGGCGGAGAAGCCTTGGATTTCTGGGCTGGGGTGGTCCCTGTTTTTGGGGCAGAAGAAGGGAAGGAAGGAAGGAGGATCTGCCTTGCCTTTCAAACAAGCTGCCCCGGCACGTGGGGACTTTGTTCTCTGGCCCAGCCCCCAGGCCAACCCACAACCCAACGCAGTTACAACTCACGTACTAGTTGGAAGATCTGTCTGGCGATGGGAGATGGCTCGATAAGGGCGAGTGATGGGCACGTAGAGAAGAGCCTCCTGTCTGGCCATCCTTTGGATCTTCTGGCTGGAACAATAAACAAACAAACAAACCCAAGGCAAAGGCGGAAGAGCAGACAGGCCGCAGAAGGATTCGGCGCAGTTCTCGCAGCGCTTGTTCATGCACCGCGCGCCTTGCAGCCCAGTATTCCGCCGGCAAATCATTCAAGTAAACGCGCAGCAAGAACAATGGGAGCACGCCAAGGAGTAAAATGAATTGATAGATGAAGATTAAATAAATAGGAAGAAGTACATGAAATCTATGGACAATGGGAAGGAAGAAGGTATCGCAAGCGCACAGTTCAAAACATGATGGAGTGTCACTGGTGCTCGTGCCGCCTGGGGGTTGGGGCCAGCAGCACCTCGTTCAACGCCGGCTCGGGGAATCCAGTCGCCGCCCGCGGGCTGAAGATGGAGCTCGGTAATTTGCTATTGCTTTGGTAGTGTGGTGATGGCTTGTTGCTGTTGTTAATGTAGAGGGAGTGAGGTCGGGGCTTGGGCTGGTCGAGCTGTGGCTGCTGCTGGGCAAGGCCAAAGTGGGTAAATGCATGGTGTTGATGGTGGGTCTGTTTTTGATGATGATGCGGTTGCTTGGAGGACCGGAGGAGGTCGGTGATGGAGTGTCTAAACTCGAGATTTTGGGCGGGCGTGAAGCGCTCAGGGAAGATGGCGGCCTCGGCGTCTGCCGAGTCGGCCGTGCTGCTGGCAAACGACACTGTCGAGTAGTACGACGCTGCGTCGTCATCGGTCTCTAAGCAGTCTTCGTCAGTGAAACCCAGGTCTGGCGTTTTGGTAAAAAGGCTGCTTGTGCTTGCGTTGCTGGCATTGCTGGCATTGCTATTACTGTTGTTGACGCCGAGCAAGTCCAGGAAGAACTCTTCCTCGGCGTCGCTCACCTCGTCGCCAAACACGCTCCGCGAGGGCGACGTCGTCGTGAACACGGTGCCGTGGGTAAAGTTGTAGTAGTTGTGCAGGTTTTTGGCAAAGAGCAGCTCCGAGTTGTTGTACTCGAGGGCATACATCTTGTCGGCCTTTGTCTGGCTGAAGGACCGCGAGGGCAGCTGGGGGATGGCGATGCTGAGGAGCTGTGACGGTAGCGAGGACATGATAAGGCCTTGAGGAAGATGATGTGAAATGAATGCAAAGATGGAGTCGAAGATCGACAAGTCGGCATGTATTTAAATAAAATGGAAATGAAATGGAAAATGGAAAAAATAGAAAACGCCCAGAAAAAGCAACGACGCAAAAAACACAAAAAAAAACACAAAAAGCAAAAGAGCCGAAAAAGAAACGTTTAGTTGCCGCATTGGGAAGCCATTTCACTCGCATTGGGAAGTAATGCCAGCCAATGAGCGGCGGGGATTGTCTCAGCCGCGCGCCCATCACTGCGACGGAGCACGCGCGCTGGGCAGCCGGGTCGGCGGTGATGAGAGCGACGAGCGGTGCTAGCCACAAGCCCTACGCTGGAAGGCCAGACCGCCGGGCCCGCCTTGAGTCCGAGTGCGCTCTCCACCGAGTGCACCAAGTCGGGCTCCTCCACCGCTGTTATTATTTCGCCAGGCCAAGTGGTGAGGTCATGGTAGGGCCGTGTTTTCTTTTTGCCTCTTTCCACCAGGGCCGCTGCCGAACCAGGCCCTTTGTTGGCCCAGCTGCCCAGCTGCCCGCGGTGCCCGAGCCAGCCAGGCCGTCTGTCTGCGCTGTTGTCGGTCGCTGCTGCTGCTCGTTTGTTTGTTTGTTTACTTTGTTTTGGTGGTAGCCAACCCGAACCAGCCCAGCCCGAAGACAATGAGAATAAGCAATCATCACTGAAGAAGAACGCTTGGATTTAGCTTCAGCTGATTCCCTGCGTTTGCGCGGGCTGGCGAGAGCTCTTTGTGTGCAGCGGGCTGATCTGGGCAATATCCAAACAACCCGCAGTGGCCACTTGGCCAGTAGTGGGCTCTGGCAGCTCCAGCTAGTTGGTTGGCTTTGCCTGCAAAAAAGGCATGGCTGGGCCCATTGTTTGTGACAAGAAACCGTTGGACCTAACCCTGGATCTGGTACTTATCTGCCACTTTTCGATCGCCGGTGGAAGGCGCGTGGAATGCCGGGCTTGACAGATCTCGCGCTGGCCGATTCGAAGATTGATTCATTCGGTGCAATCGTCGTTGAAGCGACTGGCTGGAAAACACACCAGATGGGATCGCGATTTGGGATCCTGCGGCCAGGTGGCAGTTGCGGCACCAGATTCAACAACGGATAGATGTGAAACCAGAGACAAGCGTTTATTTTCGCCCCAACTTGGAAAGCAATTGTGAGACAACCTTTTCCATGGAACCAGAGCGCAGATGCCCTGCCTTAGAAACTAGGTACGGAAACAGGTTTTTTTTTCTAATTCTTGCACTTCTGCTGAGTCCCTGCAACGCCCTGGTCAATTCAATTATGTCCCGCGAGGGTCCTTACTCCAATACCACGCTAAACCCCAAACAGCCACATCCGTCCTGCCAGGTTGTTTCTGTCGTCGTTTATGAGGAACTCGATCGGCCATTAAAAACCTATAAGGAACGGCAAAAAGTAAAACAAATGCCGGCATGTCTAAGGCAGACCCGGTTACAGCGCTCAACAAACAAGAAAGTTTCTGAAACATAGGGAGCCGAGATGTGAAGGTTTGGCCGTCGTTGAGCGGTTGCCTCAAATCGACTTGAAACTAAACAACCTCAAGCACAAAACTTGAAAACTGCCCTTTGATGGACAAGTCGGAGAACTGGAAGTAATTAAGAGCGTTTTAATGACTGAGGTTTGATATCTTGTTATATTAATCAACTCACCGGGATACTAGTTTAGCAGTATGCTTGCTTCGGGTTTTGTGAAACTCCTGCTACTTTCTTTACTATCAACAACACAGTAACATGCACACAACGTTACAAGTTACTCTATAAATGCAACGGAGTAAGATTATACTAGTAATAACCAATTGATAATTCTGGTTTCAAGTCTATTTGAATACTTGATGAATTATTACTGCTACACTTTCATCACGTGACAGCATAAATATCCGCCAATCACATGATTGATGCTGGCGCAAATGGATCGCCCTAGGTCGACTTTTTCAACCTACTCCGACGAGTCCAAGTTCTTCCAGTTCTACCCCTTGAAATTCAAGTTTGCTACACCAACTCTCCAACTTCTTCAACTTGTGCAATGGTACTTTCAGGATCTAAAGCGTTCTCTGCGCCAGGAAAAGCCCTGCTTGCTGGTGGATACCTTGTGCTTGACCCCAATTACAATGCCTACGTGGTGGCCTTGAGCGCGCGCATGCACGCAGTGATCCAGGGAGAAACCACGACCAACAGCGACACGACGGTCGTGACAGTCAAAAGTCCACAGTTCTTGGAAGGTGTTTGGACCTTCAAGAGCGATTTGCAAGGCGACAGAGCGTTCCGTGCAGTCCCTGTGTAAGTAAACATGGCGGAAACCTTGATCCAAGACTAACTAGAGTAGCGACAATAAGAACCCGTTTCTTGAATCGACAATCACGACGGTTTTGAGTTACGTGCAACCAAAGGAAGGCAGTAATATCAGAATCACGATTTACAGCGACGACGCCTACCATTCGCAAGACCCTGAAGAGCTCGCCAATCACCCCAACAAGCGGTTCCATTCACACAAGACGCAAATCCAAAACGTGCCCAAGACTGGCCTCGGCTCTTCAGCAGCATTGACGTCAGTGGTGACTGCTGCTCTTTTGCATTTCTATTTGCCAGAACAGACGGCGAGTTTCAGCGACAAGGCTACATTACAACGCATTCACAACCTGGCCCAACTGGCTCATTGCACTGCGCAAAAAAAGGTCGGCTCTGGTTTTGACGTCGCTAGTGCAGTGTGCGGCAGCATTATTTACCGACGCTTTCCTGCCTCTGTCTTGGGCAACCTTACCTCGCCTGAAGACTTTACAAGTGAAGAGTACGCACAAAAGGTTAAAGAATTGGTCGACGTGCAAGACTGGAATGTGAGACTCGACTCTTGCACTATGCCCCCTGGGCTTACTCTTTTAATGGGCGACGTGTGTGGAGGAAGCGAGACCCCCAAGCTCGTCAACATGGTGCTGGCGTGGCGCAAGGAAAAGCCTGAGCGCAGTTTGGAGGTATGGACCAAGCTCGACAATGCCAATATGGAGTTGGTCAAACTACTGAATGACTTTACGGAACAGAGCAAGTCGGACAGCAGTTACAACAAGTTGTTGGACGATGTCAAGACTCACAAGAGCAGCGAACTGAAAGAGAACGAAGTCCTTGGTAAATTCGTTGACACCTTTAGCAAGATTCGAGTTGAGCTCAAGGCCATGACCAACGAGTCGGGAGCACCAATTGAACCTCAAGAGCAGACTACGATTTTGGACGCTTGTTCCGAGTTACCTGGTGTGCTGGGAGGTGTGGTCCCTGGCGCAGGAGGTTACGACGCCATTTGTCTCCTTGCCGCGTCGTCCGCCGTTGAAACCATCAAGAAGGAAACAGCATCGCATCAAGTGCTTTCGAGCATCAAATGGCTCGATTTGAAGGAGCAAAACGTTGGCTTGAAGTTTGAGGATCCCAGCATTTACGCAATCTGAGTGCTTATATTGGGAATTTCACTATTGGGCAGCAAAAGGCTTACAAATAAATTTGCAAATATACGCACGAAAAAAATATATTTCACCATCCCACACAAACCAAACGTTCTTTTCATTGTAGCTTTCTTGAAAGTGTCAGAAAAAAACGACAATGTCGAGTAACAAGTCAGAGGGCGTGTGCCCAGTCGACCATAGCACGCGCGACGTGTGGCTGAAACAAGCAGCCTCGAAACAGGAGTTTCTGGACGCCAAACTCGAAAAACCCGCCGGCCACCCAGCGACCAACGGCGACAAGGACGAGGCCAAGTGCCCCGTGGACCACAATAGCCGCGAGGTCTGGCTGAAACAGGCCAAGGCCGGCGCGACCGCTAACGGTGGCGAGTCCTTTGACAACGCACCGCCACCCCGCGACAAGGACTGCGACTCGTCCAGCCTCGACTCGAACACCATCCAGCAGCAAGCGGCCCAAATCGCCTCGCAAACGGGGTTGCCCACAGACCGCGAAGTCAGCACCATCCCACGTAGCGGCGGGCCGGGGGGCAACTGGGTTTACCCGTCGCAGGCACAGTTCTTTGCGGCCATGAAGCGCAAGAACTGGGACCCGCAGGCGGCCGACATGGCGTCGGTTGTGCCCATCCACAACGCCGTCAACGAGCGCGCGTGGACCGAGATTTTGAAGTGGGAAGAGCCTGTCCTTGCCGGAAAGCCAGCGTCATACAGTCAGTGTGGTGGTCCCCAGCTGGTGAGCTTTTCGGGCGACGCGAGCAAGATCACGCCCAAGGCCCGGTTCAACAATCTGTTTCTCGGTTGGCAAAAACCGTTTGACAGACACGACTGGGTCATTACGCGGTGCGGCGAGGAGACCGTCGAGTACGTGATTGACTTTTACACGGGCAAGGAGAACCCGCTCATGCCCGGCCTGCCGAGCTTTTACTTGGACGTGAGGCCTAAACTGAATTCGGTCGAGGGTGTAAAGATGAGGGTCATGAAGTGGATTGGTCTTCTTTAAACCCGCACGCTTTCGTCCTCTTGTTTCTGTCTATTATTTTTTTGCATCTCCGGCTATTGTCCTGCTACCATCTTCTTGTATATACTAATCTGAATTCAACTTGTTTTTGTTATTTTTGTACGTTCAATTTCCATGTCGGTACCTTTTTTTTTTTTTTTTTCTTTTTGATTTTTCACCTAAAAAGTTTAAACTCAGCGATGGGATCTAAAATATCATCAACGTGGTCATAAAGTCCTCTTTCCCAAACAACCCCTTTGGCCAAGCTCCAGCACACGACAGACTACAAAAGAAAACTGCAAAGCTGAGCATACGTCTATACAATTGGTTATTTGGGTTTAGCATTGAAAATGAAGTCAGCTACGCTTTTGACAGCGCTGGTGGCAGCGACGGCCAATGTGGTCAGCGCCAAACCCGTGCAGCCCGAGTACCAGCACTCGATCCCCGAAGTGCTCAGCGAGGGCAAGCCGGTGCCGCACTGGAACCTCAAGGGCTCGACCAAGGTCTTTTCGGACCGGCTCACGCTTACGGACCTCGGGCTGCCCAACCAGCAGGGAGGGGCGTGGAGCGCCGTGCCCAACGACTATGAGAAATGGACATTGGCAGTGGATTTCTCTGTTGCTGGGCCTATTAACCCGGGAGGTGGGTTGGCGCTGTGGTACACGACGGAAGAGGGCGCCTTGGGCCCGGTGCACGGTGCAAACGACAACTGGGACGGGTTGGGACTGTTTATTGATTCGGAGATGCACAAGGGCGACCAGGACAATGACAAGGGCACGATCCGGGGCTACTTGAACGACGGAACAATGCAGTACCTGTCCGGTGGCGGCAGAGTTGACGAAAAGGCGTTTGCGCTCTGCCACCTGGCTTACCGCAACGTGGGCTACAACACCAAGGTCGAAGTCTCGTACCAACCGGGCTTTTTCCGTATCCGCGTCAATGGCCAGCTCTGTTTCCAAACAGACCATATTGTGCTGCCCAAGGGCGGGTTCTTTGGTTTATCGGCGGGCAACACTGATAATGCCGACAGTTTTATTCTGCACCGCGTGCAGGTTTACTCTGACATTGTGCCCAAGATTGACGAGGTCGTGCCAGGTGAAAAGAAGGAGCAAAAGGTTGTCAAGCAAGAACAGCAGCAGCAACCACCGCAACAGCGCAACGACGCAGAGAGCCAGGCCTTGGACGCCGTGCTGCGCAAGCTGGACTTGCTGTCAAGCCAGCAGCAGCACCAAGGCGGATCTGCGCAGGACGCATCTGCCGCCGCGAGCCAGCAGTACCAGCAAGAGATTTCGCACATGAAGGACGACCTGCGCCGGCTGCACGACACGCAGTCGTCGCACCAGACGTCGATTGAAAAGAAGCTCAACTCGCTCGAGTCCGTCATCAAGGACCTAGTAAGTCTGCAGCGGTCCCAAATCCAACAAGGGTCCGCTGACAGCACGTCACTGCGCAGCCAGCGCGACAAGCTGGAGGCGGACGTGAAAAAGCTGCACAGCCGGCTCGACGAGCTCAACACGGCGGTCAAGGACCACACGACGAGCCTGGTGGGCAGCATTCCCGATACGATTTCGGAGGCCATTACCAAGGGCGGCCCGTCGATTTGGATGGTGTTTACGTTGCTGATTGTGATCCAGGGCGGTGTGTTTGTGGGGTACTTGGTGTACAAGACCCGACGCGGCAGCTACCACGCCAAGATGCTGTAAAGACGTTGGAAAAAAGTTGAATTTTGGACTCTTTGGATCTAGGAATCGCTGAAGTGGGATTGTAAACCAGGGTGAAATACGGAGGAACGATTCATACTGCGTGGGTTGTTGTTGGTGTTTTTATTGGGTAAACAATCTCAGCTACTGGGTTTTGCTGGAATCAATGAGTTCAAACTGGTCATGAGGGTATTCTCTGGTGATGGAGATTGATGTTTGTTACTGATGTTTGTATAACTGCTGTATAGATGCTGTAATCATTATGCTTTTTTATTATCAATCGTGATTATCATGGGCACTACGTGAGTACGTAGTTAAAGAGGGTCCGGAAGCAACGGCAAGGCTGTTATTTGGTACGGGCCGAGAATTGTCCAGATTTCCAGGGTTCCTGCTTGTTTGCTGACTGGTTTGCTGACTTGCGCGTTTGTCAAGTTGGAGCTGCGCGGTGGAGAGGGGCAAGCAAGCAAACGCCAAACAAAAGAGGGACAAGTCCGTGATTCAGTGCGAGTTTTGAGTCCAGTGCCAGACGGAACAAAAGTGCCGCGGGATTAAAATGATTGACTTGTTGTTGGAGGTGTCGCTCAAAGGCCAGGCAGAGCAGCTCTTGACTGGAGAAGTACTCAGCACCGAGCAGCCTTGACTGGGGTCGTGTAAGCTCAATAACCGGCAGACCCATCGACTCAGGTCCCTGATTCCCTCAACACTGTCGTCATGGCCAGAACTGAAGTGTTTCGCTTCCTCCAGTCTTTTCTACCAGTTCTCCATGTCTGCATATTACAATTTGCCAGTGTTTGCTGGATCTCTTGAAGCAACTTGTTGTGCGAAACCCGTTGTTTTTATTCAAAGCGCGCCCCCACGGCCACCCCCACGCCCGAGATCCCCACAAAAACGCAAACAAAAAAAAAAAAAAAAAAAAAAAAACGGTTTTCTTTGCTTTTTCCCCTTAATAATAATTTGGAGGGCTGTAAAAAGCTCCGAGAAATAAATCCAGTCAAGAAACGAAATAAAATAAAATAGCAGATTTGTCTAGTTTTGTATATAAACCAGCGGCACTGCTGATTATCTACTGAACTTCTTGAACGCTTGGTTTTTCTGTTCAAACACCGAGCTCGTCATTTGCGTCCTTCTTCGTGGCATTGGAGTGGTTTTATCTAACAGACCCAAACAAGAATACACCACCTCTGCTGAACCGAACCCACACAAGAACACACGCAGACCTTCTACTGCGCTTCTTCTGCTTCAATCACTCAGTCCCTGTCGTGAACTAGACCGTTGGCGATTGATCTCGTCGCTGCCATTCCCATCCAACTCCTCCTGAGTCCCAGTTCTGAGCCGCTCAACTTCTGAGTTCTTTGCTTCCTGCTACCCCACACCAGCCATGGCCCATCCGCCAGTCGACCCCACTCCGCCCTCTGCCGTGCTACCCGTGCCAGCCGTTCCCTCTGCCACCACCAACGACGGCACCGCCCATCGCGAGTCCACCCACTCCTCGCAGTCCTCGGCCAGCGACCGCCACCCCATCATCATCGACTACTCGGAAAAGCCCCACTCCTACGCTCCGCCCCTACCGTCCAACACAAACACCACTCTTGAAAAACCAACACTACAGCACATTGAAGACAATGACCACAGCAACGACCATGCAAAAGAACCAGTCGACCCAAAATCTCTCACCTGGGACGGACCCGATGACCCCGAGAACCCCAAGAACTGGCCAGTCCCGCTCAAATGGTACACCACCCTCGTCTCGGGCTACCTCTGCCTCATTGTGACCTTTGGCAGCAGCGTCTACACAACAGGGCTCGCCGACATTACCCAGGACCTGCATGTGTCCCAGCCGCTCGCGCTCTCGGGCCTTACATTTTATCTTATTGGGTTGTCTGTTGGCCCGCTTTTTGGTGCACCCTTGTCGGAGCTGTACGGCCGCCGGCCAGTGTACATTGTATCCATGCCGCTGTCAATGCTCTTCATCATGGGCAGCGGCCTGTCAAGGCATTTTGCTAGTGTGGCCGTGACGCGTTTCTTTGCAGGTACTTTTGCGTCCCCCGCCATGGCCGTCGCCGGCGGCACCGTCTCTGACCTCTGGCCGCTAGAAATGATTTGTTTTGCCATGACCGTTTTCAGCATTACACCGTTTATTGGAACCATTACGGGACCGGTGCTCGGTGGGTTTGTGGAGGAGGTCAAAGGATGGGAGTGGACCATGTGGCTGCACATTATTCTCATGGGCTCGACGGTGCCGCTTGTCCTCACAATGCGTGAGACGTTTGCACCGGTTATCCTGAGGCGAAGGGCTGTCAAGCGAGGTATCGTTTTAAAAAAGACAGACGTCAAGGCCTCTGACCGCATCATGGCGACCCTCAACTTGACTGTCCTGCAGCCGCTCAAAATCCTTGTTTTTGAACCCACTGTCCTTTGGCTTTCAATCTACACTGCATTCATCTTTTCAATTCTTTTTGGGTACTTTGAGGCCTACCCCATCATCTTTGGAGAGCTCTACCACATGAACAGTGGCCTTAGAGGGCTTTGTTTTTTGGGCATTGGGCTTGGCCTGTTGATGGGTTTCTTCATGGTCATTTTCATTGACCGCAAGTTGTTCTTCCCCATGAACCCAGATGGCACTCGTGGTCAGCGCGATGCAGACGGTAAAGTCTTACCGCCACCGGCAGAGGTTTTGTTGTTTCCTTGCAAAATCGCTGCTGTTTTGTTTCCAATTGCCATGTTTTGGCAGGCCTGGACCGCCAATGAAAACATACACCCGTTGGCCCCCATTGCCGCCGGCGTACCGTTTGGCATTGCCATTCTCTGCATCTTCCTTTGCGTCATTTTATATTTCTCCTTTTCATACCCGCCTGTCATTCTTGCCTCGGTCATTAGCGCCAACAACCTGCTGCGGTACTTCATGGCCTCCATCTTTCCGCTCTTTGTCCCACAAATGTATCACCGGCTTGGCATTAGTTGGGCCTCATCTCTGTTTGGGTTTCTGGCAGTGGCCATGGCGCCCATTCCGTTTATCTTTGCAAGGTACGGGCCGGCCCTAAGAGCCAAGTCAAGGTTTCACAGGCGTATTAGGGAAGAGGCTGAGAGGGCCGCCCTGCACGACCATGAAGCAGAGGCGGAATTGGAGATTTCAGAAGTCTACTCGTCACATTCAAGAGCGTCTGAAAGAGTTTAAGTTGTTTAGTCCTTGTTTATATTTCATGATAATTATAAAAGAAGCTTGTCTACTTTTCAGATCGCGGTTCTTGCTGAGAATTTTTGAAAGCAACAAGTACCCACAAAAAAAAATTATACGCCATTGCAAAAGCCCCTCTGCAATAAATGATTAAATTCAATTCGTAACTAAATTTACTATCAAACCACTCAGCTGTGTGCATCTGTGACGCTGTCTCGCTTGGCTAGGAGCTCTATCAGGTACATGTTACGTGATATTGTAGCGCGCCATTACATAATTGTGTTGATTCTCAATTTACGTGTCCATCGTCAAATCTACAACTCCACGAACCGAACGCCTTTTCGAAACTCTCTAGAAAACAAGAAAACAATGAACGGCTTGGGGGTGCCAAACGGCAATATTTCTAGACGCCTGTCGGTATACCATCCCGACTCTTCCATTGACCAAACCAAGACCCCGGACGAGAGCGCGAGGGCTCTGGACGACGTCATTTCCAACGTGTCTGTGGAGTGGAAGGAGCTTGTGGCGGAGGACGCCAATACCTTGGAGGTGGCGCTCTCGCTGATGGACAAGAGTTCAATTGGTAAAGCCAAGTACTACTCGCGGTTCGATAGTTTGAAAAGCGAGCTGCAAGAAATGCTCAAGCTCATTGTGAATGGTAAGTAGTAGAGCATCCAACAACCCAAGACAACATGCCTTGAAAACTAACGTGTACGCAGACAATTACCAGGGATTCAATACGTCAATCGGCTCGTACCGCAGTGTGGTGCAGCATGTCTCTAACTCTCAAAACAATGTCAACGCGGCCAAGGAGCTTCTGATCAAGGCTCAAGGCGAGCTCGCGACAAAACGGCCGGTCCTAAAAGAACTTCGCCAGACCAGCAACGACTACAGTCAAATGATTCAAATCCTGGACGACATTGAAATCCTTAAGGCCGTTCCTGACAAGCTCGAACAACAAATTTCACAAAAGTATTTCATGTCGGCACACACAACGCTCGCAGACGCTTTGCGGACCGCCGAAAAGGACAACTTGCAAAGTCTGGCCACGCTCAAACCTATTAAAAGCTACTTGACACAGCAAGAAACGCAGCTTTTCAGCACGCTCATGAGCGAGTTGAACAACCACATTTACCTGAAAAGTCCTTACTGTGACAGCCGTTGGCACGCCTACAGACAAGCTGGCGGCACCTTTGGCAGTCTCGAGCAGGCATTAGAGGACAAGATTAGATTTGACTTGAGCGAAAAGTCGTCCTCCTTTAGCGAAACTTCATTGCTCGACACATTCTTGGCCTCTGCCAATAGCGAGTTTGTTGAAGAACAAAACGAAAACGCTGAAGAAAACTCATTCTATTACATTCGTCTCTTGATGGAAACGCTTGGTAATCTCAACCGGCTACCAAATGCGTTTGACATTTTGTTGCATGAACTGCCGATTGAATTGCACAAGATTGTTGAGAAAACCATTGCAGAGGTGAGTCAACGGTTCCCCAAATCGTTCAACATCCCCAGTTCAAAGTCTCCATATGCGGTGTTTGAGATTGGATTGTCGGCAGGGGATAACAGACTTGCTGCTCTCAAGGATCTCACTTGGACTTTGTATAGCAAATTTATTGCTGTCCTTCAAGCTCATCGTGTCATTTACGAAGTGGCCCAAAACATTTACGGCAACCATGGAACCCAGGAGAAGGAAGGGCCTCCACCCTATGATTTTTCGACTGTTTACAGCATGGTTGAAAAGGAAGTTAATGCTCTTTTGAGTACCTACGTCGTGGACAAGAGCATATCTGCAACGTCAAACCAGAGCAACAAGTCGATCAAGCTGGCCCTCAACAAGGGCGCAGGCATTCTAGAAAAACGGCCGCGAGACAAGACCAAGCCCATCTTTAAATTTACAAGTATAGACACCAAGCAGCACGAGCTCAAGGAACAAAACGACATTCTCAAGCAAGCTTTTGAAAAATCAGTGCCTGGACTTGTGTCTTCAGCTGGCAACACTGATTACGACGAAACCTTTAATCCTTATCTATCGACCGAATCGTCTGCAACCCATACCTTACTCGTCACACCCAGCTTTTTCAACATTCGGGTAATGCTCGAGCCTACCGTCCAATTCTTGCAAAAAGCGTCCACCGTTTTCCCACCAAAGGTCTTAAAACCCAGTGGCGAGATGATTGAAACGTTTTTGGTTGAAATGTGTTTGCCGCAACTTGAAATCGCGCTGTCCCATGTCTATGAAGCACTGTTGACGGGGCCGGCTCAAGGTGGGGTAGACGTGTTTGAATACTCCAACAAGTGGCACAATGTCTCCAAGCTTCCAATCTTGCAAGCGGTCATTTCATTCTCTGAAATGCTGCAACGCACGAGCGCCTTGCTGGGCATGACCAACTTGTACAGAAAGCACTATGTGCAGCTTGTCCTCAATCTCATTCGTAGATTTACCAGTTTGGTGAAAGAACACTACGACAGCAAGGTTGTGTACCAAGAAACAAGCGAGGAGCGAAATGCCGGATACACCAATGGCCCGACCAAGGTCACCACCAAGCGCAAACTTGCTGCCACCTGGGCAAGCTCAGAGACGACCCGCAAGTTGTTGACCTCTGCTAGTTTGTTTGAGTACGATGAGGATTACAGCGAGTCCTCCACTGAGCCGCCTTACAGACCAGAATTTGATTTTTACCACAGCAAGCGGTCTGCACAAAAGGCCAAGCACAGAACTCCCATCACTGAAAACGACCTGCTCAGTTTCTCCATGTTCCAGGGTATTGCGGCCTTGGCGACTTCTTTGCGCTGGTTCAGTGTCAAGCTGCGACAGTTACGGAAAGTGGGAGAGACTGAGAAACCAGACGATACGGCAACAGGAAGCACTTTAACAACCACGTTAAGGAGAAGGTGGATCCTAATGGAGGAAATCAAGAGCATTGATTCGGAGAGCAGGTCTATTGACGATTACGATGTGACTGATTTGGGAATTACGCTGGCCGGCGAGTCGATTACAGAGTTTGACAAGGAAGTGGATAGCATTGACCAGCTCTGCGAGACTTGCATTTTGACTTTAAAAGCCGACCTCAGATGCCGCACGATATACTACATTGACAAGACCATGCAAGAGGGCGAGTACTACCTGCCAGCGGACACCGACGAGTGCGACAGCTACGTTGGAAAGCTCGATAACGACATTATCAAGTGTGACGCGGTCTGCACCGAGGCGCTTGTAGAAGGCGATAAAGCCGTCATCAATGCCGGTCTGGCCAAGTTCATTGACGAGCTTCTCATTACCTCCGCCGAGGGCCTGCCCCACCTGAACGAGCACGGCGTCAAGAAAATGAACAACAACATTCTTGTCCTCCAACAAATGTTCAAATCCATCAACCTCACCCCACAGTCCGTCAACTTCACCCGTTCCATTGCATTCTACGACCTCACCAAATCCACCTCCCAGCAACTCCTCGACCTCGCCACCCAGCGCAAAACACCTTTTACCCACGACGAGCTCAAGTGCGTGCTGAGACTCATCCGGAGCAAGACCGTGCGCCGCCATGAACTGAGCGGCCGCCGCGACTTGATGCAGAATGAAAAGTCGGCGTTGCATGAGGATCTGGTCAAGCTGCATGACTGCTACTGGGGCAGTGAAAAGGTAGAAATGTAAACAACAAAAGACATGTATCAATATTCAATATGAATTCTAGAAAGATTTGTTTGTGAAAGAATAGCCATCCTATTCGTAAGTTGAAAGAGTAAAAAGAAAGTTGTATAAAACGTTGACTGTGTAAAAAGAATGACAACCGAGGGATTCGAACCCTCGCCTCCGAAGAGATAGGAACCTTAATCCTACGCCTTAGACCAACTCGGCCAGATTGCCAATTTTCTGAAACAAAACTTTTCTTGTTTAATATAAAGTGTTTTAGAGTCAAGCTAACGTTGTAAATATTTTTAGGTATTTTGTTGTGAATCAAGCAGTGTTTTGATAAAATATATTTTGAAAAATTGTTCTGAATAGTGAACTTTGACTTTTTGTTCTCAGATGCTTTCAAACATGCAATATGCTTTTTGCAAAAAATGCAGCTTCTTGTAGAGTCCAAATCCTGAGTAAAAGATTGTAAATATTAGCATTGCAATTCAAAAATATTGCCCAATGTATTAATGCAGAGATATATACACTTTCACTCTCCTGGGGCAGTAAGTCGCCGTACCTACAATAGACATCCGGATATTTCCGGCAAATATTGGTGCGACTGACTTGTATTAACAAGACCCCACTTTGCTAGTTTTGTGGTCTCTTTCATGGCCCCAAGCTGTAAAGAGGTAGCGGTCCACGCCTGTCACATAACTGAGTAACTATCTCAAGACCATGTGTTTGCAGATTTCCTATCAGTTCCAAATACCCACATCATTGTCGAAAATGAGGTCGGTGCAAATTCTCAGTGTTTGTATTTGTGAGGCATTCCAGTTTCATCTACAGAATGCCGTCCCAACTCAATGGCGTGCCCATGTTTCTCCAGCAGAACCCATGGTGGTCTCTTTTCTTTTTCGCTAAATCCGCACATTTTTTTTCGAGCCGGCCGTTTGTTGACAGCGGCTCTCGACGGGTACTTGGCTCGCCGCGAACCGTTTGCGTGCTCCTACCCTTCACTGAAGTAGGCGCCATTACCTACCCGTCACTGTAAAAACGGCGCCTTTCATACTCTCGCAGCCCTAGCCCTGTATGGGAAAACGGTTGATAAGGCTCCCAAGTGCGGCATCAACCCAAACGTAAATGAAGAGCTCTTCACACGAGAAAACCAAGTACAGGCAGTGGGCCACTGAGTATAAATACGCCTGGTCAAGGCCTGTTTTGTCTGGCTTTTTATTTCTTCTCGTTTATTTCGAAGCGACAAAAAAAAGCCGTTGAAGTTCGAGTTTAATTAGAATTTCACCCAAAGTCCCATTTTGGTGGAAAGCACGAATCATTTTTTTTTTTCCAGATGACAACCTCCGAGTTCGATCCTCTCCAGTCTCCTTCTCACTGTCCACACCCGACGACGCCGCAGAAGAAAACACCAGCAGCCATGCCTCGCTTGCCCGACTTGACGACTGCACTGAAGCATTCTGAGAGATGCCTGGCAAACATTGCGAGGAATAATGGCAAGTTCAACATCTTTGTCTCGCAGCGCGACACTGAAAACGTCCTCTCTGATACGCGGAAATCGGTCGAGCTGAATAAAGGTATGATTTGTGGACATAATGTACGCAGCACTTTTGCTAACAAATGGACAGAGCTTTCTGGTCAAGTGTTTGCTCTTAAAGATAACTACTGCGAGCCCCAATTACCGACTACATGTGGATCAAAGGCACTAGAAGGTATGGCACGAATCAACCCGACTCTCACGACTGAAAAATTCTAACAACCTGCAGGATACATGAGCCCCTACGAAGCTACAACAAGCCTCCTTTTAAGGCAGGCCGGCGGCACATACATTGGCAAAGTGAATATGGACGAATTTGCAATGGGATCGAATAACGTCATCTCTACATACGGCCCATGCAACAATCCCTGGTTCGACCCAGAATCTGAGCCCAGCCGCTCAACGGGAGGCTCCTCAGGTGGATCTGCTGCCGCTGTAGCCGCTGACATGTGCGACTTTGCTCTCGGTTCGGATACTGGTGGCTCCGTGCGACTGCCAGCGGCCTACTGTGGTGTGGTCGGATACAAGCCTTCCTACGGATTACTATCGCGCTACGGTTTAGTGGCATACGCTCAGAGTTTCGACACAGTGGGAATCCTGTCAAAGGATGTCACTACAGCCGAAAATGTATTCAACGTCCTCAACAAGTACGACGAAAACGACCCAACGTCATTAAAACCAAGCGTCCGAGACCAAATATTAGCAGAAGTCGCAAAGAAGGAGTCCAAGGACAAGTTGACAATCGGCGTGGTCAGTGAGACGAATCTGGATTTGGCACCAGAAGTTTCAGAAGCATGGATCAAGTCGCTCGAGTACCTACGTGCTCAGGGCCACCGCATCGTGACCGTCTCGGTTCCTTCCATTAAGCATGCTTTGCCCACATACTTTGTTCTTTCCCCATCCGAGGCCTCGTCGAATTTGGCCCGTTACGACGGAATAAGATACGGCTACCGTGCGGGCAAGGACCGCGAGGGCGATATCCTTTACGCCCCTACCCGTTCTGAAGGTTTCGGCCACGAGGTGCGCCGCCGCATCATGCTGGGTGCATTCAACCTCTCGTCTGACTTTTTCGGCGACCATTACAGACAAGCTCAAAAGGTCCGCCGCAAGGTCCAGCAAGAATTCAACACCATCTTTAAGACCAAAAACGTCTTGGCTTCGACTGAAATGGTGGTCGTTGGAGAGCCCCAGGAGAAGGTGGACGTCATTTTGGGACCCACGTCGAGGACACAGGCGCCGTCTCACGAGCAAATCTATGCCGAGAAGGGGTCGACAGAGTCATACGTGAACGACGTCCTGACTGTCCCTGCCTCGCTGGCTGGTCTCCCCGCCATTACAGTTCCTATCGGCCATGGTAGAGAAACCGTGGGCATGCAAATTTCGGGCCAGTTTGGCGATGACAAGCTTGTCTTGCAAGTCGCCAAATCACTAGAAGGAGTCAACTCTTCATAGACCGCCTCTCGCTCATTGTTTTTTTTTTTTTTTTTGTTTTTGTTTTTTTTTTAGTTGTTTTCATAGATAGATAGATGTTACAAAGAAAACAATCTGTAATTAATAGCATATTTGAAATTATCATTATTACATGACTTTAATAAATATTAAAAAAATAATGCCCTTCATCAGAATAAAAAGAGCTTTATAAATGCATATACTGTTTATTTGTTTTTCTCAGAAAAGAAGATTTCAAGCGTAAAAGTCAAAACTTTTGGCCATTTCTTCCTCCATTCTTTGGCTTTGCTCAATGCTTTCAAGAACAGTGTCTAGTTTTACCTGCAGAGCAGAAATGATGGTGTTGCGATCCCAGTTGAACCTTTCCGACCAGAGAGAATCAATCAGGGCAGAATTGAGTTGCTCAATCCTTTCAATTGAGAGACTGCTTGTCTTTTGCACAAGATTGGTAGAAAATTGCGCCAGAAGAGATTCGTCAAGGGTAAAGTCGGGATGAGGTTCAGGTTCCTTAGGGGGTGCCAACTCATTAGACGGTGCCTCAACGACTTCCTCCACGGGCTTCTCGGTCTCGGTCGTAACTTCTTGGTCGATAGCTTCTTCTTCTGAAGGCTTGTTGATATCCTCCATCGTAACATCTCCAAGGGGCAAATCTTGTTGAGTATCCTGGTCAGCTTGCGGAGCTCCATTGGTCTGGGTATCACTGTTGGCAAAGAAGGGAGAAACTTCGGGGCCAGTAATAGCCGTCTCACTTAAAGCTGGGTTGTCCTGCAATTGCAAGGTTTCGGTGTTGTTCTGGTACTCCTTTAATTGTTTCTCCTCTTCCCTCTTTTTGAGCTGCGCACAATCAGCAATGAATTGCGCGTCTGCATTGATTTCATCAATGTAGACTTCGGTGTTGGTAAGCATTTCGCTGGACCTCATGATTCTTTCCCTGTCCCCGCTGGTCAAGCTATCCTTGTGAATCTTTTTGACGTCTCTCAAAAACTCTCTTGGTTCGCTGTAATACCCGTTCCAAAGGCGCTCCTCAATGACTTCCAAATCCATGTTGTAATACTTCTTGCCACTGCTCACTTCCAAAATCATGTCGTCATCAGTTTTGGTGTAAGCCGGTTGGACTGCCATGGGTAAAGGCAAAGGGTCCAACAGGTGGAGCAAATAAATAATTTCCACAATGGGCTTCTTGAATTTTTTGTATCTGATTTTCAAGGGATCCATGATTCCAGACAGCTTGATTTTCAACTTGTTCTTCAACTGCACATCACGACGTTTTTTTATCTTCTCTTCAGCGTCCGTCAACGGCTTTTCGGTCTCTGGAGGTGCAATTGGCAGAACTTCGAGCTCGCGCTTTGGCCGATTTTCCAAGTCAGGAAAATCATTGGGAGTGCTTTTGACGTACTTGATGAGGATTTCGAAAAACTGTTGCCTTGACTCTTCAGTGGATGCTGGAATTTGGTAGAAATTCTCTCCACTGTACCCAAACATGGAATTGATATCTGGGTCAATGACTTGATCCTTGTCAGCCATGGCAAGAACCAAAATGTTTTCACTGACTTTGAGCCCACGCAGCCAACTAGCAAAAGTCCGTCGCGCGGTGTCACTCAAAGTGGCCCACCACATGTCAACATTGGGAATAAACAAGACGCTGGGGGTGTGGCGTCTCAATTCAACAAGAAGTTGAACCATTACAGCCTCTAGACTTCGGGCACTATCGCTGATGAGGGTACCAAGATCGAAAGACTGGACATGGAAGCCTTCCAGGTGATGAAGCATTGCAGCTCCAAGATACTGTTGACCCATTCCAGGAGCACCGTAAACAAGGAGTCTTGGTCTAAACACTCTGGACGTTTGGAACTGTCGAGTAGCTTCGATACGGTGGAATCCGCCGTCTTCGTCATCAAAATCCTCGAGCATTGCTTCCTCCAAGGGTGTAATTTTTTTCTTTCTGGGAATGAGATTATCCAATTTTGTCTTCAACTCGCTTAGAGGACCTGCCAGTAATGGCTCAATGTGTCTTGGTAACGGAATGGCGTTGCTCGAAGTGCTTCTTGCACTGGAAGGGATAATTTTATCAATTGACTTCATAAAGTCTCTCGCTGCCACGTGGATTGTTGTGGGGTCGATCAATAGCTTGTCTTTGCTTTGGTAGATTTGAGGATACCTTCTTTGAATAGCAGCCAAAGCAGCCTCGGTACATAGCGCACGCAAGTCTGCACCACCATAGCCTTTCGTGGCGCGCGCAATATGTTCGACAAAGGATTCCTCCAATGGTTTCTCCCACTTTCGCGTGTGGATGCCAATAATTTTCTTGCGAGCATTAAAGTCGGGTAGAGGGAAGTAGAACTCACGGTCGAAACGGCCAGGGCGTCTGAGGGCAGAATCTACAGAGTCAGGTCGGTTGGTGGCGCCAATCACAATGACTTGACCTCTATTGTCCATACCATCCATGAGCGCCAAAAGAGTTGACACGATAGAAGCGTGAATCTGCTCTTGTTTGCTAGATCTCACAGGAGCAAGACCATCTATTTCGTCAAAAAAAATGATACTGGGTTGATTATTTTTGGCCTCCTCGAACAAGAGTCTCAATTGACGCTCAGCCTCACCGACCCATTTCGACAAAATGTCTGCACCTTTACGCATGTAAAAGGTAACTTTTTTCCCTTCGCTTGAGCACGACGCGGCAAGTGCACGCGCCATTAGCGTTTTTCCTGTTCCGGGAGGACCGTGGAATAGAACGCCACGAGGCGGGGTTACACCAAATTTTTGATACACCTCAGGGTACTTGAGCGGGAGGGACACCATTTCCTTTAGTTGGTCAATGTAATTGTCAAGACCACCTACCACGGAGAAGTCTATGTTTGTGTCAATTCCTAACGGGTCCGAGTCTGCCAATTGCGTCTTCTTGCCCTTAACAGGGGCAGCTCCGATTGCATTTCCGCCCTTTTGTCGAACATCGTCGTCTGAGGAGTCAGAGTCTTGCACACCACCAGCGGCCTTGAGGGCGCCTGGATTGTTGTTTTGACCAAAGATAGGCAATAGCCCAGCACCAAACGGGCCACTAGTCTTGAACAATGACCTTTGAGGAGCAGCTTTCCTTTTTGCTGGTGCAGAAGTACCAAAGTCTACCGGTTCGTCTAACGGCGGTGGAGGTAAAATCTGATAATTGACTTCCTTTCTTGCTCTGAGATGCTTCCGTCTAGGGGGTGGGCTGTCGCTGTCTTTCAGTTCTCGAAGTTCATCTTCCAAGGTTGGAAAATCATCTTCTGACCCTAGCTCGTCTTGCTGTCTCCGGCGGCCCGATCGACGCGGTTGCAGTCTCCTCCCAGCTCGTCGTGGTCGTTTCCTAGGTCGTTCGTCGTCAGAGTCTGATGCAATAAAGTCGCGTTCCTCCTCGCTTTGACTACTGTCCTCGTCTTCGTCTATGGATTCATCTTCGTCCTCTTGATATTCTTCTTCGTCGTCTTCGACGTGCCGTCTGCTAGAAGAACGCGTTCGGGGCGCACTTCTTCGTTTAGAATTTTTCTTTCGACGGGGTTTTCCATAGTCGTCATCTGACGGTTCTTCGGTGGGATTTGTATCGTCATTTTCATCGTCATCAGCTATCCGGTCTAGTCACGTTAGTTTCAGTTATTTAGAGTCGATAAATGCACAAGCTCACCCTTTTTCTTCTCATTCGCACCATCGTCGCTATTGCTTGCGCTTTCAGCATACGACGTCACTGTTTTCTTTCTTGTGCGTCGGATTGTCTGGAATATATTATCGTCTTCATCATCGTCCTCAATGTGCCGAGAACGTTTATGCGGGTGAGGCATCTTGCAATGCCTTTTGAAAGTGTATATGGGAAAAGCTTGTCTGTGCTAGTGGGGCTGGGAATCTGGTGTATTTTCGGTGATGACTAACGAACCTCCATGAAATCGCGGACAAAAACACCTTTTTCGAAGAACTTGGCTTCGGCAAAACCAGAAGCAAGAACTGTTTGGCAAGGAAAGCAAGACTTGATAGCCGAATTAGCATGCAATTGCGTGGGCGTCGCTCCAAAGCTCTCTTCTGGAGCAGCAAAAAACAACAGTACCTTCTCTGGCAAAGGCAGCGAACGGAGCAGGTCAAATTTTCCAGGTCCTCAGAGTTCCTGATCTGAACTTTTCACAAACAAAACTTTGATCTGGAAAAAAAAAAAAAAAAAAAAAAAGACGGACCAGATCAAGCGAGCGACCTTCGAAACGTTCGAATGATGGTGTTGGGTGGCGGCGAAGCGGGCAATTGAGCTCTCCGTGGCCAGTTCTGGCTGTGTTCTGTCGAGGCGACTGCTGTGGGTCGTGGTTTACTGAGCTGGAGGCTTGTCTCTGAGCGCGCAGGCGTGGAGTAGCGGCGGGAAACGGGCACGGCAAAAGCGAAAAACGAGCGCGGAGTGGATTTTGAGCGTTTGCAAAGGAAACGTTTTGGCGGGCGGGAATTGGGAGGGTTCAAGCACGCGTCGGATTTGGTAATCGCTTAATAACGCGCGCCAGCAGTGGTGGCAGTGAAAAACGCTGGTAAAATTGGGGCTAGGGTAGGTGTTACCACACTTTTGCTGTACTTGGGCTAAGAGGCTGATCTCGAGCCTTGCGCAGTCCACCACTTCGACAACCAAACCACCATGATCGACTTTTTCACGGTATTCAACACGGGCGGCGTGGTCCTGTGGCAAAAGTCCTTCTGCTCGACTTCCGACAGAATTACAAACGCCCTTATATCCGACATTTTCATTGAAAACAGAACAAACGAAAAGGCACTCTACCAAAAGGACAACTACTCCGTTAGATACTCGGTAGTCAATGAACTCGGACTGATCTTTGTTGTAAGTGTTGATTCAATTTGCGCTTTATTTGAAATGCCATCCTAACTCAAACTCACTAGTCTGTCTACCAATCAATTCTCCAACTCACCTATGTCGATGAGCTTATTGCCAGTGTACGCACCATCTTCCTTTCGCTGTTCAAGGAGCAGCTTCTAGAGTCCAAAAAGAACGAAGAGCCCTACCCTGCGAAGTTGAACTTTGAAAAGTTCAATGCATTGTTTGACTTGCGACTTTCTGAACTTGAGAATTTGAGAACGGTGAAGCCTGTCCCGCCCAAGGAAGTCGAAGAAGTTCTCGAGTCTCCGGCTGATTCAGCTGCTAGCACTCCTCTTGATACGCCTGACAGATCTCTTAATAGCAGTCCGGCTCTCAAAAAGACCCGGAGAGGTGGTCGCTCCAAAAACAAGCAAGCTTCTCTTTTGGAAGAAAGTAAAAAGAAGGCGGTCTCGAAAAAACAATTTAGAAAGTGGGGCGAAGACGGAATGGCCGATGTCGACAATGGAGAGGTTTTGGATTACTCGAATGCAAACGACAATGATTCCTTGGTGTCTCACGACTCTGCCAACGAAGTCGTTGGCGATCTCAGTAACTACGGTGCTGCTACCAAGAAAGGCGATTTCATGTTGAAGGAGCTTTCAAACGAACTCAACTCAATTCTTGACAGTAAGGATGAGACTGAAAGTACTCAAACCTCAGGTGGTGCATTTTCATTTTTCAGAAACATTGTCGGCGGCAAGACGCTGACCGAGGATGTGTTGAAGGATGCACTTACTGCCATGCAAAGCCACTTGATGAAAAAGAATGTCGCAAATGAAGTCGCTGAGCATCTTTGCAACACTGTCGAAAAGTCTCTTGTCGGCTCCAAGACAAGCAACTGGACCTCTGTGGAGGCCACAGTGCGCCTTTCCATGACTGAAGCTCTGCGCCGTATCCTTACCCCCAATACGTCTGCTGACCTTCTTCACGAAATCCACTCAAAGCTCAAGACCAACTATTCCAGCTCTGAGAGTTCACCCCGACCTTATGTCATTTCAGTAGTGGGAGTCAATGGTGTGGGCAAGTCAACCAACTTGTCAAAAATTGCATTTTGGTTGCTACAAAACAAGTTCCGTGTATTGATTGCTGCTTGCGATACATTTAGAAGTGGTGCAGTCGAGCAGCTCAAGGTCCACGTTCGTCGTCTCCAGGAGTTGACCCAACGTCTCGGAGCTGGAGACGTGCAAATCTTTGATGAAGGTTACGGCAAGGATGCCGCCGTCATTGCACAAAAGGCCATTGAGTACGGCCAACGCAACAAGTTTGACATTGTTCTCATTGACACTGCAGGTCGTCGCCACAATGATGAGCGCCTCATGAGTTCTTTGGAAAAGTTTGGCAAACTGGCCAACCCTGACAAGATTGTCATGGTGGGTGAGGCCTTAGTTGGAACCGACTCCGTTCAGCAGGCCCGCAACTTCAACGCCTCGTTTGGCCCCACTAGAAACCTGGACTTTTTCTTAATTAGTAAGTGTGACACAGTTGGAGATATGATTGGAAGTATGGTCAACATGACTTACTCTACTGGCATCCCCGTCCTGTTTGTTGGTATTGGCCAGACATACACTGATCTGCGAACGCTGTCTGTGGACTGGGCTGTTAACTTGCTCATGAGCTAATCTGTCTGCCATCTTTTCTAATGTCTTGTTTTACCTTGTTTTGAATTTATTTTTGATCTTGTTTTATTTCCATGTATCATGTAAAAAAAAAAACCTAACTATCGAACTATCAACACGAATAGGTAACCAACCTCTTTTTTTGGGCGGAGTATTTTTTTGCGAATCAACTTTGGGTGAGTTTTGGCCATCATCAATTCGTTGCACCCTTCTGCGACAAACTGGCTTTAAATTTTCATCCCTGATGCTAAGAGCACTCAAGTCTAAGACACCTGCTAGAGGTTTTTCTCTGGTGAGCTCGTCTCGAGCTTTCCAGAGAGTCGGTGCTCTGAATGCAGCCAAGCCTGCTGCATTTAAGTCATTCAATAGACTCTACAGCTCACACTACCTCGCTGATACCAACGCCCCCATTTGCAAACTCGAAGCCAAGGCTCATTTCAACGTTTTGTCGGATAAAGAAAAGCTTTATGCTCACCACATGTCTCGCGCTGCTCATCATGGTACTCGTATAGTCCTTCGCCAGGTTTCGCCAGAGTCCGAAGCCATTTATGACATCATCCTCATGCTCCACCTCGCCGTCAAGGGTGATTGGGCCCAGTACGTCAAGTGCAGAGCCATTCAGGAGCAAGACTTGAACTTGTTCTTGGAGTATGCATCTCAGGTTCTGTCCAACTTGGGCAACTACAAGTCGTTTGGCGATACAAAGTTTGTGCCCAGAGTCAGCAAAGAGGCCGTTGAAAAAATGGTGATCAGCGTTCCCGAGGTCATGGACCTGTGGGAATCTGTGAAGGACGCCATTTGGAGTACGGAGGACGAGAAGAAGGTCCTGCTCGGATTCGAAACCGACGGCCACACGACGACATACTACGGTGGCAATGTGAGCAAGGAAGTGATTGAAGCAGTGCAGGAGGTTGTCAGCAAGGAAGGCATCCTTGCCGAAAACTCCAGACTATTCAAGACTGGCGAAGGAGAGTACGAGTTTAGAATTGCTAGTGCTGAGGAGTCTGGCCCCGAGGGCGTGTACGAGATCCCAGGTGGACTTGGAAAGGTCACGCTTGTGTACGGAGACCACGCCCCCGAGATGGCCAACATTGTAAAGGCATTGGAAAGCGCCAAGGAGTACGCTGCCAACGATACTCAGACCAAGATGCTGGAGGCCTACATTGATGCATTTAGAACAGGTAGCATGGCTGCCCACAAACAGTCTCAAAGCCTGTGGGTCAAGGATATTGCTCCCAGTGTAGAGACCAACATTGGATTCATTGAGACCTACCGTGACCCTGCTGGTGTTAGAGGCGAGTGGGAGGGACTTGTGTCCATGGTTAACGAGGAGCGCACCAAGAAGTTTGGTGCACTTGTCTCTGCCGCCCAGCAGTACATTGACAAACTGCCCTGGCCCAAGGAGTTTGAAAAGGACACTTTTACTGCCCCCGACTTTACCTCTTTGGAGGTTCTTACTTTTGCTGGAAGCGGCATCCCGGCCGGCATCAACATCCCCAACTATGACGATATCAGACTCAGTGTTGGATTCAAGAACGTTTCCTTGGGTAATGTGCTTTCTGCAAAGGGCACTGACGAGAAGGTGACGTTTTTGGGTGACGACGACGCCGCTCTTTACGAAAAGTATCACAGTCCGGCTTTTGAAATGCAAGTGGGCATCCATGAGCTTCTGGGTCACGGCACTGGCAAGCTCTTGTCTGAAAACGCCGACGGAACCAAAAACTTTGAGTCTGCGCCTGTCAGTCCCATCACGGGCAAGCCCATCACCACTTTTTACAAGGCTGGCGAGACTTGGGGAAGCAAATTTGGTGCCATTGCCGCCAGTTACGAAGAAGCCCGTGCTGAGACCGTTGCCATGTACTTGGCTTGCGACAGCTCGCTGCTGGAGATCTTTGGCCACAAGGGCCAAGAGGCCGACGATGTGCTCTATGCCGCCTACTTGCAAATGGCCCGCGCCGGTCTTCTTGCTCTCGAGTTCTGGGACCCCGCCAGCAAGAAGTGGGGCCAGGCCCATATGCAAGCGCGCTACAGTATCTTGCAAGCCTTCTTGCGCGCGCCCGCCGCCCCCAATGGCGAAAAGTTTGTCGAGCTTGTCCACTCCAAGCCCGATTTCAGCGACTTGACGCTGACCCTTAACAAGTCGCTGATCCAGAGCATTGGCAAGCAGTCCATGGCCGACTACTTGCAAAAGATCCACGTCTACAAGTGCAGCGCCGACTACGAGGCCGCCAAGCAGCTTTACGACGACATGACGCATGTGGGCGAGGACATGGCGCGGTTCCGCAATGTTGTCATGAAGAAGAAGATGCCCCGCAAGCAGTTTGTGCAGGCCAACACGGTCAAGACCGAGTCCGGCGCCGTTGAGGTGAAGGAGTACGAGGGCACGCCCCGCGGCATGATTCAGAGCTTTGTCGACCGCCGCGTTTAATTGAAGTCTTTTTGCGCTTTGCTGACCTCCATTGCATGTAAATAACCCACCGAGTTTCTTTCTTTCCTTACTAGAGAGAAGGGGACTTTTGTATATAATTCTTCTCAACCTGAATAAACAATCCTGATGATGTTCATGAGTACAATTTTCCGGCTTTTGATAAAGACTCGGGAGTTGTTTGGGTACACAAAAAGCCAAGACGGGTGTGGTAACTTCTGGTACCATCGAGGCATCGACAACCCACAACTTCTGACTTGCACTGTGTAAGCTTGTAAAGTTGATGCATACCTTCGACTTCTTTTCCCTTGTCCTTTTTCTTTTTTTTTTTCTTTTCACGGTTTTGTTTTGTTGCGTGGAAGTCCACAGACTCGAAGGGGTCTCGTTTCATGGGCTTGTTCACATTCATGCTTGTTTTTCGCTTCCGCAACCTGCCCGCCCTGTATGCAATAACTTACGTTACAAATACCAAACCGAAACCAAAAAAAAAAAAAAAAACAAGCGGAACAAAAGCAAGCCGCCCCAAAACTTTTAGCCTCAGGAGTCCGCCGCTTTGCGCTTGCAAGCAAAAAACCGCCCCGCGGAGAAAAAAGAAACAAACTTTGGCGGGTTGTAGACGGGTTCTGACAAATTCTCAATCCAAGACAATACCCAAGTTCATAACTAGCTTTGGCTCAACTCTTTTAAAAACAAAGATGAGTCCAGTTACCTCGTATTTACATGGAAAACAACAAATCAGGAACAAACCCCCAAGTTTAGCGTTTTTGTAGGAGAACTTGGTTAGTGTCAAAATTCTCGGAAACATATGGTCATTCAAAGAAGAATAGAAGCCCCCGGGGGGTTGTTTGGTTTAAAACGGGAGTTGTCTTGGTTCTTGTGGCTGGAGTTTGTTTGCCTTTGATCAAGCTCCATTTATACAAAATTGGGTGGGGATAAACCTGGAGATGTTATACTGGCCGGATAGCCGGTCCACATGCTTTCCAATATACCTGCCATGGTATACAAGTCCGTCGATATCTAGATTCTAGACGTTGTATTTCAACAATTCCGTATTTTTTTTTTTTTTTTTTTTCACCTTGAAAAGAGAAGGTGACACATTCGATGGGCATCGCTTCAATGATCCCCCAAAAGTTTTAACTTTGCCTGCCCTGATGAATTATTTCGAAACATTGCGCGAAACCTTATGAGCTTGTCACTATACACAAGGGCTTCTTTAAGACTTTAACTGAACCTCACCTTTCTTGTAAACCAAGTTTTGCTGGCTAAAATGGCACGGTTTATTTCATAAATCGAGCTTTTTTGAAGCATAAATTTAGACCATCGTTTAAACAAGTCACATTGATTATAGATTTGGGATCAAGTTCCTGACCAAGGTTGTACCATCACTTGAACAAAAGCTGGCAGTTTTCTTCCTCAAGTTTCACTATCCATTCATTTCCTGTTATTACACGTATGGACAATGCCCTTGGGCCTCAAATGCCCTCTTATTCCCACGGGTTGATTTGTCGCTTGTTGCATGATAATGAGTTGAACGAAGTTTCTTGAGACATACCGTTTGTTCCAAAAGTCCCTTCTCTTTTTTGTCACACGTTTCATCACCAAGGGAACCCCAAGTTCCGGTGCTTTTGAGGTTCCAGCTTTTAGTTTTTTGTTGCATGAGAAAACAAAACTCATGTCCAACTACGACTTTACCAGCAGTGACGGTAAGTTGGCCTGGATTTGACTTGGCTACATGGCCTTTAAGGTCGTTCGTGTTTGCTCATCTCGGTTACGCTGCACCTCGACCTGTATGTCTTTCATTTGATCTCTGCCAAATCTTGGTTAGCTAGTTACGATAGAATTACCCTAAACCTTGCCTGTTATCTCAAAACCTAACCCAATGGACTAGGAAGCGCGATGAATCGTCAAGCAGGGACAAACACCTTGGTGAAATGAGATAAACTACGGGAATAAGAAGTAGCTACTTGGTTCTTCAGACCCAAGAAACGCGTCAACATCAATCATCAAGTAGGTACATAAGTTGCCCATGATTTGCCAGTAACACCATCAGGTTAGCACCTAAGCAATTACTTACGCGTCACGCGTTACGCACTACGGGCCCACAAAGCAACCCAACTACTAAATTACTTACATACCCCCAAAAGCCAAAAGGCCAGACGTATCACTTGTACCAAGAAGAGTAAAGCATGGGCAATGGTGGTCCAGGCCAGAGCTTCAACAACCAACTAACAAACAAATAATTGATAAACAAACTAGCAAAATGGCCAAGTAGCCCGAGCAAAGCGGCCTCGGGACGGGCTCTTTATTACAAGCCAAGAACTACAAACTCTAGAGTCTAGCAAATGGATCGATTTCATCAAATATTAGACTTCATCATCCAGCACCGCCACAACCACAGTAAGCCCAACTCAGACTCCGGAATAAAAAATAAATAACAATATAAATCAAGGTTCGGCTACAGGCGCAAAGCAAATAATAATAAAAAATAAAAAATAAAAAATAAAAATCCAGGGGGCTTTTAAACAACTTTCAAGAATGCAGAAAACAAACCAACATTGGAAATTTCATGCCCCGCCCAATCACCAATCCAGGCATGCTCAACGTGTAAAGACTGGCCAATTGATGTATAAAAAAAAACATAAATTGAAAAAAATAAAATAGCTGTACAACAAATGAAGAAGAAAAAAAAAAAAAATAAAAAGAAAAACAAAAATTTATATAAATAAAGACACACAAAGAGTAGCCACTAGGAATACTCAATTTTTCAGAAAACCCGCTTCTTGACCCTTTCTCGACGCTTAGTTGGAAGCGACATTCTGAGTAAAGTAGCCAATAATGTTACCGCGAGGGTAGTACTCGCAGGCAAAGAACTGGGAGCCGTTGCAGTCAACAGTGGCACAGCCAATGGAAGTAGTGTCCTTCCAGACCAACTGGGTGAAATGGCCAGTGGCCTCGGTGAACTGGCCGGCAGCGTAGTCGTACTGCGAGTCCTCGTCGTACCAGGCCTTGATGGCAGCGTCGGGGTTGGCGTAGCCCATGGCAATGTTCTCACCGTAGGGGCCGCCAGAGTGGGCAAAGACACAGTTCTGGTTGTTGAGGTAGTCCTGGGCAAAGCTGGCAAGGGTCTCGTTCCAGGTAACGGCCTGTGCGCTGTGCTGGCTGCGGTAGTTGTTGGTGGTGGCAACACAGTCGTCAGCAAAGCTGTCGCCGGTAGAGGAAGAGCCAGTAGAGCTGGGGGCAGGGGCAGAGGAGCTGGGGGCCTGCGAGCTGGAGGGAGCCTCGGTAGGGGTGCTGCTGGAAGCAGGAGCAGAAGAGGAGGCAGCAGCCAAGGTGGTAGAGGGAGAGGGAGCCTCGGCAGCAGTGTCGACAGAAACAGTCACGACCACTGAACCACCACTAGAGGCGGCAGGGGCGTGAGAGTGCTGGAGGGTGCTGACAGCCGAGGTAGAGGCGGCCGAGAGGGAAGCAGCGACGGAGGAGGACTCGACGGCGTCCAAGGTGATGGGGTTGCCAAACTGGTCGACATAGACAGTGACGGCAGCGTTGACAGTGACGGCGGCCAGGTCTGCAGAGGAGGTGGCAGCGGCGGCGGTATCATCACTGCCCGCAGTGACGGTAACGTAGACATTGTCAGTAACGAGAACAGCGTCGGCGGTGTGGTAAACAGTCTCGTACTGCTGGGCGGCGGGGAGGGCGGCGACCAAGGAGGCCATGAAGGCAGAGGCGGCGAAAGAGGAAAAGAGCATTTTTAAAAAAAAAAAAAAAGTACAAAGGAACGACTTGAAGACGAAGTGAAAGTTAAAGGAGCGTGATATAGACCAGCTATAAAAGAGTGTTAGAAAGTTGAAAAATTGATGGTGAAGAAGTAAGAGAGAAAGGAGGAGACTTGAAAGGTTTTATATAGATTTTTTTTGGTCCTTTCACAAGAGTGGCCCATGATGGGATTAGAGTTGGAGGGTGGGTCAAAAGGGAGTAGCAGCGGTAGTGGAGAGGTGGTCGAGTACCCTGGAGCTGTAGGCGAGTGTGAAGATATGCAGACGTAGGGGAGATACTTACATTGTGCAGCAGTCGAGGGAGGAGGAGGTTCATGTACTGGGAAACAACAACAACGAGAGTGGGCGAGCAGAGGGACCGATGGACTTGGTGATGTGGGCGAGACGGAGGAAGTGGAAGAAAAGAAGAAGGATTTGGGGAATTTGCGGGACTGGCCAGAGTTTTTATACGAAACGAACATTTCACAGATTTCAATAGATTTCACCGAAGCTGGCAGAGTTGAAAGCCTTTGCAGAGATTAAAAAAGGCGAATAAAGAAAAAAAAAAAAAAAAAAAGCAAAACTAGGAATTGCTTTTTGCATAATACAACACTGGCGCTGTTGCAAGGGGTTAACCACGCACACGCAAAGAATTCCCAAAAAAAAAAGAAAAAATCAAGGTTAACCACAAGTGTTAACCAAATGTGTGGTTAGATGTGGTTAACAGCTGAGAGACGACTTCGCTGCCAGACTCGCCTGCCCAGTCCAGTGCCAGTTCAAGTTCAATTCAAGTTCAGTTCAAGTTCAGTTCGTGTCCTTGGCGGGTTCTGTGCAAGTCCTGTGCGAGTCCTGTGCGAGTCCTGTGCGAGTCCTGTGCGAGTCCTGTGCGAGTCCTGCGCTGTAGGCTTCAATCAAACGCACAGCACAGCGCAGCACCAACAAGCACAAGCAACACCAACGGACTTTCATGCCCTCAGCAACAAGCCTCGGCAACAACCCACAAGTCTCACGCTCACACACGCCCTGGTCCAACGCATTCTTCCAACAAGAACAAACACAATGCCCTTCATTCACGGCCTTCATTCACGGCGCCCTCCAGTCTCACTGTCCACATCGTCAGACTTGTTGACTTACTGGACACCCCTTTGCCCTTGGTCAATAATGATAATCATGGGTAGACGAAATGTAGGTGGAGCTCAATGTCTCAATGTCTCATTTGACGCACTTGTGCGTTCCTCTGGCTGTCCAAGCGACCGAGAAGCACATTCTCAGGAGAAAGTCTTGTGAACTGTCCTCCTTGACAGATCCACCCAACTCAAGTTTGTCATTCTTGAGACTCTTGAGACTCTTGAGACTCTTGAACCCTTCAACGATGATGTCTCACCCAATCCACTCACTCAAGTACTACTTCATTCAATGGTGCCTGTGATTTCATTTGCATTCCCTTTCAAACCGCCGTTCTTAACGTCCTGTTCCACTGGCAATCTCACAGAGTGGTATTCGGTTGATGATGGCGCCCACCGAGGTTGTCCATTCCAGACAGATCGCGGTACCTTTTTGCGTCCGTGTCGAGGTGCAGCGAGCACATGTTGAGCATTCCTAAACACCCTCGCATCATCATCAATCATCACAGATCCTCAATCAATCAATCAATCAATCAATCTAAGTATCAGCAAATCCATCAGCAAGTCGGGGACTGAACTGAACTGGTGGGCTCAACGGCCTTCTCTGCCCCTTTGTCGCCAACCCAACACAAGAAGCCCATGAGCCACCACCCATCTTGGCTGGAAGAACTTGTTCACTGTTTAGCCTTCACTGCTTTGCCAATCGCCTACACCATCACCAGCCATCCACTTACTTTGTATCTCGCTACTCGCTCTTTTAGACACGTTCATCGCTGGACCAAATGTAACTTGACTAGCCTCTCTCTCTCTCTCGAGGCTCTCGTTTAGCGAAGTTCAAAACTCAACTAGCGCTCATTCCAACTGTGGCAAAGTCTCATCTTCACTATTTTCTCCTGCAGCAGCGCAATTATTATTTTTTTTTTAATTTTATTTTTTTATTTTTTCCCTTCTTTGGATTTCCCACCTTCCAAAACAGGCCGCTTTGTGGCCAGAAACAGGCGCAAGCACAACCAAACGTGGGCAGCGAGAAAAAGGCCCTGCAAGGCGAGCAACTGCTTTGAAAAAGTCCCAGAACGCAAAGGCAAGAGAGACCGCCGTTGGCCCGTTGGACAAAACCCGCTCGAATCTCAGGAGAATTGATGTGTTTTTTGGGGGGTTCATGACGTACATACTTCAAAACCACCATGCCTCCTCTACGCACTGAAAGCCTAAGCACAACCACTACTACTTAGTACATACTCCAACAAAGCCATGGATCGAGTTCCCAAGTATTCGTTTGTTGGAAATTGGGATGGTTGGGTTCTTGAACTATTTCGGTTGTAAACCTTCTGTGCGCTCTAATTCACTAGCCCATCAATTTTGCAAGGTTTCGTTAGTTAGCCACAGATGTACTAGCAGTCCAGTCAAACACCGGACCTGCGATGCGAGATTGGCAGCACAGAAGAACACGCAAGCCCACTGGTATTTGGATCAACAAGAAACTCATTGCCAATCAGTGTACAGTGGGGTGGGGGTTCTTCCACATGTTGGTGACGTGGTTGGGGCTATCTCGGGGGGAGGTTGGGTCTTTTGTGGTTTGTGCCTGCGGATGATTGGCATAACAAGAACGTAAGGCAAGGGTAATATAGGATTAGGCACCAAACTTAAATCCCGAATTACAGTAGCCAACTATCACGTGATACATAGTTGATACATGATGAGGATTTTAAAAAGGTCCTAGAGAAGGTGAATGGGATTGTTTGGTTAGTAGACGGTGTCCTGTATGCCTTCTTTTCATTGATTGATTGCTCAAGAAAATAAGAGAAGGCCAGTTATGCTTTGCGTCGGGCCTTGTTGGTTGCGCTGGTGGTCGGTGCTTATTTTCTTTGTCAACAAGCGTTCAAGAATAATGGGTGGTTGGGTTCGGCATATAAACCCATCGTGAACTACGGCAACAAGCCGCGTTTCTTGTTCTCTGGTAACAGGTTGGGCCAAGTAACTGAGCTGTAAGCTGCTTCTGGATTGGGGCGGAAGAGAGCCTGCCACATGGGCTTTCTGCCAAAAAAAACAAACAAACAAACAAAACAAACGAGCTCGGTATTCGAGGTTTGTACATTTGTACTGTAAACAAGTTTGTATTGTCAGTAGGAAGCTGGGGGATGAACATTGGATTAAACTGGATTTGAATGGACCAGCTGATCAACTGCGCTGGAGTACAAATCAAACAGTTGCAGGGTTTTCCTATACACGCAAGTGCCCGCCCTGCTCACATGTATTATTTCTATTGTTTATCATGGAACTTCAACTTCTTGAAGCACAAGCCTTTGAATATTATTTTCTTTCAACGGCTCAAGACAACCCAACCTGCCTCAACCAGAAACCAGAGCCACGCTCTCCATATCCCTACTGCGTAACTAATCCAACGTAACTCACTTCTTCTTCTTCGTGAATGGCTTTTTGTCTTGTTCTGTTTTGCTTGTTGTTTGTGTACCGTGGTCCATTGGGGAGGCTGGTCTGTGAGGCTCTCAGGGCGGCCTTTCAACAAGGAAAAAAATCAAGCCCAACTTACAACAAGCCAGAGTTCAAGGCAGAAACATGCTTGTGCATGTGTCCACGCTACACTGGGCTCTTAAGCAAGCTAACTAACGCACAAACAAGTACTACAGCAGAGAAAGAAAAAACTTGCGTGGCTTGTGCTCTCTGGTCACGCTGGTGTGTTGGCGTAGAAAGAAAATAATCAACCCATAAACAGTGCTCAAAAACGCTCTGGCGCTCGAGTTTGAAGTTTACCGGTTTCCTTGTAGTTACACGGTCAGGATGATTCATCGATGATGGATGACGATTGATGATACTTAGTTGACGGTACGCCGCTCGGACATTGCCACGTGAACTTGGTCCGACCGGGTCCTGCACTGAAAATCTGTTGTTATTCATCAAGTCGACTCGTTACTGGTGTTTGTATTCGCAGATACAGTACCGCGTCGGCAAACCGAGCCAGCGCTTGGCTTTTGGTTGATCAGATTGTACACGATGGGGTGGAAGGTGACGGGGCGATGAATGGCCTGGGCTCCAGCGCGCAAAAATGTATTCTATTCTGTACATGGAAGTCATTGCCAATCAATCGAGCTAGTTAGTTTAGCTAACCGATTTGCCCCGGTCGCCATGGCATCGAACTGGACCGGACTTGCACAAGCGAAAACAAGTAAAGCACAATGCAAAGTACAAGTTATCCAGATACTCATGAACTGGTAGCGAGAGGAAATCGTCGTTGAACTTGCTCCAACGTCAGCCATCCCATTTTCTCATGATCCAACAGCTTGTAAGTCATCTACAATGCCAAAACTCTCTCAACGAAACGGATCACTCTGATGACACTTGATCAAATGGCTTGCCAAACTGTCGATAGGCTTGTAGTACTGGTGTACGTAGTAAACCGCGCTCAAGACCAGCTGGGGTGCTCGTCATCAAGATGGTCGCAATATCGAGCCCCAAAGAATCTTCAATGAGATCTGAGAGTTGACATCTACCTAAATCGCACATTCTCGTTGGCACCGGGCATGGCTTTCAACCTTTCCAGTCACATCTTTTTTCTAAAATCAAGACCTTCTATTTTCTACTTCTCTCACAACGTCATGGTTTGACTGGAAAATGTATTATATCTTATACTATAGGGAATGGGTTCGAATACAGAGTGCACCAAGAAACTAAATGTGGGCCTGTTGTGTATAATTGAAATCCAAGAGACAGAGAGGAAAAAATAAAAACGAGAAACAAAAACAAAAATGGAGAGGCGTGTGCGCAATGCTAAAGCATGCACACTTTAGCAGCAACTGCTGTTGGAAGAGGCCATGTCCTTGCCGTTGCCAATCTTGATCTTGCCCTTGTCGCCGGCTCTGGCCTCTGCACTGCCACCAAGTCTCTCCTTGATTTGCTTGGCCATAGTCTCGAAAGCGTCCTTGACGTTGGTGGACTGCTTGGCAGAGGTCTCAATGAAGGAAATACCCATGCTGTCAGCAAACTCCTGGGCGACAGCGGTGTCGACAACCTTCTTGTCGGTCATATCGCTCTTGTTACCAACAAGCAACTTGTTGACGCCCTCGGTAGCGTAGCGGTCAATCTCCTGGAACCATTGCTTGACGTTGTTGAAGGATTCCTGCTCGGTGGTGTCGTAGACAACAATGATACCGTGGGCACCACGGTAGTAAGAAGAGGTGATGGTGCGGAAACGCTCCTGTCCAGCTGTGTCCCACTAGAGATAAAGTTAGTCCGAATCCAAACAAAAAACAGAGGCAACTAGCTCTAAAAGAAGGAAACAACTTACGATTTGCAACTTGACAGTCTTACCGTCGAGCTCGATGGTTCTGATCTTGAAATCGACACCGATAGTAGAAATGTAGGACTCAGTGTAGGCGTCCTCAGCAAATCGAAGCAAAAGGCACGACTTACCGACTCCTGAGTCACCAATGAGCAAAAGCTTGAAGAGATAGTCGTATCTACAAAGAAGTTAGTTCATGAACTGTTGCTCGACTGTGTTTAAATTGCCGACAGATCGCCTATCACCTCAACTCTATAAAGCTTGTTAGCAAAATTGACTCCTTAGTTGTTGTTATTATTGGCAGCCACACCGAACAACAAGGTTGCGACCACAGGAATACTTACTACTCTGCGTTCATTATAGGTAAATAGTTAGTTCTTTAGCCTGGACAAAAGAATGCAATTTGGATAAGTCGAGATATCTAGCGGAATCAAGAAAAGACGAGGAAAATAAAAAAAAAAAACCCGAACTGGGGGGAAGAGAAAGTGTGTGTGGTAAAGGGTGTGGTGGTGTTGCTGACACACAACAATAAAAACACCAGGCTGGCAACTAACTTTGATCGCACTACGAGCACTGGGCAGGTCATGTGACTCGCCACTTGATCCAGACACAAGGCGTTCTTGGGCCTTGCACCTCGCCGCGCACCCCAACTCAGACCAGCGAGACAGACAGCGCCAGGTCCAGTGCAAGGAGGAGGTATGGGGGAAGCTCACGGAGGGCACTGTAGGGCACCGGAGTACTAAGCAAACGCACAGGGCTGGAACAGACATGGCAGCACAGGGGTCTTTAAAACCGAAATCCGACTACACACAGTAAGGTTTTCAGGACAGCACATATTTATTCATGACCTGTTTCAGAGCATGTACCGACGAGCGTTGGGCTTGCTGCAAGTAGCCCTCTTATACACGTAACTAGTTGTCCTCATAATCATGATTCTCAAGACGCCTCTCCAGTCAGCCGTACAAATCAATTATTTTTCAGTCCTTTTCAACAAACCGCTCGATTTAACATCCTTCTTATAATTCAAGCAGCATTTCAAACATGTCTTCGTCAATCGAACAAAGCTCTACCGACCTTGCACAATTTCGCCTGGCAATAGAATCTCTCCCTGCCGCCACACTTCGTAGCGAGATCCAGCGCCTTCACAATAGCACGTTTCACCTTCGTCGCAGTAATGCCGAGCTTGAGGCTATGGTTGCAGAAGACGAAGAGTTGCGCGAATACATTCTGGAGAACGAGCAGGTTATCAATACAAATGGGATCAGAATCAACATGCTGGAGGATCAGCTCCGCTCAGTAGACCCAAACTTTGAGCCCGAGACTCCAATCTCACAACCCGAGGAAAGCGCAGTGCCGTCAACGATATCAGATGTGGAAACCGAAACAATGCACGAATCAGTTGCTAGTACATCGTCAGACCTTACAGAAGCTACGCCGGCCGCCAATGGACGGTTGCCCAACGGAAATGCGAGTAGCGAAGCGCATCAGAAGACCGACACTGACGAGGGAGTGTTTTTGTAGTGATACCTCCGTCCATGCTCATCATGTACAGACGCACGACATGCACCAATACAGATTAACGGGTTTGGGGCTTGCTTGATTCATGGTTTGTTCCAATGAATCGTTGGAAGCATTCATTCTACTTGGATCACTGATGGCTTCGGTGCGATCGGCCTGTCTGATTACTGTCCTTCACATACTGTTGTCATCCCTATAGAGCTTACTCCATTCTTTAGAAGAGATGTTCTTATGCTAGAATCTTGAACCATGGTAAATAATGGATTTCTTAAATATGCATGAACATAGGTACATCCCTTTGCAAAATATATTAAGTGCCTTTCCGGTATTATTTTTGTCAGTTGTTTTATAAAACACCAGCATGAGTGAAATCAATAAGATTCATGATACTACAGGGTTTTCTATATCCGCTGTGAAGGATATCACTCATACACCTAGGTATCTATTGTAGGACTCGATATTCTGAATAGGCAACCTTGAGTTGTGAGATAGTATTACATACTCTAGAACCCATTTGGAACCGAAAAGAAGCAGCTTCATAAAGACTTCCTCTGAGAACGACTCCGAGTGTTATATTATGCTCTGTAAACATTTAAAAAGCTCATTTTCTGTAAGAGTTCGACCCGGAGTCGGTCCCGTAGGGAACCGACGAGGGGCGAGCTCGAAGAGGGGGACGAGATAGACGAGTGAGCGAGTGGGCGAGGCGAACGAGACAAGTAAAGTAATTCAATAAACAAATATATTCAAGACAAACGAAGGTGCTAGTCTAGTCTGAGGAAAGTAACTGGTCCAGAAAAGAAAACTAAACTAAGCAAGAAAAAGATATAAAAATAAGAAAGATAATTGAACTGGTCTCAGGGCAAGGGAAAGCTCCATGATAACGAATCTGTGAACATGAGAAATAATCTTGTAGACTTCGTCAACAAGATAGCTGAACTCGACAAGTCAATAAAGAAATAATTTAACGACGTCGAATATCTCAGGACTGGATTCCAGAAGGACAAGACAATCTGTGAACGTGACCATAGGAAGAATCAGGCTCAGGCCTGATTTCTTACATTTTCGAGAAATCCGCGATAGTTTAGTGGCTAGAATTTCCGCCTGTCAAGTTTACAGCTGTAAGCAGCACGCGGGGGACCGGGGTTCAATTCCCCGTCGCGGAGCTTCCTTTTTGCTTTCGTGGCATTGGCATTACCTTTTTGTTCTCTTGATGATGCGAATGGAAAGGATTTTGCTCAGCAGGAATGGTGGGCTTGGAAGGAAGGGAAGAAGGGAGTCAGGGGAATAAGCTTTTTTTAGTGTGGGGGGTTGGTTTGGAAGGTTTTCTCAGTAACGGGTGCTGGTACTTACTGACAGCACGGCTGGCTGGCTGGTACAGAGTAGTAACCCAGTTTTGAACACGTATTTTTTTTCACCTTGGAAAAGACCCAAATCCATACATCTCCAAGTTATCACCACCCTTCGAGATTATTTATTAATTTATTATCCTATTTATTCCTCCTACACAGTATCTCGACGCTTACTGCTGTGCGAATAATCCATCACAATGCGCTCGTTTCACTTCATTCTACTAGCAGTCTTAGCACTGATCCCCTTCACCTCTGCCCTCAAGTTCTCTGTGGACTCAAAGCCAAAGGGTGCTCCTCCAAGATGTATTCGCGACTTCGTCAACAAGGGCAAGATGGTTGTTGTCAAGATCACTAGCTCAGGCTACAGAGGTGACGGTCAAGTTCTCAACATTAATGTAAGTTGAATTTTTTTCTCGTTTGCATCCAGATCAATGCCTTTACTAACATGCGCGACAGATCCAAGACAACAAGGGCAATGAGTACGGACGCAAGAAGGACATTGACAAGGAGGTCAGAGTTGCTTTCACTGCACACGCTGATGCTGCCTTTGATGTTTGCTTCGAGAACGTTGCCAACAACAATGGCCACGGCTCCAAGCGCGACATCGAACTCAACGTTGAAATCGGATCACAAGCCAGAGACTGGAACCAAGTGCAAGCTGCCGAGAAGCTCAAGCCCACAGAGGCTGAACTCAGACGCATTGAAGAGCTGACTGACGAAGTCCAAAGAGAACTCGAGTACCTCAAGATCCGTGAGACCAGACTCCGTGACACCAACGAGAGTACAAACAGACGTGTCAAGTACTTTTCCTTGATTGTCATTGTCGCTCTCTTGTCGTTTGGTGTCTGGCAAATCATCTATCTCAGATCCTACTTTAGATCGAAACACATTATTTAAACGCCTTTCAAGTGTTACACGCGACCAAAAAGACAACCGCATACCTTTTTTCTTTCATGATTTTTCAGACTGGAGTGTTTACAATAACAATAGTAATGATACAGATATTTCATTACATGTAATCCAAACGTTTTAAATAGATCTTGTCATTTTCATAATGTAGTCAAAGTCCTCCATGGTGATTCTATTGCCCAAGTTTTGCCCGCCACGTTTGTGTAATTGCAGCATATTTTGTAGCAGTTCAACAGGGGCCTCATCTTTTAGTTCTCTTGAAACTCGCTGCAAGTCCCGCATCTCAATCGGGCGGTCCTCTCCTTCAGTAAATAGCAGAAAGTCCTCCCGCGTCGATGGATGAATTTCCTCCGTTTCGTCGTTTTCGTTGACGTCGTTAGACTGGGCTTGTTTCACAAAGAATGGCATGAGTTCATTGAAAGCAGAAAACGCAATTCTTCCCTCCTTGCCAGGGTCAAGACTTCCTTTGATCTCTTGGAGGGCAAGAGGGTCCGACGAGGGACCCATGTAGTAATCTTCGATTCCAAGAGCGTTGAAGACTGCTGGTAGATGCTTCATGTCTATCGACATGTTTTCCTCATCTTGAACGTCCGCATCGTCTTCCATGAACTGAGCAAAGACTTCAAGGATCAAGTCATCGGTGTCCTCCATATCAGTTCTTGAACTTCTTGACTGAGAGTTGCCTCCAGACAAGAGTGATCAATCCCTGTATTACATGGGCAAGGGTTATGAAGCCAGAGATTTGACCGTTAAGTTCACAGAAGCAAGCTCAGGCAAGTCGCACAAAGCTCGGAATCCTGGATCAATAGTTATAATTACAAGATGAATAGTTTGGTAGGGACATAATCAATTTTTTTTATATAGAGCTTGAGTTTAGTTAATGGCATCAGTCATGGCATTCTAATTTTTGTGACTGATACGCAAATAGCCCTTCCACTTTTAGTTTTTTTTCACGTCGTTGCGTGAGCGACTAGATAATACAATTAGTATCCTTCGTCAAATAGGTTGACCATAGTGGCCTCCATTTCATCATTTTCAATAAAATCGTCTCCACCAGTCTTTTTCCGGCTAAGGAGCTTCTTCTTTTCACTGCGCTTTTCCGCCTTGCGTTGTTGCGATTCACGTTTGGCCATATCGTAATTGCTGTCATGCGATTCATTCTTGCGAGCCATGCTGAGGAATTCAAGAAATTCTCCGCGCTGCTGTCTCAATGACTTGGGAGTAGCCAAGCGCACCTCAAATTCAGAAACGGTTTGCTCGCTCACGTTAGGAAGTACCTCAATCAAAATCTGCAATGGTCGTTGGTAGCGGCTTCGTAAAATGGTATAAACCGTAGTCAAAACATAGCCAACTTCATTGTGTACTTCAGCAAAGTACTTATCGTTGAGAATGTCCAAGCAAGTCTTGATAAGATTTTCGCAAATGAAATTGTCAACCTCAGGATCATGCAACAGAATGTCGGGCAAAATGTTGCGCATGATGAGACAGCTATTGAAGCTACACCTGTTATCCTTGTAACTCATGATGTGAGTGCAAATTGTAAGGAAAGGTGCCAATACTTCTTTGTTGTTCAAAACGACCTTTCTGATAATTGCTTGTGGGCTCGATCCTTCACCGTTGGTCTCTGGAGCGTTTTTACCCCCCAGTTGTCCAACCAAGTCAATAAGCAGTCGATCCACGATAGCAGTGAGTTGGCGTAGCAAATGCTCCTCCATCATCTCTTCACTCAGCGAAGAATCGTCTTCATCTCCCATAAGCATTGCACCATTTTGGTGCACTCGTTCCCATTTTTCCATCAAGACTTGGTCTAATTTTGTCAAAAGTGGGGGTAGGAACTCCCGAAGAAAGGTAGGAGCCAGGTGAGCGGGGCAGTTCTTAATGACGTTGCGAAGAACCAAGGAGATCATATGACGCCAACTGTGAGAAGTGATACCTGCACTATCGCCAGCAAGGGCCATCCACAAATTAGTAGCCATGCCTGGAATTTCGTACATGGTATCTTCCAACTGGGATATTGACCCTAAAGTCAAGAAAGCATACTCTCGTGTGTACCGGATGATGTGACCAACTGAGTCTGCAAAATCACGGAGAGTGTGCATAGCTCTCACATTTTCATCCACAAATTGGTCGCGTGTTTGGGTTGACACACCAACCTGCCAAAAGCGTTCCATACAGCTGTACTTCACAAATGTTTGGACCTCAGCGGGAAGAGAAGCCCAATTAGCTGGGTTATGGTACGCTTCGATTTGGGCAACAAGTTGTAAAATATGGGGTAAGATGGGCTGGATTCTTGGCTTCCAAAGAGCAAGCAAGTCTTTGTACTCAGGCGAGTTGTGGTCGAGTTTCTCAATTGTGTACTGGATAAAAATGCGAGTTGCACGGATTGGAAAAAGTGCTGACCATTTTGCCTTAAGTTCGCTTTTCAATTCTCTTCCCACGTCATCTAGCTCTGCCTTCAACAGGTCAGTATCAGCAGTAACACCTCTTGAGCGGAAATATTCAGCAATCTTGACAATTCCTACTCTTTCCATAAACCATGGCAGGTCCATAAGACCCTTCATAGTGCCTTCGTCAGTCCAGGACTGTAACACAGGGTCGACGACCTTGGAAAACTTTTCTGGTTTGTTATTGATGTTTGATCTTTGTGAAACTACCAACAAAAACGACTTGAAGGCAACTGCTTCGTGGTCACTTAGCTTATTAGAAGCCAAAGTTTCACCAATAACGCGCTCTAAATCGTCGTAGATTTGCATCAGACTCTCAGGCATCATGTATGCCAAGCGATTCAGTTCGGTTCCACAAGACGTGCGTAAGTCTCTAATTACCTCGCGCTCATCGTCGGTGGCATTGTCAGGGTATTCAAAAGTGCACGCAGTGAGGACCTTTTCCAAGACCCGGAACATGAGCTGTGTTACTTCACGTAATAATGGAGCAAACTGCACGAGTGTTTGGACGTGTTTACGCAGTAGAAGAGGATCGTTCAATGTCATAGCAATTAATCTCTCACACCATCTTTCGATAATGACAGACAACTGAGCAAGAATTTCTGGTTTATCAGGTTCATTGTACCAGATCTTCCAACGAGCAACACCTCTCAATGCAGCTTCAACTAAAATGAATTGCGAATAAGCCAAGAAGTACGCGGGGTTGCCAGCATACTCCAATTTGGAAGAATTAATACTCTGCCATCCTAGCTCGGAAGAGAAGAACATATCCATTCTATTTTCAAGATATGCCATGGAATCAACAGGAAGTCGGCATACAATCAAGCGAACAATGTCTTCCATAAATCGACGGTAGTTTCCTAAGAAAACATGGGTATCAGGTGTGGTGTCAAAGTCGATATTAAGGAATTGCCGAGAGACGTGTTCTTCGCTGACATCTTCAAATTTGATGCAGCGCTCTGCAGCCAATTCAAGAAGCTGAGGGAGTAACTTCTCAATCTCTTCTTTGCCGTTGAGCTTTTCCACTCGAAGCACCGAACACCAGAATTGCAAAGACATACCAGAGATAACAAGAGAAGAATGACGGGTAGTAGAAAGGACCAAAGAGAGATATGAACCAAGATCCGCTTCTTGTGGCAGTCTGTTCTTGGATAAATTAAGATACTCACCCAAGCCCACTATCATTTCCACCATTTTTTTGGAGAGAATATAAGCCTTGTCGTCAAAGTCATTTACATCGACGCTGATGGAATTGTAGACCTGCGTCAGAGTGTGCATTCCCTCGGAAAGGAAAACGGCGCCAATCACAGCTTGAAAGTCAGAATCGTTGCTAAACGTACGAGTGAATAGCACGTGCAAACAATCAGCAGCAACCGTCCTGACATCAATGTTCCCGATGCTTAATGCTTGTGAGAGTTTCTGTAAAAGGTTGGCTTCGCGGATTGCCAAGGGAAAGATCCAAAACAAACAAGTGCGCACCGTTTGAAGAACTTTAACAGCAAACTTGGCAATTTCTGGGTCATTGATTCCTTGGTCGAGACACTCCTGAAGCATGGTAGACCATCTGTTCAACCAACCTTCCGTTCCACACCGTAATAAGCGTAGCGATTTCAAGGGCTGTTCGTAAATCATGCTGAGAATGGGTTCCGACGTTACCACTTCAATGCATTGAGCTGATAATGAGGAGGCGCGTTTGTCGGCAACTGGGTCGTCAAGAATATACAAATCCTCAAATAATGTTCGGAAAATTCCAAGAGAGAGTTCGCGGGTAGTTGGATTGTTTTCCCACATACTGACGAGCATTTCATCCATGTTGACCCATCCGTCAATTTCGGTATCTGCGCTTTTGCCATCCGCACCCTCCATGTCATCTTGGCCATGCTTGTTGAAAGAGGTAGCTGAAGAGGAATTGCTGCTGAAGAGACCTGCTGGTTTTGACGAATCTCCTGTGGACTGCTCTTTCAAAGCGGCTCTGTCGAGTTCTAGTCCCCACACACGCTTTGCAACAGCGACCCATAAAATTGAAATCTTTTCTTTAAGGTAATGTGGGTCAGAAGCCTGTACGGAGGTACCAAGATCAACGATCCAGTTTCGAATGGCAAGACGCTGGCGATGGTCGTAGGAAATGAAGTTGTATTGGATGGAGTGTTGAAGAAGCAGTAAACCAAAATGTCTCACGACGGCAGAAGAGCCATGTTGAGGATGCGCCAACTGGTATCCCCAAAATGGCGCGTCTTCTTTTGTTTTGACGGTTTCCAGAAACTAGATTTGTTAGCAAAGCAATCGCGGAAAACAATAACAATGAACGATGGCGCATTTCAATCACTTACAGCCGAAGCTTCGCTGCGAGCTTCATTGGTAGAAGAAGAAGAGTAGACTACTTCAAGGGCAGCAGAAATCTGCGCCATAGCCTCACCTTCCATGATGAAGTGTTTGTTAAAAGTGTGGTTGAGACTTGTTGGTCACTTGAAGGTTGTGAGTTATCGCCAAGATACAAGATCACAATGAGAAGAATTGAAAAGAGAAACGCGAATCTACTAGTTGTTCCTTTGCTATTTACAAAGACAGAAGATTCTTGATGACGTTGACAAGTTGTGATCTGAAAGTAGATCCAACAGAGCTGGAGCAATACACAAAACGTAAGGAGAAAGAGAAAATGTTTTGGCGGTGAAATGCAAAGTCACGATCAACACTGGAAAAAAAAAAATAGTGTACACGGAATGAACAAAGATAGCCACCAGGCCTGGCTCTGAAAGTGCGCGGTTCAGTGATGGCGGGATCAAATCGACGCTTGCAAAGGCGGAAGCAATTGGAAGGGAAGCGATAAGTGGAATTGTTTTGGTTTATTTATTTGAGATGCTTCTAACCAACGCTTTTTGAATTTTCCAAGTCACGCGTCGCATGTTTTGCGGTTGGGAACTTGTGTGGTAATTGCTACGCTAACTACGCTACTTGGACTCTGTGGGCTGCAACAGATTGCGCGGTGAGAACAGGTCTTTGGATGTGCCACCTGCATTTGCTGGAAGAGTGACATAGTGCGCTAACTGGATAGAAGATGGCTTCGGAATTGAGTGGTTGACGGGCCTGTGGCCTTGCCCAGGAGCAGATTGATTTGATGGGTTGTGTGCACAGCTGCTCGTCTCCATGAAATGGGTTCCCAAACCCGTCTAGTCTCGACCACGTTCTTCCTGCAACTGTGTGCTCCGGTAGAGATGCTTCGAAACCTAAAATGCCTGCTTAAGTTATGCTGGTTATCGCTAGGGAACTTCGAGTGGGTTTTGAAGCTTCTCTCAAAACGGCCCGCACGGCTGGTCTGGACCGCGATGGGTCATTTTCTTACACATCAAAGAAATCTGAAATTTTCGCTCGCCACTAACACCAACACCTGCAAAATGACCGTGACCACCTTTCTCAGAGCTGGTAGGGCCATGAACAACAGCAAGCAGCTGCTGTCTAGAAGACTTGCCTCTACTCTGAGCACTACTGTGTCCAAGACGGGTGTTCCGTACACCATCGGCGACCAATATGGAGGATTCACCATCAAGCGTCTCTCTGAGGTGCCTCAGCTTGGAATGGTTGCTGTCGACCTTGTTCACGATAAGACCAGAGCACGTCATATGCACTTGGATAGAGACGACTCGAATAACGTTTTCTCGATTGGATTCAAGACAAACCCGCCAGATTACACTGGCCTTCCTCATATTTTAGAGCACACCACCCTTTGTGGAAGTAAATCCTACCCTGTGAGAGACCCCTTCTTCAAGATGCTTACCAGATCGTTGGCGAATTTCATGAACGCAATGACTGGTTTTGATTATACCTTCTATCCCTTTGCTACCACCAACAAAGTCGACTACCAGAACTTGCAAAAGGTCTACTTGGATAGCGTCTACCGGCCCTTGCTTAGAGAAATGGATTTCAAGCAAGAAGGATGGAGACTTGAGAACGAAGACCCCAACGACATCAATAGTCCTCTCAAGTTTAAGGGTGTTGTTTTTAACGAAATGAAAGGGCAAATGTCGAACCCTTCCTACCTATTTTACATCAAGTACTTCCACCAGATCTACCCTTCCCTAAACAGCAGTGGCGGTGATCCTGAATTCATTACCGATCTCAAGTACCAGGAGCTTAAAGATTTCCATGACGAAAAGTACCATCCTTCTAACTCATTCTCTTTGAGTTACGGCAACATCGGTCTGGCGAAGGCTCTTGTCAACATTGACACCGCCTTGTCTGATTTCAAGCACCTGGATGCAAACGCCGAGGTCAAGCATCCCATCGAACTAACTGAAAACAAGAAGGTTGTTGTTGACGGCCCACTCGACCCTCTTTTCGACGAAACACGACAGTACAAGACTTCCTTGTCTTGGATTCTCGGTGATTCTAAGGACATAACTGAGACGTACGTCTGGAAGGTTTTCAGCAACCTTTTAATGGATGGACACGCTTCTCCATTCTACAAGGCTCTCATTGACACCAACCTTGGTACCGATTTCTCTGTTAATTCGGGTCTTGACGTGACTCCCTCGAAGAATATTTTTACTGTTGGTCTTCAAGGCCTTTCTGAGGAAAACTTACTCAAGTTCAAAGAGGAAGTGTTTAAAGTTCTCCAAGATGTTGCTGAGAATGGTGTCCCTGCATCCCGCATTGAAGCGATCCTCAACCAAGCTGAATTGGCTGACAGAGAAGTAGAGGCAAACCTTGGCATGGGGTTCGTTTACAAAGTTTTTCCCCGCGTGTTTAACGAAACTGACGTCTTCAATTTGCTCAACAATGCCCAGTTATTAGCTGATTTCAAGAAGGAAATTCTCAAACCTGGTAGATTCCAGAACTTGGCAAAAGACTTTTTGTTGAAGAACCCTTACATGGAGTTCACCATGGTTCCCAAAGAAGGCTTTGAAAACCAGAGCGCTGTCAGAGAAGAAGAAAAACTTGGCAATAAAATCAGCGCACTTACTGAAGCTGAGAAGAAGGAGATCTACGAGCAGGGACAGAACTTACTGGCTAACCAGTCCGCTACTGACGACGTTTCTGTTCTTCCTACTCTTGTTACTGAGGACATTTCTCGTGAAATTGTACCTATTGATCTGAAGAAAGACACCCTGGATAATATCCCTTTGACTCTGAGAGTCACTGACACCCAAGGACTATCTTACTTGAGGATGCAGAAAAACATCAACTCGCTGCCTACTCCTCTACGTATTTTCTTGCCCTTGTATAGTGACGCTGTCACCAATGTCGGAACCAAGAACAAGTCCATGGAAGAACTTGAGAATGAAATTAAGCTTCACACCGGTGGATTCACTACGTCCCCATTGGTGCTTTCTTCCCCCAAGGATTCCTCTATCGTCAACCTTGTGCAACATTTCAACGGTGTTGCTTTGGACGAAAAGGCCAAATATCTCTATGAATACTATGCGGAGTTTTTGAATTCGGCAAGCTTTGAAAACCTTGAAAAGCTGATTCCTTTGATTCAGTCCAATGTTTCCAACAGCATGAACAGTCTTAGTGAAAGTGGCCATTCATATGCTACAGGTCATGCCAGTGCAGCTTTCTCTAAATCCAGAAGAGTCAGTGAAACTCTGAACGGTATTGAGCAAGTCTTGTTCATGAAGCAGCTTAGTAGCATGGATGAAGAACAAGTCAAGAACGTTGTGGTACAAAAGCTGCAACAAGTGTCTCGAGTTTTGTCCAGTGCTGGCGATATCAAGGTTGGTTTGACTGTTTCTCCTGGCTCCGATGAGGCTGTTTCGGTCGTTGAGCAGAACAAGAAGGACATTTCGTCATTTGTTTCCACGCTGTTGCCCGCTGTTGAAGGTAGCACACTACAAGACGCTGGTCTTCTCCCTGTTGAAAAGACCTACTTTACACTTCCTTTCCAAGTTTCTTACATTGGCGTTGCTTTGCCAGGTGTTCCTTACACTCACAAGGATGCCGGTGCTCTCCAGATTTTGGCCAATCTTCTTACGCACAAGTACTTGCACAGAGAAATTCGCGAGAAGGGTGGCGCTTACGGCGGCGGAGCAAGCTACAGCCCCCTTGACAGTGTCTTCACCTTTTACAGTTACCGTGATCCTAACCCCTCCAACTCCCTTAAGGCTGTTTCGTCGTCCGGAAAGTGGGCCATGAAGCACGAATGGACTGAAAGAGATATTGAGGAGTCTAAGCTCAGTATTTTCCAAGGCATTGATGCCCCTCTGAGCCCAAGAAGCGAGATCAGCAGTGAGTTTGTTCACGGTATTACCAATGAAATGAGACAAGCCCGTAGAACTAACTTGCTTGATGTCAAGGTCAGTGACATTAAGAGAGTTGCCGAGCAGTACCTCTTGCCATACCTTGGAGAGAACATGGACAAAGCAAGTGTCTCTGTGCTGGGACCTAGCCAGGAGGGATTCAACAAAGAGCAGGGCTGGAATGTCATTGACTTGGAAAACCCACAAGTGGATTTCTGCGAGTCTTTGAGTGTTTAAACTTGACACTTCACTGAAAGTCTCCTGCAAATGATTTGTATGTATATAGTAAGTGTGTAAAAAAGCACAATAAATTTAATTCACAAATTCTAGGCACCTGGCGACACTTCAATGTATTATTACTAGAAATTTTGGGTCTATTCATTTTATTAGAGTAGTAATGAAGATAGTAATGATAAAATGCACTTATAAATAAAACTTTTTCTTTTCCTTGTCCATGTCTGGTCTGTGCTCCCATTCGATTTCCTCCTTGATACCTTTTTGAATTCTTCTCAATCTCAGGGTGAACTGAGGGCCCAACTCTTGCAAGCCCACACGCTCTTCGTTCTTAAACATGTATCTATGCCTTCTGAAAAAAATAAAATCTCTCTGGTTATGCAGAGTGACTACTTGTCTTCCCACAAAGTCAGGTTGCTGTGGGAAAAGACTTTGGAACAGGCGACCAACGGTGGAACCTAGTCTTGTAGTGAAATTGTTCAGGATAAGCTCAGGGACGTGCTCCGTTGCGCGACCATGGCCAGAAATTCTGTCTTTGTATACAAGACTTGACACACTGAAGTAAAACGTGGGGCCTTCTGGAAGGTGCATGAAGGTAAGGCCATTCACGTTTTTCTTGTCTTCGTTGATCACAATCAAGTCTGTGAAGTCTCTGTTGGCGCAAAACTTGGCCATCATTTTCATTGTAAATTGGTCCTTTCTTTTGATGAAAGTGCTTCCTGGCAAAATCTCTTTCAAAACGTCGGAAAATTTGTACGCCTCTTTGTGAGCATGGGCGTTCGTCGTTATCAGCACCTTAGGTGCCTTGCCGTCCTCAAAATAGGTCTTGAACTCGTCTTCTCCCTCCAAATCCAAATTCACTGTTTCGTCAAATTGCCGCTTACTGTCGATAGTCTCAGTTATGTTCTCGGCCAGTCGTTCTTCCTTCAAAGCGGGATTCTCTGCCTCTTTCTTTGCCCTCTCCATTCGTTCGTTGTGACGGGCCTTTTGAAGCTTGAGCTTTTGCTTTGCAAAAACCTCTTGCCTCTTCAGTTTGTTTTTAATGCGGATCTGCTTACCCGCTGTACTTCCGGTCGCCATTTTTGCTGCTTTTTGTCGAGGTCGCGTTGTGCGTGGTGCGATGATTTGGATGAGTAGGATTTGGAGATTCAAAATTTTTTTCTGTGCCAATTTTTTCAAACTCCCAACGGGACATTCCAAACTCCGGGTAATGATACGGCTGACATGTCATGTACCTACTTAATCGATGGCGACGGTTTTAAACGCTTTCCTTATCCAAAAAAAAAAAAAAAAAAAAAAAAAGAAAGGAATTCAGAATTCGCTCAACATTAGAGCTTGCGTTAAGGATGGCATCTGATTATTCAACAGAAATTGCTGGGGACTATGAAGGTCCAAAAGCTTGGCCGGTTAGGTCAATATGTAGGGCAAAAGTAGGTATGTATCGCGTGCTATCGGACAGGGTGCTAGCCACATCTAGACAACTCTTGGATATCCACTATTGAGTTTGCGCGCTGAAAAAAGAACTGAATGTTGTGACCAATTTCGGGCCGGGGAACAATAAACTGTTTGGCTTTGAGACATTGTACGCATAACGGGTCCCGAAGACATCGCGTAGGTCGGGCTTACTAGTGCCAACTTACTGGCTCCAAGTGGCCCTGGCTCTAAGAAACATAATTAGCTTTAAATACACTTACAGTGTGATTTGAGTACAAATGTTGGCTCATGGGACTACCCCATTTGTTGATTAACCACGCATGTACTTAGTATTGATTAGAAGGATGGTTGTACTGTAGCAGGGTACAAAGAATGGGGTTGAAAAAGCGTTGGAGTATGCATGATAATCAAGACGCACGTCAAAAAAAAAAAAAAAAAAAAAAAAAAACTTAAAAAACCGTACCACCACCCGACAACATCCAAAAGTGTTTCGCTTTGCACAAACCCCAAACTTGTTTTGCATCTTCGTGTAACGGTGCAATTTTTTTCTACTGCTATTTCAATTTACGATACGTCTTTAGACACCTCTGTCCAGCTCAAATTTCAATATTACCCACCGCAATAACACGTTGTTGTTTCTAGCGACAATCACTTCACCCATCAATCTGCTCGTTGATGAGGACTCACCGCATAGTCTGGGAAGCTCAATACTTCTAAGCTCCAGATCTCTACTTACGTGCTTCAATATTCGTATCCACTATCAACACTCTAAATGGAATCCAGTCGAGCTTCGTCCAGCTCTTCTTTGGCCGCATCGTTTCATACCGAGTCTTGGGACTTGGAACTAACACCCCTTCCTTACTTTATCAGTAGAATTGCCAAAGTTGTGAGTATTCTCTTGTCAATCGGGAGTCTTTCCTGTCTCATTTTAGGGTTCCCGTTGAATTTTTGCTTTGCCTGACAGGGCGAGCTGAAATATGCTTACCTGTACCTGTGCTAACCTCTCAAAAGCTGCCTACACGCACGGGCCTGACAGTAGAGGAAACTCAGCGCAATCCTATATACGTTCTGACAAAAAATGTTCTCATTGATAGTGTCAACGATGAAATCCTCAGCGACATATTTTCGGCCGTCATAACGATTATTCGCGACACAGTAAATGTGAGTACCTTCAACACTATCTTTACATTCGATTTCTAACCTATCAGGCCGATAAACCTCCCGAAATTGAGAATAAGAGCAAACTTACCCTTCGGTCTTTAGCTGTTCTTTTGGAGCTACTAGCTGAAGTGTGCACATCGAGCTGGGCTGCGGTACAAGAACGACTTGACCCAAAATCCACGACTAATTCTCATCATGGGTCTTTCTCTGGCCACCTCCACATCTACTCCGTGTGCCCGACTCCATTACCATCACAGATTGCTTCTAGCACTTATGAGTTTCTATTGAAAATCAAGCCCTCCATTGAATTAAAGAACGGCCATTACAGTTTAGCAGGCATAGCACCGCCGGTCGAACTCAATCTTAGTGCAAACCATCGCCTACTCAAAAGAATTGACAGATCTATTGAAATTGCCCTTCAGTATTGTTCGGCTTCAAATTGGAGCGACGTATACCCACACATGTCGGCAATTCTATCCAAGACGAGAAACTCAAAATTAGAAAATCCCCAGTTATTAAAGAAAGTTGAGGTGATTCAAACATTATATCTTGATGCCCCCAGATTAACGACTCTAATGAAAGATGTGCTTGCAACTTGTGCTAATCTCAAACGTCCATTACACAGTTTCACAGTAGAGTATTTCCTCCAGCGAGCACTTTCATACTGGCTAGTATCTCGTCCCCAAGAGTACCTGCAAGCATCAACGAGTGAGTCTGAATTGGGTCAAGTTGCAGCAAACCTTTTTGAACATTTGTTCGTTTCAACAGAAAACACCAAACGTCCTCTGACTTCATTTTGTTTGCTGAGCAGTCTATTAGTATTTCATCCCTATGCATTCATTGAAGAACACCAAATTTCTACGCCTACAAAGTCTAAAGTCCTTACTTTCAAACGACATGCATTAAAAAAACATTTCCAAACATTTCTGGCACCATTGATCGCCGCTGCCACAGCTCCATCCAGCAGGAAAACTCTCAAAATTATTGCCTCATCTATGGGAGTGATTCGTGCAGCATCGGTGCTAAAATCGCTCAGTGCTACAAGCCCTATTCTAGATTTTGCTGTCAAACTTTATCCCATGCTATTGCAGCAGTTATTTGGAACCATCGAAACAGACCGTGATATGAATTTCATTTTGTCACACTACCAAGCCATGTTTGTGACGTATTTTTCAGTTCTTGAGCCAAATGCATTGATCAGAGACGTGTTTCCTGTTGCGGACATATCCGTTCACGAAGAGTACGTCGTCTATGTTCCAAATATTATCCAAGGCCATTTAGATTTGCGACAAATACCTCTATTCCGTGAAGACTATTATTATGTGCTCAACCATGTTTATGAATTATTCCGGGCAGCACACATCGGAGCAAACAGACTACTCACAGCTTATGAGGCGCGACCAGATTTTAAAGCTGAGCTTGAAAATTCAGACTTACATCAGTGCTATGTTACAGTAGTGTCGAAATGCTTCCTACTGTATCGTTTGGACCCCGGGCAAGTTGTCAAAGTGCGGAACTACCGTACATCTTATCAGGAGGATGAACTATTTTTAACAGTAGTAAATTCTGCTCTTTCATCCAACAAGACTCTTAGAACGCAAGCAATAGATTTTTGCTGGTCATATTTAGATGAAAAGAATCTGTCATCCTTTGACTTTAGTGATTTCAAGGCCGATAACGACAATCCTGTCATTCCTTCATTTTTGCAGATAGGTGCGCTAGCCCAAGCACTTGCGGAAAAAATTCGTTATACAACATATTCGAATGAGTTGCTGATTGAGTATCTCACTCTTTTAAAAGGGTGTATGAATGGCCGACACTTCCTTGTTCAGCATTTTCAGTTCAGAGATGTTTTTGGTTCAGATCCTACTTCGATCGAGCAAGCTGAATATCAGCAAAAAATATCGTCGACAATAGAAAGCACCATGTATCTTAGCATTTTGTCAAGTGACATCACAGTCTGCAAACTTGCCTTTGAGATAGTTGGATGCTTAGTTCAGGAGGCTATTGACATTGAAAATTTTGAAAATATCCGTGGTTCTCACTGGTCGATAATGCCGAATTTTGCAGCTTTTTCTGATTTCGGAAACAGCTCACATCTTTTAACTGGTCCAGTCGCTGTGCAAAAGCGTCTTTTTCGGTTTTTTCAGCATTTACAGGTCGTAACACCGCCGGTTCTTGCAGCTTGGGAAACAGTGTCAGCACGATGGCGGAAACTTTCCGAAGAGCTTAGAAATGCATCGAGCATCGACCGTTCAAGTATCAATCTTTGGAAAAGCTATTCAGGCATGCTGTGCTCTTTGATTTCTCCTTGGCTGGTCGTTGGCAACGAAACTACTGTCGAAGGAAACTTGAGCAAAACTAGCAAGGGTATTCTCAATGAAATGCTTCAATTTCTCACAAATTCTAAGTCACCATTCCTTCGCGAAGTTGCAAGAGAAGTACTCGCACGCGATACACCTCACAGCTCATACCACTACATCTTTAGAACGATAGAAGCGGACATTGTGGAACGCATAACTTCTTCGCCAAGTCATTTTAGTGAATCTACATTTCTCTTGTTAGAACAAGGTGTGTTTCTGCTTCGCTCTGTGGTGGGGGTCATGAATGACGGCGAATTATACCTTTCAACAGATATTGGAGCATTGGCTCTGACCATTGTTCAATGTCTTGATTCGGTCACCCCTGATTTAAGAGTAATAAGATTACGTGTTCAATACTGTGCTCTCATGGATTTGATTTCTTCTCACAAGGATACACTAAATGTCAAATACGACAAGTTGATTCGCAGACAAATTGTCACCATCTTTGCCGGCTGGGTTGACAAATGCCTTTCATCAAAATTGAGTCCTGTAAACGACAGTGAAAGTATTATATCAGGCAGCAGCGCAGGAAATTCGAGTCACAGACGTCAAGAACTTGAACATGATCGATTGCAGATGGAATTGTTATGCGCCGTGCTGCAAACATTTACTACAATCCTTTCTGACTTGGAAATGGACCCAGACTTTTCAGATCCTGCACACGAAAAAGACATATTTGATGCTAAAACACAAAAATTCGGTGCTCTTTTCACTTTATTTTTGAAAATACTGGAACGATGTCGTGCTGAAGAGACTGGTTCTTACATTGACACATTCATCCTTGGGGATAGACTTGAGCAAGTAAAGGCAAACGCTATCATTGCTGCAGCTAAACTTCTCAACGCTAACATTGATGTCGGACTGAAATTTGCCCTACCACTTGGGAATAAGAATGACCATTTTATCCGCGTCTCTTTCATCAAGATTTTGGAAAACATTCTGACTCACACGTCAGAGGAATCTGTCGAAATAAGTGATCTACAAAAATATCACCAACTAGCTAATTTTCTCACAAAGAATATGGACGTCACAATTTTGTTATGTGATGTGTGCCCAGCAGCCGACGTTGAGAATTTCTCTAGTGCTCTTTTGCAAGTTTTTGACATGAAGGGGCAAGGGCTTGAGTTTGTGAAGCTCTGCGTCACTGGTGAGATCAACAAGGCGGATTCTACTATGGATGTTTTACGGCGCAATTGCGTTGCTACTAAAATTCTCTCTATTTATGCTCATCAAAAAGGACTGGAGTATTTGAAGGCGACACTAGGCCCTTTCCTTCGAGATATTGTGGCGCATCCTGATGTATACTGCTTTGATCTTACGACGGAAAAGCGTTCAAAAGATTCTTCAGCAGAAGCAAATTTTGCTAAATTTGAGCTCACATTGGGAAATCTAGTATCTGCATTACAAACGAGTATTGACAGTATCCCTACTGTACTTCGGGACATATGTTGTACTATTGCCGAAGTCGCCGGACCAGCGTTTCCCAAGGTCAAAGATGCTTCAGTCACAGCTGTGAGTGCTTTTTTCTTTCTAAGATTTCTATGCCCTTCTCTGGTATCTCCGGATACCTCTGGACTGTTGAGCGAGCCCCCAAGCAAAGAGGTGCGTCGAACACTTCTGTTTTTAGCGAAGATGTTGCAAAATATGGCCATCACGTCTTCAAATGCTTCAAAGCTTGATATTTTCAAACAGCGTTTCATTTCTTCGACGGCGGGATCAAAGTCCGTAGTCGCATTCTTGAAAAAGATTTCGGAACATTCTAAGATCGAAAGCAGTGCACCTTCTGCTTCTATTTTCGGGGATTACCAAGACGAATTAAGGAACTTTGATGTTCTTCACAATTTCTTGTATGCTCACTGGGAAGATTTCAGCCACAAACTGCATATGGAGCAGCGTTTGCAAAACATGAACAAAAGCTCCAGGAATGCAGCTCTGCAGGAAAACTTTTCTGATGATACACTGGAAGGGGCAACACAGGAGCTTTCAATTCTGATTCGCAGCTTAGGCCGCCCCAGACATCAGTCCACCAAGGACTATGTGAAGAATATTTCATCAGGCGGGCACGTTTTCCCTGAAACAGCTGTGGAAAACGCTACTGGTTTGAGTGAATTTTTACAGCGCAACAAAGATAGAGACATGAGTTCTATAATTGAACGCGGTGTGTACAGTGAGGGTATGGATAACGATGGAACACCTCTTTTAATGGTCAACACTAGAAACTTTAACAAGGAAGACATTGATGTTGAACTTTCCATTTGCAGGTATTTTCATATTGGAAGCAACATTTGGAAACACAAATTTGCATACTTCATCGATGTGACTCAGTACACATTGGACAATATTTTCCCACCAAGCGCTCAAGCCGTGATGAACTCTATGCTACCTGAAGTAGTCAAAGACAATTGTGTGGGCTGCTATTTTTACAACGTGTCAAGTGACTATTTGCCCTACTTGAAAACTCGAATCAAAGAGACCTCTGACGGCATTTACTTGAATCCCTTGAATGTTAGGTGTGAAATATTCACCGGTGAAGAACTCGCTAAAAAGTTCAATGTAAATGCATTGAACTTGGATCTCAGAACTCTCAGAATTATGGAAGACGGACGCATTACTTTTGAAAACGCCTTTCGGTTCAATACTGACTTCCAAGAAATGAAAAATGTCAGCGTCACGATTGGCAATGAGTACGTTCAAATTAGAATGAAGGACCCTTTCACGCTTCCCACATCTCCGCCCGCCTTTGTTAATGACATTTTTGCTCTCAGAGACATCAAAAATGTTTATAAATCCTCAACAAATGGTCACTCTAACGGGATCACGATAGAGGTCCAGCACAGGCACCGAGTGAAAACAGTTTTACTTCTTTCAAACAAGAACCAAGAAATCATGGGAGCTATCCTCAATGCTAAAGCGCGCCTGGGTAATGAAAGAAAGCAAAAGTCTCTTGCTTTGTCTCCAGAATCATCTCTTGCATCATTGCTTAATATTGCGTTGTCTGGTCTATGTTCTGCTCATCCTGAAATTCAAGAAGCCTCTTACAATTTGATGGCATCCATACAAAGTAAGTTCAAGCTCAATCTTGGGATCCAGCTCCATGGAGGTAAAGGAATTCGTTTGCCCGCAAATCTTTTTAATAGAGTTCAGTTGTTCAGCGCAGCTATTGCCAAAGAACGCCCTGATATCACCATGGACATGATTGAAGGAGTTTTTGCTGCCCTGGAAGTTACTAGTGAGGAACGACGTCAAGGAGTTATAAGATACATTGTTCCTTGGGTGAATAACATTGAAACACATGTGTTAGAAGGCCACTATGAAGAAAAGAAGATTGAAGTTGCTTCTGCCATTCGCAAATTTTTGGACATCTCTGTGAATGGTTCCAGTAACCAAATGTTACTTCTGCAGCTAGTGTGGTCTGCCTTCCTTCAAGAGTCGATGTTGATTTCTATTGTAATTGATGAAATCGTTTTCCTACTCATAGACCATGGCATTGACGATGGCCCCTTGTTAGAAAACACAGTCAGTATCGTTACTTCTCACTCGTCGCCTGAAGTCTGTGGCATAATTATACAGCGCATCCGCGAGATGGGCTTGGGATCTACTTATATCACCAAAATTCGATTAAGAAGCCATCCCAAGTGGCGTGAATTTGTCATTTTGATAACCATGCTTTCTGCGATCGTTTTTGAGAACTCCGTTGTTAGCGAAAACTTTTATCCAGAACTTGCCTTGATTATTTTGCTCTTTCTTCATACTGGACCTTATTCTTTCAGAGTAACTCTTTACAACTTGTTTGTGAATATGTTACATTCTCTTCTGTATAGCTCGCGCTGTAATGAGGGAAAACGGTCACATATTCGCACAATCTGGGAAGGCATTACTGGAAGCAAGGGCGCTTTACTTTTTGGTATTTCTGAAGAAATGAGACACGTTGACTTTGACTACCCTACCTCTTCTCTCTTGTTTCAAGTGGAACTAGGCTGTGCTTTGTTAGCTGAGCTTGTTCAGACTTTCACAACATCAAAACAACAAGACCAATACACCAAGTTTTTCATTGACAAGTGTCTCTACTTGTCTCAGCAAAACTTTTCAGTGATGCAGTCTAGAGCCTTGCTAGCTTTAGGGTGTGTTGCACGACTCGACAATGAGGATGAATTGACTACCCAGGTTCTAAGAGTGTTGTACGATGGTCTTCAAGCTGAAGAAGGAGAGTTCAAGGATGAATTAATGGCTTGTACATTGTTCAGTATATCTCGAATAGCTGAGGGCTTACATCTTGAGTCCAAGCATCTGCCTCGATTGTTCTGGCTAAGTGTGGCATTACTGAGCAGCACTAATAGTAACGGTTTTATTTATGCTCTGCATCTCTTACAATCGACATTGAAAAACCTCAACGAGTATGGTGCCTTCAAGCACACGTCAGTTGCTGCATACTTACTGAAAGCAAAAGATGAATTTGACCTAGAGTGGTCTCTGTTGGAAAAAAACAATAAGGTTCACTTTACCGAAGAGTTTTTTGAAGTAACGCTGGCCGCTATTCTAACCCGTGGCCTTGAACATTCTACAACAAGAGCCACAACACTTGCCGCATTTGAGACCCTTTTGACAGTTGGCTCAAGAGCCGGAAAAGTAGGAAATTCACCTCTTGGAGATGACTCTAGCAGTTTAGGCTTGAGCAAAAAAAGAAGTACGTCGTCTTTTGGCCAAGTTAGCATTTCTTCGAACCCCAGCGGACTTTCCAATTACGTTCTTGAAACCCCAATGCCTCATGCTCAGACATCATTCAATATGCATGGCTCTCCTTCTTTCGGTTTCTCGAGCTCAGGCCATTTCCCCCACATAGATCGTGCAGAAGCCGCTACCATATCTTCTGATGGAATGGACTTTACTGCCAATATCAAAAAGTTCCCGTCATATATGCCTTTTCTTGTCATGTTGTACTTGAGTACTCGTTCAACTACTGACATGGCTAATTTCTTGTGGATGACGGACTATCCTGAGGAAGTTTCTGACGAAGTTCCATCCTTGATCAGGGCTTATATCAATGGCTCTGATGATACAGCTGTTCTAACTTTATACGTGTGTTCGCTGGTGTTCAGGCAAGCTGAAGTGGAAGAGCTAACAGAGATTCGAGTTCTGAAGTGTATGAAACTTCTAGCAGACGCTAATTTGGACAACTACTACATGGTTTATTTTACTTTGCGAAGTAAGATTCAAAACATATTGGACAAGGGCCAAAATTTTACAATACTCGAGCCGGCTCTAGAAGTTTTCCAAGCTGCCTTGTCGAGAGTTAGCGAGCTCCACAGAATTTCTCAACGCCTGAAGGAGATCGATTCATTATTGCTTAGAGCTGGACTAGCACCTTTTACAACTACTCAAATTGGAGTAGACGCTTCCATTTCCAGAGAGCTAAGCAAGCCGCTGCCGGTTGTGTTTAGGCTCAAACATGAGATTGCGCAAATCATACGACCCATCCTCGAAAATGAGGATTCCGTCAATATCAGTGCAGGTCAAATGGCAGAAGAAGAGGAAGGTAGCTGGCTAGTTACGCAAAACGACGAAGGTATTGTTCCCTCTGTCGGTGCATTGGATATCAATGACTCACCTCTGGAGTCGAAAACGAAGAAATTATCAATCAGCGGCCCCTCTAAGCAGCCCAAGAAGCTTGGTAATCCCATCTCCAGCATCGCAAGCCTGACTGTCGAAGGCCCACCAAGTAAGTTCACAGACATGTCTGGTTTTGGGGCTTCACACGAAAAATAGGTGGTTTTCCAGACACCCTATGTATATAGATGTCAAAATTAATTAATTAATGCACTCACTTTTTTCTTATGAACTGTTTTCGCGTTTACTTTTTCAACGCAAGTGTTAGATATTTATAGAGATCAGTTAAAAAATCATGTCTATTCATAAGAAAATATATCATTGAGCATAGTAAAGCTGCCATGTCTTTACGATGACGACAAACGCTTGCCCATGAAACGTCTGCGTGCGAATGCAAGCCAGTACTTGTTAGGAACTTTCTCGCCATTCGGGTATAGTCGGCCAAGAAGTCGCAAAGCCAATTCTTGTCTAAACTGCGAGAGATAGGCCCTTAAAAGATCACCGTCGTTGCGGTCTCTTGGAGGCAAGTAAAGGGCGTTTAAAGAAAAGTGGGGGTCACCCGGGATTGCAAACTGCTCTAAAGCGAGAGTATTGAGTAAACGATTGGCTTCATTGGGATCCGTGTTGGACTTTAGTTTTTCGAGGCAGTCTGAAATGAAAAGAATGCCATAAATGAGAGTTCGGTCAGCGGGACCTTTAATCTCAAAGTTGCGAAAGAAAGAGTTGGCGCGAAAAAGGTCAATAATTTCGTCTATGATGTCGTAGTCTTCGTTGGAAGGGTAGGCTGGACCTTTGAAGTTTGTTTTGAGAGGAAGCACCGCGAAGTTGCCTTCCAAGTCGTTAGAAAGATGTACTTTTGCAACCCAGCGTGGAGAGACTTACCAATCTGGCGAACGTCAGGGCTGTCCTGGACGAAGGTTGAATGATATGCCTAAAAACAAGAGCAAAAAGCTTGTTAGAACAGGTCAATTGAGGCCATTACAGGCATTTTTCACAACTTACAGGCATTGAAGTTGTGGTTAATTGCGAGTTGGAGGGAAGGTCTGTGCTGGTCTATTTGGGAGGAGGCTGGCGCTGAGCCTAGTTTTGGCACAAGTGCACAACGTGTGTGGCAGTTGTGCCTCCATAGTGTACCACTGCAGTGTGTCTGCGAAGTCCAGATTTTCTCATTTTCCAATCTTCGCATTCTGCAAACATCAATTGCGACCGAAAGTCGACATAGAAAATTCCGTGGAACTTTTGCTACTTGTTCAATCTTTCAACTTTCCATTTCCCGCCCTGTGTTTTGCCATCACTAGTGTTTGGTGTTCTGTGACCAAAAAGAATTTCGATTCTCCCCCCTCAAATTTCTTCTTTATCCCTGAACTCTCGCATCCATAAACACCCACCTTACACGCCAGCCCTTCAAGCGCTCCCTTGGACTACGTTGTAGTTGCCGTTGCGGATACCAGTCTCTAGTTTCAGTTTTTTTCATTCTTGGAGATCTTGCCAGCCTGAACGATTGTACCGGTGGCCATACTTACTGTGAGCGACATCTCCGACACTGGCAAGACGCCTAGAGAAGCCTATTAGCGACAATTTGCTTTGATTTGCATGCTACTGCCTGTATATTACTGAGCTCCGTTTCTATTCCAAAGTAGGTCGCACCGCTAGAACCGGCTGTGGTTAATCCTCCACCATCACTAACACGAATTATTTTTAGACCTGAAAAGCAATGGCCGACGAGAGCAGGTACCAACAGAGGCCACTAGGTCCGACACAAAGGGATGCAGCTTTTTCCAATATATTTGGATCAGCGCCTCCTCCGGGTCGTGGGATCACCAATGGGAATGGGCGCTCTGCTAATGAACGCAGCTATTCGCCAGGAACCCTTGGTGCTGGTGTGCCTCAGTACCACGGACAGCCGCCTTACCAACACCAATCACAAGAAACCCGCCCCCACCACCAACACGGAGCGCCCCATCAACCATCTTCTCATTTAGTTTCAGAGCAGAGGAACCAGCAAAATATGTACCAACCTTCTCGTGGAGCTCAACCTCTGAAGGCAAAAAGGAGTAACGAAGTTTTTTTCTCAGCTGGCTTTGATTTCAATAGCATACCTAATAATGTTCCCGCACTTCCTCCGTCCCGGCAAATGAACAATCGCCAGCCTACACAAAACTATAGACCAAATTACGGGCCTCCTCATCCTCCTCATCCTCCTCAGTCTCAAATGCAAAGGCAACAAAGCCCACAACGCCCGCCACAACCACAACAGGGTGGGCCCTTTCAGGGACACCAGGGACCTCCACAGAGTCACCCGCAGGGACCTCCACAGGGTCATCATCAAGGACACCCGCAAGGCCATCCTCAAGGACCCTCACAGGGTCATTCTCAAGGACCTCCACAGGGCCACATGCAGGGACCTCCACAGGGGTTGTACTATGCACAGCAGCATCCTCAGAATGGACCGCCTCGCTTGCCTGGCCCTAGATCAGTGTCCTCGCCCACTCATCCACAACAACCATATGCGAATAATTTTTCTACTCCCGGGCGCTATTCCTCTATCCCCGAAGGCTCAGCAAGCTCGGGGTATAATAATGCCCCACGTAGCATGACAATGACGGCATCGTCAGCACCTCATACAGCACCTCGAAGCATGTCTATGACAACATCAACACCACGCCCTGTTTCATCTACATACGACCGCGATCCTTACCGTAGCCAGACCATGACCATGTCAGGTAGAGTTATTCCTCGCAGAGATGGTCCCGAAATGACACCTGTCCCAAATTCTGGCCCCCTGTCTCGCAACTCCAAGTCTACGACTACCATACAGTCACTTGCACAAGAAGGAAACCATAGATCTGCATCCTCTTCTTCTCACACATCCGACACTGACCATCGCGGCTTATTACATAGCATGGCCTCACATTCTACCATTCTCACTACTTCAAGAAGGGTTCCACTCGTCTATCCAGCAATTCTTGGAAAGGTTGCTGATGCATTTAGGAAGAGAATCAATCTAGGAGTACGTGTGAAAGACGAATTGACTTACAACGATGCTTTCACGGGAGCCGAAGCAGTTGACCTCATTGCATATATCATCAAAACGACGGACCGTAACCTTGCTTTATTACTGGGTCGTGCTCTCGATGCTCAGAAGTTTTTCCATGATGTTACTTACGACCACCGACTTCGCGATACCCACAATGAATTATACCAGTTCAACGAACTAGTTGATGGAAATGAAGAAAGTCAGGCTACAACCCCTGTCAACGGCGTGTTTACACTGTTGACAGAATGCTACTCTCCCACATGCACCCGAGACCAACTTTGTTATTCCATTGCGTGCCCTCGACGATTGGAACAACAAGCACGCCTCAACATGAAGCCTCAGTCCATTCTCAAGCGGGCAGACAGCCGACTTTCACTTCATGGTGATGATGAAAAAGAACAGAAACTTTGGATTCATACAGTGTCTAAGGAAGTTGCTGACAGTGTTGACGAAAAAGAGCAAAAGCGACAGGAAGTTATTTGTGAGCTCATTTACACTGAACGTGATTTTGTGAAGGACTTGGAATATCTTAGGGACTTTTGGATCAAGCCTCTACGGGCTTCCAATGTTATCCCTGAACCCCGGAAGGAAAAGTTTGTTCGTTCTGTATTTGGTCTTATTTTGGACGTGCATGCTGTGAATGTCAAGTTGGCTGAAGCTTTGACAAAACGCCAGCAGCAAGCGCCAATTGTACGACAGGTCGGCGACATTATGCTGGAACACATTCCTAAATTTGAGCCCTTTATCCGTTATGGTGCTCAGCAGGTTTATGCCAAGTACGAGTTTGAGCGTGAGCGAGGTGTGAACCCTGCATTTGCCAAGTTTGTGGATGAAACGGAACGCATGAAAGAATCTCGCAAGCTGGAGCTGAATGGTTATCTCACTAAGCCCACTACCAGACTAGCTAGGTACCCGCTACTATTGGACGCAGTCCTCAAAGCTACTGCTGAAGGCAATGTCGACAGGGAAAATCTTCCTAAAGCTCGCATGCTTGTTAGAGAATTTTTGACCAAGGTGAATGTAGAGAGTGGAAAAGCCGAGAATAGGCTGCAACTCATGCTACTCAATCAAAGTCTTTTGTTCCGACCTGGCGAGCGCGTCGACTTGAAATTGACAGACGAAAACCGCCAAATTATTTTTAAGGGCCAGTTCAAGAAGAGAACTCAGGACAAGGACAACCAGGGCGATGTGCAGTGCTACTTGTTTGACAATAGCTTGTTGTTTGTTCGTGCCAAAATGGTGAACAAGCGTGAACAATTGAAGGTTCATCGAAAGCCCATTCCACTGGAGCTTCTGGTAATCACAGAGTCGGATGAAGCGCCAGCCAAGGGCCTTTACGGTAGAAGAGCCCCTTCTTCGCTCATTCCCAAAGCTGCGCCCACCAAAGACAGTCCTCAAACCAAGTACCCTCTCATGTTTCAACATCTTGGTCGTAGAGGCTATGACTTGGTACTTTACTCATCCACGTTTATCGCACGCAAAAAATGGGTTGAGCATATTATGCAACAAAAGAAGGTCCTCATTGAAAAGGCTGATGTTTACACTCAGCAAGTGCTGATGAACCAGTTCTTCGATCACTCGAACCGTGTCAACTGTGTTGCACCACTGGACGGTGGCCGCAAACTACTGTATGGTACTGACAGTGGTATTTACTTGAGCGACATCAAGTCGCGAGATGGTGTTCGTAGCACGAGCAAACCTCAGCTTGTCATCAAAATCTCCACCATTACGCAGATCGACGTCATTGAGGAATACAACATGATGCTGGCACTTTCTGACAAGACGCTTTATTCATGGCCTCTTGACTGCTTGGAGTCAACCGACTCGATTGGAAATGAGAGACGCGCCAAGAAGATTATGGGGCACATTAACTTCTACAAGGTTGGTCTTTGCTCTGGTCGCATTCTTGTGTGCACGGCCAAGAGTGGTTCTACCAGTTCTACAATCAAGATTTGGGAGCCCGTGGATCCCAACCCGCGTGGCAAGCGTCAGCCTGCCCTGCGCAAGCTGCTTGCTAGTCAAAATGAAGGCCTCAAGGTTTTCAAGGAATGTTTCATTCCTAGTGAAATCATTAGTATTTCCTTCTTGACGACCAAGCTTTGTGTGGGATGCGCCAAGGGCTTTGAAATAGTCAAGCTTGAAACCCTTGAGACCCAAAGTCTATTGGACCCTGCCGACACGTCTCTGGACTTTGTTATTCGACGAGAAGCCCTGAAGCCCATGGCGATTTACCGCCTGCACAAGGACTTTTTGCTCAATTACGCCGACTTTTCCTTCTTTGTCAACCGCAATGGGTGGCGCAGTCGGCCCGAATGGCTCATTCATTGGGAAGGTCTACCTCAGGCGTTTTCTCTTTCCTACCCATACCTTATTGCATTTGAGCCCAACTTTGTGGAGATTAGGCACATTGACACCGCTGAACTGGTTCGCGTCATTACGGGAGAGAACATTCGGTTCTTGCACGAAAACACGCGGGAAATCATGTACGTTTACGAGGATGAGAACGGCTCTGATGTTGTTGTTAGTTTGGATTTCTGGGAAAAGGGAAAGATCAAGCAGACGACAGGTGTCGGCAGTGCCAACGAGCTCACAACTGTGCTTTCCGGCGACAGCAAGCGGACCTTGGCATAGATGGAAAGCGGATTGCCTGCTTAATCTGACCACATATTTATTAATATAGCTGCACTGGCACGACCTTTAACGAATTCAAAGAAATCAAAGAAATACACATGTAGACATGTCGATAAATAGAAAGAATGTTGGAATTGATTAAAATTGGGTGCTCGAAACTAGTGGTTTAAGATTGATTGCAAATGGAAAGTTCGACAATATGATTGAAACAGTGGGCAAACAGTGCGAGTGTGAGTGATTTTTGTCGTTCAGGTAGTTAGTTGGCCGACCTCGCCGACTCAGCCATTAGGGGGGCCCGTAGTTGAACTATTTCACACCTGATTACTGAGCTTGGTGGTTGCCCTACTCCATGTTCGGCTAACCAAGTTACAAAAGAGACCTTTGGTGATTACTATCCACTGTATTACTATTAATCCACTGTTCAAGTAAGTACTATCGTGATCCTTGATTCCAGTCCGTTATTACGGCAGCCGCGGCAGTTGCAACGTTCCCGGTTCAGCCGGCTCTTGTTTCCTTCTTTATTCAATTGATATTCTGATCTGATTTGATTTGAATTTGAATCTGGCTGATTGACTGATTGATCCATGGTTCGGCTGGACCGGAGCGGCTTTTGCCCAGGAACTCTGAGCCGAAGTAAGAGGTGGGTTTGTCCACACAGCAAAAGGAATCTTGGGGAGTAGAGTGCGGCTTAATAAGGTATCAAGGCTTAGTACCACTTCCAAGTTATTGGCAAGCCGTAGGCAGCGTTGGTTCTTGATTCCACACAGTTTTTCCAAGGTTCTTGCAGGGCTGACGGCCGAGTATTTCGAAGAATTGATTGACCAATTCATTTCGGCGCCCACGTGACCAGCCGTTTCTGCTCGTTCCAGTTCAAGTTAACGGGATTTGTAAGCCATCCCGTTAAAGCCGCGCAGGAAGTGGGTTAGGGCAGCTCTGATTATATGATCAGAATACGAAAGAAATAAACGAGTTGAAGGGCGCCCCAGCTGGCCCGTTGGAGACGTGTTTTGCTGTAGCGGGACTGTCGGACTGGCCGGAGCTACTGATGATAGTCAAGTCCTCGAGCGATTGTAGGTAACTACTTGGTCGTTGACCCAAGTCGGGGCGTTGTCTGAGTTGTCTCTGCTCCGTGCCCAGGGACAAAAATAAAAAAGTCAAGTCTGACTGGTCCCAGCCGCACGCGCGTTCAGACAAAAAAGAGCGCAGGAATTGGCATCCGCCCGCTCCGAGAATGGGCACGCGTGCGCGCTTCCGTGTCGAAAGCCTCTGGGCCGGTGAATTACTAGCACTAGTAACTAGAGACTGGCAACTGAGACCAGCCACACGGCCACGGAACGGCTGGCAGCAGTGCCCAGCGCTCCGTGGCTGAAGTTTGGACAGCGCTCAAGGAAACCGCGAACCCGCGAAATCTCAGTCAGACGTCATCGCCTCGCTCCGTCCCTTCTGAACGGCCCCTCCAAACCGCGCACGCAAATTACAAATTCCCTTTTTATACTTGACAGACGCCGGCATTCTTTTCATTTTCAGTTTTATTTTTATTTCATTTCTATTTTCCAACTCTTCTTCTTCCTCTTCTCTCTCTTCCTCTCTTTCTGTCTCGCTCGTCTCGCACAATGCTGGCCTCTGCTCGTCCCTCCTCTACCCTCGACACCCTCTCCCAGGCCGCTGCCTCTTCTCCCTCCGCCGCACGCTCGCCTTCCTCGGAACCTGCCTCTTCCCCCGACACCGTCTCCTCCGCCCGACCCTACCGCCGCGCGCTGCCCACCTCCACCGACGACGCCGTCGCCAAGTTCCTCGCCGCCGACATTGGGCACCTCTCCAACATGTCCCTCCTGCAGCAAACAAAGCCGGACCTGTCTCCGGGCTCTGTTCCCACCACCGTAGCGCCGAACTCAAACCCAAGCGCAACAACATCAACCACGCACGGCTTGGATCCCGCTGCCGCTCCCAACGGCAACGGCCACCACAGCATAACCCTGCCCGCCATCAACAACCTCTTTTCACAGCACAGCCAGCAGCAGCGGGCTGGCAACACATCCCCCAGCACGTCTGCATGGGTCTACAACAACAACACCCAGGCCACTACTTTTGCTTCGCCTCACAGCCAGGCAATCCACCCCCAGCTCCTGCCAGAAAGCAACTACATTGCAACTTCGGCTGGTGCCAATGGCACTACTGCTACTGCTACTGCTACTGGAACAGCATACCCCTCGCCCATGAGCATTGCCAGCCTCACCACTCCCATGAAACAAGACGCCAACAACAACAGCAACTCTGAAGAAGAGTACATCCCCGTTGCCGCCGCCGCTTCTGCCAACAACGGCGCTGGTGTTGTTGCCGGAGTGCGCCGGAAGCGGGCCGGCGGCTCGGGATCGACTCCCAACGGCCCGGCCCGCCGCAAGCGCCAGTGCGCAGAGTGCCACGGCTGGTTCTCCAACCTGGCCACGCACCGGTCCACACACCTTGCCGAGACGTCGCGGCCACATACCTGCAAAGTGTGCGACCGCGGGTTTGCAAGACCAAACGACCTGTTTCGCCACCTCAAGTCGCACCGCGACGACGCGCCCTTCCACTGCCCGCTGTTTGTGGCCGAGCCCCAACAGCAGCAGGCTGAGGACTCTTCAGCGGCGGCAATGGAGCCGCCGTGCCACCAAACCGGCGGTTTTTCGCGGTGCGACACTTACAAGAACCACCTCAAGGCCATGCACTTTGAGTACCCAGCGGGCACAAAGAAAAAGCAGCGCAACGGCATGCACGGCAAGTGCAGGGCTTGTGGCGAGGCCTTTGAAAACACTGACGTGTGGATCTCGAGCCACATTGAAACGGGCGCTTGTGAAGCTGTCCGCGCTATTCAAAGCGCGGCGGCCAAAGAAGAGGATGAGCAAGGTGCGCTGTCGTCGTGAGTAACTAGAGGATAACACACATGTATAGTTGTTGCAAAAAGTCATGTACTGCGTGCGCAGTGCTGGTTTTTTCTATTTATTAATTTATTTATTGTTCTGTGCAGAATCTGGTTGTAGGTATCGATAACTAAAACGAGCTAGGTCAACTGAACTTGGTGATAGCTGCTCAAGCAGCTCAACTGACTTCTCCGCACTCTTAGTCCATCATGTAGTTAGTTATTCCATAACACAACTCTACAGTTACTCCCCGCACTTTTCTCGCTAACGCATTAAAAAAAAAAAAAAAAAAACAGCATGGAGGAAGGGAACAAGTTGGCAACAACCAAACCTCCACAAAAGGAACAAAGTAACTTAACTATTCAAGCTTACTCAAGTTCACAATGAGGCAAAAAGAGAGCCCTACGGGGGGCTCGAACCCCCAACCTTGAGATAACTAAGTATCATAAGAGTCTCACGCTCTACCGATTGAGCTAGCAAGGCCAACTTTTTGATTTTGGAAAAATGTTGGTTTATAGAAAGTAAGGCGCTACAAACGCTGATTCACACATGATTTAGAAAATAAATTCAGTGCAATCAGAACTTGTGAGATTGGCTACATTGAACAATTTTTACATCAAATTTAGTTAATTTTCTGCAAATCTCGAGATTTTTGAAAGCAATTGAATCAATTTTTGAGTGGAAATTTTACGGGTCACGATAGCACTAACAGATAAATAGCCCTCAAAAATGCTAAACACTGCAGTATCAGCTTGTAAAAAGGTCAGCAATGTATATTGTTGCAGCCATGTCACATAATATTACGTCTTTAGTTTGTAAGAATATGTTGTAACGCTTTCAGGCTTGCCAGTGAAATACTTGTTGGGGTCAATCGGTGAATTCTTTGAATTCGAGATACCCCATGGCGCAAAGCCTGCCAAATTGGCTATGAAATCAACAATTCATCATGAATATTTTAAAATTGAGTAAGACTGATATTGCGGCATTTGCCATTTTGCATTGGCCGGGTTTACCATAGCACTGTCTGCACTCCTGTTACTTGAGTAGTAGGGATGCACCAACCCAGGATACGGCTCATGTCAGAAAACAAAAAATACTAACTACAATTGCGCTGAGTATTAATTATCCTCAGTGAGCCGTAAGGCTGGCGCAGGCATTGGTTACGCCGTTGCCAAATGTCTTTAGTCTGTCCTTATATTGACTATTTAACCTTGCACGGCTATGACCGAGAGTGTTGAGACAATGCGTACCTAACTTGAACCAACACAATGCTATTGTACAAGCACCCTATACTTTACAACCTGCCTGGCTGCGCAAATATCGTCTTCTTTTCGATACGATAGTATTTTGATGCGCATCTTACTCTGATGTAAAGGGCTGTATGGGAACTTGTTCCTTTGAGGTTCAAAGACTAGGGGAAAAAAACCTTGTAGATAAAAGTCTCAATTCAAAACGGTACTCAGCGCCTGTATTTTTAATAAAAAAAATAATAAAAAAGATCAAAAAGTACCTCCATCTGATGTGCGTTACGTGCGATCCCGTTACGGTCTAACTAAGAGCCGCGTGGGGGTGGTTAAGATTTTCCGCTGTCCAGACTTGAGATACCCAACCAACATGGCAGAAAAGATAACCGCTGAGGTTGGCGATTGGAGAACTATAAAACAAGGTAAACCCAGGAATACAGCGCTGAAAATGGTATTTGAACAATGGCGCCGCTTAAGTACGGTGCGCGGAGCTTGATGTTGCCTGCCAATGAGCTCGTCGTCCACATATCTCGTTGCGTGGTGCGGGCGAATCGACGCCAGCCCAAATAGTTGGCGCTTGCATGATTTCTAATGAGCCTGAGTAAACCGCGCGTCTTGGCCTTATTCATCAATCTTTTGGGGAGACGCTGTCTCCCTGTGGGGAATGGGCGTTCTTGATTGACCAGGCGCGATTTTGTTTGGGGTTCTGGCCTGGGACGGGATATCCGCGTAAACTTGGGGTTCAGCGAATGCTCCGAGAAGTCTCCAGCGCGGGCCCGTTTTTCCAATCTCAGGCCACCACCAACAAAAACAAGCTGCGGCAAAGCGTCGTGCGCGCGTGTGGGCTTGGAACGCACTGGGCGAGCGCTAAGCAGGAGACAGGGCCAGCGAGACGGCGGGTAGCGGGCTTGTTCTGCGCTGGCCCACGCGAGCAACATGGAGGGAGCGCTTGGAAGGTTGCGCTTTGGTTTGCGCTGGGGCCGGGGCGGTGGGCGCGGAACTGGGGGTAGTGCGTATGTTCCTGCGTAAGTTGTGTAAATTGTGTAAGTTGCGTATCCTGCGTATCCCGCACAAACCGCTCCGAGCAAAGTCCTTTCCGCTTCCTCCCAAACGCAAATTGCGGGGAACCCTCGCCTCGATTCGCGATGGCCAAATGATATATAATACTAAAGCATCTCGACCAAAGTCGCTTTTTTGTGCTTCTCCATTCAATTCTGCTACGTTCATCGCCAACTGGTTCTGGCTCCTGTCCATATTCGTCTATCCGTCCCTCCGGTCCAAGCCCGCTTCTCTCTACCTCGCCAATAAGTGTGACTCCGGATCAAACAAGCCAATCATCTCGCCAACAAGAGCATTTGTAACCACTACAAACCCACTCATTCCAAGTGCCGGTTGATATCTCACTATCCTGCTACGACCCTCCACCATGTTACGAACTCTCACATACAATGCATCAAGGGCAATTGTCAAGCAGCCCGTCAGACTTGTCAGACCCGCCTCCTTTGCCCTGAGGTTTAGATACTCCACCGCCGCCTCTCCAGCTCCTTCCTCCACCACCCAGTCCATTCTTGACTCCACAGCCTCCACAGTCCCCCCAGCAATAAAGCTCACTCACTCCTCGGTCTCCGGTTCCACCGAGCCCATTCTCTACAAGGGTACCACCGGCCGTCTCTTCAGAGAGGTAGCTCAAAGATACCCCGAGCACTTGGCCGTCATTTCTTCTCACCAAAAGACCAGACTCACCTACAAGGAGCTTGACCGCCTCTCGGACATTGTCGCCGTCAACATTTCCCGTCAGCTCAAAATCAACCGTGGTGACCGTGTTGCCGTCTGCTCTGGTAACTCCTGGGAGTATCCCGTCCTGCAGGTCGGTCTCGCCAAGATTGGTGCCGTCATGGTCCCCCTCAACCCTGCATTCACTGACACCCAGTTCCACGCTGCCATCAACGGCAGTGAGTCCCGTGTCCTCATGATCCAGTCCCACCTTTCGAGAGGCCCCCGCAAGACCTCCAAGGACATCACCGGCTTGATCCGAGATGCCACTGAGGGCGACATCCTCCCCCACGTTGAGCGTGTCGTCATTCTCGACTCCATGAGCGCTCCCCCGGATGAGCCCGGCTCCCTTGTCCACCTTGACGGTGACGTTGTCAGACCCTTTGACTGTCTCGTCAAGTGGTACTCTGCCGAGCCCGCCTCCACCGCTCCCGAGCTCGCCGCCCTCAACGACGCTGCCGTCGATGAGCTCAACGCCAACGAGGTCATCAACATGCAGTTCACCTCCGGTACTACCTCCATGCCCAAGATCTCCTGCCTCACCCACCGCAACCTTGTCAACAACGGTCGCTTCATTGGCACCAACATGCAACTGACCGCCACCCAGTCTGACCACCCCTCTGGCCAGGACCGTCTTTGTGCCCCCGTCCCCATGTTCCACTGCTTTGGTCTTATCTTGTCCAACATGGCCTGCTTCACCACCGGTGCCTGCATTGTCTACTCTGGCGAGACCTTTGACGCCGCCCAGACCCTCGCCACCGTCCGTGAGGAGGAGTGCACCGGTCTCTCTGGTGTCCCCACCATGTACTCCGCCGAGATGGAGCGCAAGGAGGACCTTGCCCTTCCCGGTGCCACCCAGTACCTCTCCAAGGGTATCGCTGCTGGTTCTTCCATCCCCATCAAGATGATGACCAACGTCATTGACACCTTGAAGCTCAGCAAGCTCACCATTTGCTACGGTATGACCGAGACCGCTCCCGTCTCCTTCATGACCTTGCCCTCTGATACCATGGAGCAGCGTTGCGAGACCGTTGGTCGCGTGATGCCCCACACTGAGGCCCGTGTCATCAAGTCTGCCCCCGAGAGCGCCACCATTGAGTCTGGCGAGCTCGACCTTTCCCCCGTCCCCATTGGCGAGAAGGGTGAGGTCATTGTCTCTGGATACCTGCTGCAAAAGGGCTACCACAACAACCCTGCCAAGACTGCCGAGGCCATGGTCTTTGAGCCTGCCACCACCCCCGGTGGCAAACCCAAGAGATGGATGCGCACTGGTGACGAGGGTGTCATGGACGAAGATGGATACCTCCGCATCACTGGTCGTATCAAGGATCTGATTATCCGTGGTGGTGAAAACATTCACCCTCTTGAGATTGAGAACGTCCTTTTCAGACACCCTGCCGTTGCCCAAGCCAGTGTTGTTGGTGTCCCCGACCCCAAGTACGGTGAGGCCGTCGCCGTCTTTATCCAGCTCCACCACGAATACCACGTCAGCAAGCTCCCCGTACACGAGGGCGAGAAGGTTGCCCCCACCGAGGAGGAGATTCAGAACTTTGTTGTCGAGTACCTCGGCCACTACATGAAGCCCAAGCACGTCTGGTTCGTTCCTGACTTCCCCAAGACCGCCAGTGGAAAGGTCAGAAAGGTTGACTTGAAGGGAACTGCCATCTCTTTGATAGGCAAGGAGTAAACTTTTTTGCTTTTTTAACGATGATGAAGGAAGGAAAGAAGAAAAAAAAGATTTGAAGTAATCCAACCCCCAAAATTCTTGAATATAAAAAAAATCGTTTCACATGTGCAGTGTGTGTAATATTAGTTGAATTTTTTTTTTTTGAATATAGCATTTTTTACGTTTGAGATTTTAGTATTTTACTGCTCTACAAGGTCATTGTTGAGCCTGAAGGTATCTCTAGTAGAGATAGTTGGTTTGCAGAGGGTTCAATTTCAAGTTCAACAGACAATCAATCGATTGAATTGAATTGGGGTTCGATTCAGATAGCACGGCTGAACATAAGTACAATATGGGGATCTCATTTAGGCGTAAGTCCCAAGTCCTAAATTTCAAGTTCCGAGTTCTGGGGTAAAGTTGCCCCAACCCTTGAGTTGGAGGAAACTGGGGCGCGCTCTACAAGCAACGGAAAAATCTCGGAATAACCGGCCGTGACATCACCCCGAAACTCTCCGGGCCGACAAACCAGTGCTCAGCGTCCGGGGCGAAACCTTTGCAAAGCAATTTGTCTCGTCCATCATTGGACGTAAAACCCAGCCAAATACTGTACCCCCAGCATCACTGATTGTATTGAATTACCGTATATCTTTTTCGTTTTGGGTCGAAGTGATTTGCTGGCAAATTGTTGAAAACAAACTGGGTTGGTTTTTCATTGGGCAAGGAGGATGGACGGGGAGAAGATTCCGTTTATGCGGGATAGGCTGGGCTTTAGATCTGGGCGTGAATTTCTTGTCTCCAAAGGATAATTTGATCTGTTATGGCTGGTACGTCCGAAAGTTGTTGATCAGTCAACTTGCAAGGCACGCGAGCTGGTTCCTGGCAGGTACTCCCTGAGCGTTATTGGCTGGGGCTGGCGTTTACCAACGCTGGATACGTGGTAAATAATTACAAGCTACTTACGTTCTTTGTGTAGACTGCAAGTCTGTCTGAATTTCTGAAATGGCATCGGAGTCGACTCTGAGCTGGAGTGGGCCAGCTGATGAAATCAGAAAAATTATTTGACTAAGGTCATGAGCGGAATATACAAGGGGGACCTACAAGCTGAGCTGTAATTCCGAACAGTGATGGAGTTGGACCAATTTGATTTCTATTCTTAAAACAAACCTGGTGATTTCCTTTCAACGGAGGTGCTGTCAGGAGAGATGCCCAATTGTTATACCGTAAGCTTACAACCGTTTTCTCAAGCTCAAATTCTATAGTTTCTGAATTCCAACAAGTTGAACAATTTATCAGAAGACTCTTATTTAAAATAGATTTAACCCCGCCCTGAGCCGTACTTTACCTGTTTACCGTTGGGTTGATACAGCATGTATTATGATGTACAAAGACTTGAGGTCACAGTTAAACCGCAAAACTGAATCTATGAATTACTCGTGAAAAAAAAAAAATTTGATTCCGGGTCGACATGAAACAATTTTATTAGGTGGAAATTTGTTAGAAATAAAAGCAGTTAAAAGATGGTAATATTTACAAATGCAGAGCTTTGTGGTAAATCAGGCCCGAATCACAAGTAGTGGGAGGTATTTATCAGTTACCTACATAACTATTGTACCTGTCACTAAAATCTTTCTTTTTCTTTTCCAGCATCTACTTGACAACAGCAATGACTTGTGTATCTAGGTATGTAATTACAAGGAAAAATATATCAAGAGCTTAAAACAATTCTTTTGTTTATAAACCTGTAGAGCAAAAAAACGACCTCGGTGAGGGTTGAACTCACGATCTCACGATTAACAGTCGTGCGCCTTAACCAACTTGGCCACGAAGTCTAATTTTCAAAGAAAAATTTATAGTGTATGAAATGCTAGTCATCATATTGTAATAACACTTACAGGACTCAAAGTTTTTTTTTTGAAATATTACATCACTCGCCTCCAAATCAAAATTCAAAAACTTCAGCAAAAACACTAATTATAGTTGGCTTTCAAATTTCTGCGATAGCGATTCACAGAAATATAAAGCTTTAGTCGTTCTTTCACAATGGTCTTATAGACTTATCAGTCTCGTCTCCTAGTTTCATTGCAAAATGCGACGTACCTACAACCATCGAAAATAATTAGCTGACAATACTTTGTTTGAAATCATAATTGTACCTAATGGTTTTTAATGTTCGACCTGAACTTAAGGCTTCCAATTCTGTAGTTCTGTATCAGTACACATGGCACTTTAAACTTGATAGCTAATTCTAAACAGCTCGTTTTCAATTAAAGACCAACAAATATAGAGATATTTTATAATGAAAATTACACCCTATGTGTTCTATAGATGCTTGTGCTGCCTTGGTGTTTTTTTTTTTTTTTTGTACAATCAATTCATTTCTAACACTCGTGCTCCACAGTTTAGTTCCGTTGTTAGCTTTTTTACGCTCGAACTTGGTATTTTTAAAATTCATATCTTTCAAAATGCTGGCATCAAAATCCAAGCTTGTTTAATTATTGGAAAATGCTGAGATAGATGGACACTCACGCCTCTAATTTGTGTTGAAAAGGGAGGAGGTTTTATTCACGTTGTTCAGTAACTTTTTGTAGACTAAGGTTTCAATAAAACATCTGCAGCGGTTAACAATCATGAGCTGCATATCAATGATTTAATCAACACATAGGTAGCTTATTATGCCAAGCGATTAGTCAGTCTTTACTTTATGGAAAGGCATTTTACCGTAGTTTCCATTAACCAATACTTCTGTAGCGTCTAACGTTGGAAAATTTAATGACTCGGCCAATTACTTCTAGCTTTTCACCAAGTTGATCCGAAAAAATTTCAATAATATATTTATAATGCGAGTTTGAAATAGGAGGCAAGTTACTGGAATTTTGTGCAATATTTATTGGGCTCTATGTTATTTTCTTTCATATAGCTGCTCATGCAAATTTTGATTCTGTTCATAACATCGAGCATATTTTCGTGGAATTAGTGAATATATTCGGTCAATTATTCAATTTTTTTGATAATGTTTTACCATTTAGTTTCAAAGCTCAGTAATTGATAGCACAATCATAGCAACTCAAATTGTATTATCAAAGTACAAGTACAATCGGTACTTGTATCCTCATGGAACTATCCATAGTATGACATGATGCTTTTACTGAATTATATTGTATCTTAAACTTACAAAGCAACCCCTTTAATTAAAAAACAGTTGCAAACTCTAGTAGTTTCCGTTCTTTTACACCTGTTAATATAACGGTTTTCTGCTCTTTTAAACTCTCTCATGATTTTCACCAACATATGTCAAGGATTCAACCTGAACTTCTTTTTCAAATAATTTGTTATAATATTCATGGCTTGTAGAAGCTTGTACTATTGAACTCATCATGGATTATGCGCTTACTCAAACTTAACAGTAAGTTGTATCAACTGCGATATACATAAACATTTTGCTTTTGAACAATTCAAAGATGTTCATATCGTCCATGGCGGTTTCAATTTTGAATATAAGCTTTGTTGATTTATACTTACATTGTTTAATAATGACTAGAGTGATTTTACCTTCATTCATGTTATTTAGCTATTCCTGTATCTTCCAACAGACTATGCAATTCGTTCTTCAACGTTGAAGGCAATCTGGCCGAGTTGGTCTAAGGCGTAGGATTAAGGTTCCTATCTCTTCGGAGGCGAGGGTTCGAATCCCTCGGTTGTCATTCTTTTTTGCTTGGCTCTTTGCATCTGTACATCTTCTTTTTTTTCGGTCCGTACAGTTAGTCTTGGTTGTTGAGGCCAGGAAAAGGACTACTGGTTTGGCGTGGGTTTATAAGGTTGAAACGTTGAAGCTTAACTTGATTTAGGCGAGATGAATGTTTCACTTATTTTTTTTTTCTCATCATGGCAATGCAGAAATCAAAACGTACGCTAGTAACTAGTTGGTAGCGGCTAGTGTTTACAAACTTTTACTGCAAAGTCCAGGCAACTTAAACGAGTTCAGGTGAACGCCCGTAGTATGCTCTGAAACGATGGGAACATTCAAAGAAGAAACCACGGCCTTGGCTATCGATAATATTTCTTAATAACACCATGCGCAAATTGATTGTAGCAATGAAAAGCAACGTGTTTACATACTCTTATATTGGTTTTCAAGGTTTTTGGTTTGTTGACGGGTGCCTTTTTACATGGAATCTATCGGTATTGTTTCTAATATCTGGGATATCGGTGCAATTTATGCAAAGATGGATTTCACTACTTAAGTGCACCTTAAGTAAGTATCAGAATCCCATGAGGATCTATCTTATATAAAGCAATCAAGTACTAGTTTAAAGTGGCATTCATATGCTGAAGCAGAAAAGTTGCGTATCTAATATCTGATCAAGTGCTTTGCCCTAGTGAGTTCAGTCTCTTCACACCGTAAAAAGTAATTTATACAAAGATAGGAACAGCTACTTGATCTCATTTTAAATGAGAGCTTTAGCTGCCTCTAGCAGCTAGTCGTTTGAGCCTAGGATGTACCCCATTTTCGCATGTTGACAAACGTAATCTTTTCTTATTCACCCGTCTGTAAAGCACAAAATATTTTCTGATCCAAATGTCTATAAATACAACCCAATCTGGTTTAATGAGTGTTTAATTACAGCATTTTGTAAATCAGCGGTTTGTAGCTGGTACCATATAGGCTAGTGCCTAGTTCAAGCGAGCTTACCAACAACTTTGGTGCATTGACCACATATTCAATCAATTCCATGGTTTCCATCTATGACTCTCTTCCAGTCTCCCAAGAAGCTCTAAAAATATCAATTTTACATGACAATTTTATATTACACATTCCTTCACTTGATTCCATTGCATAAGGATCTAATTTTTATTTATAGACTCTCCATTTCTTTCTAAACATTTTCATTTTGCACATCTTCAACTCTGTAAGAGTTCGACCCGGAGTCGGTCCCGTAGGGAACCGACGAGGGCCGAGCTCGAAGACGGGGGCGAAGTAGACAAGTGAGCGAGTAGACGAGGCGAGGAGACAAGTAAAGTAATTCAATAAAATAATATATTCAAGACAAACGAAGGTGCTAGTCCAGTCTCCGGAAAGTAACTGGTCAAGAAAAGGAAACTAAAACTAAAAAAGAAAAAGATATAATAATAAGAAAGATAATTGAACTGGTCTCAGGGCAAGGGAAAGTTCCATGATAATGAATCTGTGGACATGAGAAATAATCTTGTAGACTTCGTCGACAAGATAGCTGAGCTCGGCAAGTCAATAAAGAATTAATTTAACGACGACG